>JAVIWB010002196.1:0-309470 GCA_031893035.1 Dermolepida albohirtum | reverse complement strand
TTAATAATATACAGTAGTAATTGATTTCGTAAAAATAAAAAATTTGATCGAAGTAATAAGATATAGTGCGTTCAAAAACATATCAACTATAAAGTCTACCATATACTAGAAAATAAGTCCTTCAACATTTAATGGGAAGAAGAAAATCCCCCAATGCGATATTATATTAGCTACATAATGCTTTAAAACTATTAGAGGTGTAATTATTATATTTAAGAATTGCTTTTAAAGAATACACAATCAGTCGATTAATTATCGAAGAAGTACTTGTTAATAAAACTGAATTAACAAGTAAAATACTTGAGCCAAATAACTGTAAAAGTGTAGCTCTCCAGACAATGAGGTTGACGACAAGGAATTGAGTTAATTCTGGCAAATATTGCATCAAAAAAGAGGTTACAAAAATCACAGTAATTTAAGTAGTGTTGTAATATTGTAGAATAAAATACAGCGTGTTTCGAAAAGAATATATGTATTACAAAGTATTATTTTGTCCAAAATATCGATCGCTGCGCCTCAGCTCGGCTATTGGAGAAGCGAATATATAGTCTAGTTTATTTAATAGCCGCTAGATGTCAGTTGCCTTCTGTTTTTCTTGGTAACCGTCATATGTTTAAAATGACGTGGCAGAAATCATTTTGTGTTCTCGAGTTTGCGAAGTGCAATTCCGTGATTACAGTACAATGACGTTGCAGGTTGAGCTACCAAATTGATCCTCCGAATGGGTGGAAAATTCCCAGATGGTATTGACACTTTGCAAATACAGGATGTGTATGTAAAGGAAGAGTCCTGGTCGCCCTCGTGTTTCTGAAGAAAATGTTGCACGAATTCAAACTGCTTTCCAACGTAATCCTTCAAAATCAACTCGTCGTGCCAGTCGGGAGTAACAACTGTCTACAACAACAATTTGGCATGTTTTGAGGCGTCGGTTGGTTATGAAACCGTACAAGTTATAGTTCTTTCGCACAATGCATCGTGTTCAGTGATGGAGCGACATTCCATGTTAGTGGTCTGGTAAACAAACGCAATGTTCGAATTTGGTGTCTACAGTACCCACACCCAGCCATTGAACATGTACGAGATTCGCCTAAAATCAATGTGTTTTGTGCGATATCCCGATGATCTGTTTACGGCCCAATCTTCTTTGATGGAAAAGGGTTAACGGCCAGCAGTATCTTGTTATGTTACAAAATTGGTTGTTTCCGAGGCTGCACGAAGACAACTTCATTTTTCAACAAGACGGGGCACTCCCTCACTGGAGCCGCCAAATGCGTGAATATCTGAATGAAACTCTACCGAACCGTTGGATTGGTCGTCAAGGAGCTGGCGACTTAGCATGTCTCAACTGGGCTCCACGGTCACCGGATTTGACACCTTATGACTTCTTCCTGTGGAGTTCCGTTAAAGACAGCGTTTATGTACCACATACATACATACATTTTACTTATATATAACATATAAATTGCATGTATTACTTTAATTTGTTCTAATGTTACCTTTTTCCTGCCCTAGCATTGAAATCTCCAAATAATTTCTATGTTATGTTTATACAACTCATTATTTCACTTTCAGTTATTATGAAAACGCATTCTTATTAATTGCTATGCAATTATTATATTTGTCACTTATAATAAATCCTGCTCGAAATTAAACTTCAATTGAAGGATTTATTAAAAAAAAGACTATTTCGATGTTGTATTTTTGAAATGTATTGGTATTCTTTTTCGACATCTCCTACAGTATATATTATAGATGTAACTATAACAGCCAGTCTGGTTGTTCTGCGATCGCTTATTTGGAACGTAGTCTTCATGGAGCGGACCTTGCATCTGTGTTCCGTCAGAAGGATGTTTCAAATATTTGAATGTCAAACTCTCAACCAACATTACTAGAAGTTCTGACTAGCCTTTTCGGACGACTAAGAGGACTACGACGTGTACTGTGGGAAAACAAGTCATGATTTCTTCATTAGCTCATTAGATTCGACCCACACTGCGTTTGATTGTCAAAAAATTTCTTGACCTTTTTTTTATTTTTCAACGTCAAATCAGAATTAAAGAAATTAGATTTGAGACATTCAAAACATGATATATTGCACTACTTTGACCAATGGAAAATTTGCATGGAGCGATGTAGGACTCATGGAGAGGCGTATATTAATAGGGATAACGTTAAAATTATGAAAGAAAATCAGTAAAAACTTTTATAGCACTAATCTGTTTTTTATGGCATCACATTATATGTCTGTGTGTAAATAAAGTACATACGATAAAATATAAATATTTACAGAAATATGAATGATAATGGTAATGACACTCTAATTGATGCTTGATTAATTTGGATTATAATAATAGATATTAATACCTCACCTAAAAAAATGTGGGATGCTATTTTAATGAAATTTAGATACATTAATTGTCTAATTTTGTATATAAAATTTAATTGTTAGAATAAGACTCCTTTATATTTTTAAATATTCCAGAATCGAATCGAATTGACTAGCAATTGTTATTGATCTATTTAGCATGTCATATACAAAATATCATGTGATCTTAAACATGAAAATTCTTATCAAAACTAATGTTTGTTACCAATATTCGAACGAGTTCTTGTTTAGTTATTGTCCATCATAAAACTAAGATCACTTCTTCTAAAAACGAACGTTTTTGTATACGTAGGCTAATTCCTGAAATATTATCTGTAATTTCCATTTGCATTTAATTCGATTCTAACTTTATCTAACTTTATCTAACTTTTAATTACGATTATCAAATCAAACTATAATCCCTTTTGCCTAGAATGCATATTTATTATTCTGCCCAACTACGAGGGTAGCCGTTTATATTTCGGGAACTGGCAACATTGTTAGTATTGCCTCAGATTTGATGATTGCATCGTGAAGTTTGTTATTTTTGACAATATAAAATGGAATTAACTCGCGAACATTTTTGTACAATTATTTTTCATAACTTTCGACGTGGATTATCTCAACAAGAATGCATCGACGAACTGAATTCTTTATATGGTGTTGAAGCATCATCGAAAACTACAGTATATCGTTGGTATAGTGAATTCAAACTTGCACGACGTTCTTTGGACGATGAATTTCGTGAAGGTCAAAAACAATAAGGCAGTGTTTGAACTGATAATTCAAAACCGTCATGTGGCATACCGTGAGATCGAGGCATCTCTAGGTATTAGTAACACCAGCGTGCATAAGATCCTGCATGAACATTTAGCCGGTAAGAAGCTATGTTCACGTTGGGTACAACACAAGCTGATAACCGCTCAAAAAAGGACTCGCGTCGATTGGTGCCAAGAAATGCACAAAAAATACAATGGAGGTGTTTCAAAGAACATTTTATAAAGTCGTTACATGTGATGAATCTTCGATCTATACGTATGAGCCCGATAATTAACAGCAGTCGACTGTGTGGGTATTCTAAGATGAGTCCAAATCAACAAAAGTTGTTCGCGTTCGAAGCACATCAAAGCAAATGGTTGCCTTTTTTTTTCGGAAAAACCAGTCACGTTGCAACCCTGCCTTTAGAGAGTTGTAGAACCGTCAATTCCGAATGGTACACAACTATTTGTTTGTCAAAAGTTTTTGAAGAAATAAGGAAAACAAACCGAAAACCGTGAGTGAAGTTTTATCGCAAACCCGTACTCGTACGCCTATGTAGTGTTAGACGGATATATTTCTCGTTGTATCTTATGTATTTTATTCCAGAACTTTTTTACCTAATTTATTTTATTTCAATATTTACGATAGCTTATATTTTTCTTTTTACTTATAGCTCTCGCGCATTAATTATTTTTTATTTTATATAATTGAAGTTTAAGAATTTTTTTAATTTATTCTGGTAAATAAAATTTTTAAGACAACCTTGTTTTATTTCTGCTAATAATATTTCTTTCAGCTTAACGCATGCCCTGGACTCTTGATAAATGCTTTTTTATTATTATAATAACGCTAGAGCAAGCCTGAAACTTACTACATTTTAATTTATATACCAACGTTACGCACGAAAACTATGTATACCGTTTCTTTTTTATGTATATTTGTTGCAAACATAATTTTAATCTCTGCTTAATATATTCGAATAGGTACTTTTTAATTGTTCTCTGTTGCTCTCAATGCCCTCTCGTATCTGTCAGCCGAAGAATCATTACCATCAATACATTTCTTTAATATTTTAATTTTGTTTTAATTAATAGAATGTAATTAATCAAATCGTATGATTATTGTCTTTATATTGATTGGAAGTTATTCCCTGTGGTTTTGTAATTATTTGGCCATATTAATGAGCGTTCATTTTTTTCTGAATACGTCACACCTTGAATGCCTTAAAAGCAAGATGGTTGCCGTTATTTGTCCCTTTTAATTGACTACATTGTGTGAATTAACAAGTATCTTCCTTTACGCTATTAGAAGTTAAACTTTGGATTAGTAATCGTTCTTATCTTTATTGGAATGGCTAATTACAACTCTTGCAACGATATGTTGAAAAACCGTGAGTCGATTGTTTGATTTATCGACTTAAAGGAGTAGTCAAATAAGTCGATAAAAAACTTAACACGAAGTTGAAAATTTCTGGTTGGGTTAATATTGAACTTCTACAGAAAGGACAACCTTAATACTAAGTGAAGGTATGTAATCTATAATCTTTGTATTACATAGTGGCTCAATTCTTCTCTTCGTTTTCTTCTACATTATCTTAAGTTTTAATTACCAATTTTTCTTTAGGGCTGTGTAAAATATAATATGGAAACAAGAAAGGTTTAATGGTATGTACAATCGAGTTCATTTCGATTTTAAGGATACTTGATTTTTGAATAGGAAGTAAATTCTTTTTGTTTTTTTCGAAATATAGCAAAAGTAGAGTACCAATAAGTGATTAAGTACTTTTTTTAAAGAACAAAACAAAGATGAAATCAAAGTTAAGCTGGAATCTGTACCTACTGGGATTAATCTCCTACGATTGCAATTACAAAACGATGAATATTTGAGTTTAAATATGGCTGCACTAGTATTTTTGATGAACAACTGCATGCCTAAAACACGTGAGCGCCCAAAAAAATAATTTAAAAGATAGGCTCTATACATATTATATGGATCAGTGATTTCGATTTCTCATAATTGAGTATGCAGAAATTATGTGGTTCAAAAATACAAAAGCTAAGACATGATCCAAAAGATTTTTGGCACCAGTTGATAATGGTTGATGAAACCTGAGTACATTATTATACATCCGTAATGAAACAATAATCGAATAATGGACTAAGAATTGCACAAGTGCCCTGAAGGAAGCAAAGGCCGTATACTCGGTCGGAAAGGTATGGCTACTGTGTGGGACTGCAGCTAGATCCCTTCTATCGATTACCTTTAAGAATATAAAAGGAAAACTAACGAATATTATACATTCTTTTATAACAATTGCACGATGCAATACACCGCCAAAAAAGTTGCAGATATTCACGCCAAAATCGTTTTAATGGCAAAAACACACGAAATACATTTTCAACTATTTCCACATTAATTATTCTTTTTTCCTAATACTAAAATTTAATTTGGTAGCATGGGATTTGGGTCGAATGATGAAATGTTCAGTGAAATTAACGCATAATGCGAACAGTTTGATAAAGCCTATTTTCCTGAAGAAATTAAAAGATTTGAATATCGATAGACTATACGTAATGGATTGCAAGGAGAATACGCTGAAAATAAAATAATTTTCTGCCAAAAAGATTGTATTTCCTTGTCTAAACTCACTAATTACTAATACGTCCTCGCAGTTTAATTAAATATTGACTAAATTCTTATAATCCTCTTGCTTATCCATTAATTATTTTCGGAAGTTTATGTAGATGATTGTCTGCATTCTGAAATTAAGGCAAATACAGTCCATTGGATATGCATTTATTATACATATATATATGTATTGTATTCCTGCGTATCTACTTATATATCTTAAGATTTACATGAATGGATTTATTCAAGAATTGTCGCTCCAATGGAGCAAATGTAATTGTTTGGAATCTGTAAATACATATGCACGTATTGACCTGTTTCTTTTCCACGTGTAAAGTCTTTATATATGTACATGTACAGTTGGTGTTAAGATTACCAAAAAATAAACTACTGTAAATTAATAGAGTCAAAATTAAAATACTTACTCCACCAAAAAAGATCTAAACGTGCATTTTATATTTTTACGTAATGTAAAACTTTTTATTCTCATCATATAAAAATATGTAGCAATCTATCTTATACAGTCTAAAAGCGAAATGTACATATACAGTTAGTTGCAAAAAAGGACTTCTATAAAAAATGTAATGGATCTGTCACCGAAATCAGAAGAAGGACTTGAAATATATAAAATTGTAAAGTACAGCGTGTTTCAAAAAGAATATACGTATTACAAAGTATTAGAAGCCGTACTAGTTACAGTTGTTACAAGCTCTGCTCCCTGATGATAAACGGAAACGTGTGGCATTTTGTAACGAGTTTCATGATGCTATTGACATTGATAACACATCGTGTTCAGTGAGGAAGCGACTTTCCATGTTAGTAGTCTGATAAACAAACACAATGTTCGAATTTAGGGTCTACAGAACCCACATGCAGCCATTGAACATGTACGAGATTCGTATAAAATCAATGTGTTTTGTGCGATATCCCGATCATCTGTTTACGGCGCATTCTTCTTTAATGGAAACACGGTTAACGGTCAGCAGTATCTCGCTATGTTACAAAACTGGTTGTTTCCGAGGCTGCACCAAGACAACTTTATTTTTCAATAAGACGGGGCACCCCCACACTGAAGTCGCCAAATGCATGAATATCTGAAACTCTACCGAACTGTTGAATTGGTCGTCAACGAGCTGGCGACTTAGCATGTCTCAGCTGGGCTCCACGGTCATCGGATTTGACACCCTGTGACTTCTTCCTGTGGGGTTTCGTTAAAGACAACGTTTATGTACCACCACTCCCACAGAACCTGGAAGAGTTGAGGAACCGGATCCGTACTGCTCTAACATCAGTGACGAAGGACATGCTTGCCCAAGTATGGGAGGAATTTGAGTATCGATGTGATACTGTTCGTATTGCTGATGGAGGACCTATTGAGCATTTGTAATCTGACCTTGAGAGGTTTGTCAATATGTGTGTAAAGTTTCATATTCATATGTCTTAAAGTTTAATAAATATATGCGTTCGTAATACACATATTCTTTTTGAAACACCCTGTATTATTGAAAATAGTTTCCGTGGGGTTGTGAATGCATTGAAAGTGACTAACCGCGTTTTTAGACCAAACAGTTAACTGCATTCCAAAGGTTACTACAATAACAGCATTAATAAAATTATGTACTGCTATTATCGAAAAATGTCTAGATTTGTGTCACGAAGAAGTCTCTCTTCATGACTATCATTTTTGTTATGATATAAGGAAATTCTAACTAACAACAAACTTAAAAAATGTGATAATTTATTAAATGAACCTATTTTGCTTTAATTCTATGTCACTCACCTAGAAAACTACGGAAAAAGCCTGCACGAAACAAATTCCGTACACAATCTGTACCGTCGAAAGCCAAAACGCACATGCAATGTGCTCTTTGGCTTTCTACAATGTTCAAATATTTGCTGATGATGACAACTTAGTTGTCAAAATACGTATACTGAATACGAAAATTAATGTGGATAGGGGTTATATATCAAGCTTAAGTGATTAAATATAACTTATTATCTATTATTTACTACGGTGCGGACGGTTTTGGCGCATTTTCCGACTTGATAGGTCTTATAATAACAATATGAAAGATTTCCGCTTTCATCTTTTGGTACTGAATATACTGATGAAACTGAATCTTTGGTCAACATTTATGTATAACCCACCTTTCGAATATGGCTGCAGCGTTTAACCAGATCTAAATTATTGAATACAAACCTTGGTAATATTATAATTCTTTTTTTAATGAACATGACAGCTTCAGAGTGATAAGTGTGATAAGGCTCAAATATTTTGACAAATTATCGACAAATATGGTTTCCAGAAGTTAAGCCATACCTTCTATAGCCTGGATATGGTACCAAATGTTTGCTATTTTTTTCTTAAATTGAAGAAGGATTTTCTTTCTGTCGATGACCTAGAAAATTGCTATAACTGATTACTTTGAGAAATTATCGAAAAATATTCTTCGAGAGAATCTCGTTATTGCAGACAATTTGGTATAAGGGCGTAGATATTTAAGGAACATATGTAGAAATAATGTATTATATTTTTTCGTATGTATGTAGAAAAATTGAATACAAATTTCTCCTTATATATGTAAAAAGGACCTGCTATGAACCATGTTCGTATTAACTGTGACTAATTATGAGGTAAATAAATAAAATTGAAACGAACTTTAAAAAAATTTGATAACATACAAAATGTAATTAATTATAATTATTTTAGAAGCACGCGAGAGAACGTAGCAGATGTGTACTAAATGAAATGTGGATATCAGTGTAAGATATCTTATACGCGTTCAGACACGGCATCTTCCGGTAGTATCTAGATGTAAACTTCTAGTCGAAACATTTAAAATGTCCCGAAGCGATTTTCTACGAATTTCTAGGTGCTACATTTAAAGATAGAATCTGTATTAATTTTTACACTTTGAACAAGATGGTAATTGTTTATAATTCTTTTTGCTTTACAATGTAATAAGAAACTATAAGAAGTGAATAATTTATAAAAGAAAATTTTTGTCCTCAACATCAAGCGGTCGACAACATTGTCACTGGCCACGCAAAACCACCGAAAGAGAGGATAGAAAAATTATTAACATTTTTGCAAAATAAACAAACTTCCATCAAAGAGTTGTTGCATCTTTTGCAGTCCTTTAATTTTAAGGTATGAGAATGGACTTTGAGAACTTAATTACACGCTGATGGAAAAAAAATGTCGCCAGCATTTTACTGTTGGTGAAGGAAGAAAGGTCTTTGTATAGAATTACATCGCAAACATTTTAAAAATGTTTTCTTATATTACATGTTAGTTACTATTCCTACTTTCTCAATCATAGGTTATGTAGAGTCTATAAAATTTGTGGGACAAACACCTTCGAAACGTTACTGAAAGGTATATATATATAGTCTGAAGTATTAAACATCTCCGCTGTGATGATATGATCATGCATTACTGGAGCTGCGACATGACTTTTGTACTTTGGGGAAGGGACAGTGCACCACTATTAATACCAAAATGTAATAGAAACTGCTCTGGTGCCCTTTATTAGTTCACTGCATGCAGAGGAAAATCCTTTCATATTTATGCAAGATTGAGCTCTGTGCCATACGGTGAAATCTGTCAAGAACGTTTTTCGTGGTTTCGTTGTACAAGTATTTCCCTGACCTGGAGATTCACTGGACCCCAATCTAATCGAGAATATATGTGTTCTTAAATCTATCGTTTACTCGTCCCCAAGTCCTAATTTAAGCATTTTAAGAAAAATATCGAAAAAGCCTGAAAAGAAAGTTGCCGTAAACACCTGTAATAACAGTATAGGAGATGTAATTTGTTTCAAATATTGAAACAAATATTGTATATCCTATAATTGTAAAGAAGTGTTAAAATATATACTAGGATGAATAATGTTTTAAATTTCATGTGCTCGGGTTTTATGTTGCTAAAAATCTTAAGTTGTGGGGTCGGTTAATATAATTATCAGGTTATAAAGTATATTATTACAAAGGTATATTATAAGTATATACAGTGTGTTGAAGAGAAAACTATACTTTTTAAAATAAAAAAAAGCTTACCAATTTGGCAAAATTCATTTATGTTATTCAAAGTAGTCGCCTTTGGCTTCAATATGACGTTTTGCACGGTGTCAATTAACATGTCGAATGAATTTTTAAGTTCATCTTTAGAGATGTCCTTCAAGATCGCTGTCGACGCCTTTTTAATGGCTTCGACGTCGGCATAACGCTATCCTTTCATCGGTAAATGTAGTTTGGAGAATAGATAGAAATCACAGGGGGCAAATCCGGTGAATACGGTGAATGGTTGATAATTAAAATGCCATTTGTAGTTCGAAAATCAGTGATAGGCGTCCAGCAATGAGATGCTGCATAATCATGTAACAAATACCAGCTACCATTTTCACGATATTGAGGGCACACACGACGAATACACGTCAAAAGACGCTTCATAACACCAAGATAAGATACAGCATTGACTGTTTCACTCATTGGTACAAACTCTTTGTGCACTATGCCTTTCGAATTATAAAAACAAATCAACATTGTATTCATTTTTGACTTCTCCAAACGGCTTTTTTTCGATGCTTCTTCGCTTGGATGCTTCCGTACAGAGCTTTGTCGCTTGTCATATTGAAAACATCACTTTCCATCGCCATTTACAACTGAATACCTGAAGTTTTCGTCCTTTCTTGAGTCTTTAATCAAGTCTGTACAATGTTGAATTCAGTTACCTTGCACCTTTCTCAGTCCCAAATGCTGTATCAAAATCGGATGAATTGAATCTTTGGAAATATTTAATTCCATTCCCACGTATCGCAATGAGGATTTCGGCTTATTTCCGATAAATTGACGCACAAGTTCGACGTTACTTTCCGTAAACACAGATTTTTTTTGCACCAGAATGTTCGTCGTCATTTATGTCCGCACGACCGTCTTTAAATCGTTTATACCCGTTTGTATGCTTCTAATGTTGCAAATGACATAACATTGATAAAAGATCTACCTTACCGACGCCTATTTTTGTAATAGATGGCGCTACTAAGAATTACTATTTTAAAAAAGCTCGATTTTCTCTGCGACAGACTGTATATATACTTTATTGCAGATTTCAAAATACCTGACAACGACTTTAAGAAGTCACCCTTCAGTATACTCTTATTTATTTAGTCTTTTCGCGAGCCTGGCTAACGAATTGCTGCCTTTACTTACTGACCGCTGGAACACCGCCTGCATAGGGCTTAAAAAGGTAACAATTCGTTCGATCTTAAGGAAAATATAGTACATTGTTTTTCATATTTTTTCTAAAAATTTTCATTTCAACCCTTATGTCTTGATAAATAACATAACTTGTAACATCTGTCAACCAACATTAATAAATTATAATTACAAATATTTAATAAAGCTAATTCTCTCTTCTAATACTTTTTTTTACTTCTTCAAACCGTCTGCCTAAGTTTTGTGTAATATGAACAGCTAATTCCTAAAGTTTTATATACAACAGCTTCCCATAAGCTGATTTATAATAAAATTCTTATGACGTAACTTTATTAATGCACCTTAATATGGCGCAATAAACATCATAGGTTAAAAATTTTAAATTTCACTTCGTTTACGCATGATCTCTTTTTAACATAACATAAACATTTACATAAAACATTAATGTACATAATATGATAATTCGTGATAAAATTTACATTCTCTAACCTCATTTAAATTATTAATATGTAGATAAGAATGAACGTTTCTGTTTACGATACGTACTTTTCGTTATATTGTTGTAATATGCTATTCTGATTGAAATTTGATATATAACAATATTATGCTAAGGAATATTAATAAATCATAATCTATATTTATATACAGAAAGTGAATCATTACTCACCCAGTTAATACAAACAAAGTAGGTTAAACTGGTCCTGTTATCAGGGATGTAGTTGTGGATTTAATAACTGTAGATATATGGTTCGTCGAGGTATTTAATCCTTTCGTATATGTAAATGCCTAGGAGAAACAATATCAAATACAACTTGACATAAGGAATGTCAAATAAGAGAAACTCATCAAATGAGAAACGTTGTTATAATTTTAATAGATAAATGGGTAATACATATGTATGCACATATGTGTAGAGAATAGATTGTTAAAGCTTCAGTCTACATTGTGATATAAAAAACGCGTAACTATAGTTATTCTTAAAAAAACAACAGGTCCATTGGTAATATCAGCAATCTACTGTCCACCCAAATATAACAACAAAACAGAGTATTATAGTGATTTCTTTAAGACACTAGGCAATCGGTTTGTTGTATGAGGAGACTACAATGCGAAACACTCCTCTTGGGGAGCCAGAGTAACTACAACAAAGGGAAGGGAACTTCTAAAAACTATTAATGCCAATAATTTAAAATATATAACTACTGTGGAGCCGACATACTGGCCATCAGACTCCAGTAAAGTGCCTCATCTCTTACACTTTGCTATAACCAAGGGAATCGACACCAGGAAATGCAAAGCAATAAGCTGCCTCGACATGACATCGGATCATACACCCGTGCTACTCTCACTCCATTCTCAAATTTTGTCTACTGAAAAACAACCCTCTTTAGTCAATAACAAAACAAACTGGGACGGTTTCAGACAAAAGTTAGGTGAACTCACCGACCTAAAATGTCCTTTAAAATCTTGCTCGGATATAGAGTTAGCAGTAGAAGAGTTAACTAATAACATTCAACAAACAGCTTGGTTTGCTACCCCCTACCTCCGCAATCGGACACCCAAAGGGAGAGATTCCAATGTCGCTTAAACTTAAAATATTGGAAAAAAGGCGTCTAAGTAAAATATGGCGGCAAGAAAGAACTATAGAAAACAAAAGGAAGTTTAACCAAGCCATAAGAGAACTGAACAAAATGCAACTAGAGATAAAGAATCAAAGTATACGAAAATACCTGGAAAGCTTAAAACCAACAAATGACCCAAACTATTCGTTATGGAGAGCAACAAAAAAACTAAAGAGGTCGTTACAGCATAATCCCCCTATCAAGGATAAGAATAATAAATGGGCTAGGAGCGATGAAGAAAAAGCAGACGTCTTTAAAAATTACTTGAAACAAGTTTTCCAACCACACACTGAAGAAATGGCCGAATACGATGATGACATCCATAAATTCCTCCAAACACCATATCAAATGGATTTACCACACACAAGAAAAAAAGTTCTGTTCATCTGCTTTTTTGGACGTGTCACAGGCTTTTGACAAAGTGTGGCACGACGGGCTATTTTACAAATTAAAAAAACTCCTACCACATCCCGACTATGAATTGTTAAAATCATATCTCTCTCATAGATACTTCCAAATAAAAATTACCGGTGTTCATACAGATCTACAACCCATCTAATCAGGAGTTTCACAAGGAAGCGTGCTAGGACCCATTCTATTTCTAATCTACACAGCTGATCTTCCGACAACACGCACCTCGACTACAGCAACGTTCGCCAATGACACCGCAGTGATGGTATCCCACATCGACCTAGAAATGGCATCAAGAATTCTTCAAACAAACTTGACAAATATTCAAGATTGGCTCAAAAAGCGCATCCGTGTCAACGAATCTAAGTCAGTACATATCACATTTACATTGCGAAAAGAAACATGTTCCACAGTCAGTTTAAATAACACTCAGCTGCCTCAGTCAGACTCGGTCAAATACCTTGGAGTTAATCTGGATAGAAGGCTCACATAGCGAAAACATATATTTACTAAGAGGAATCAATTGGGAATGAAATTGCATCAACTATATTGGCTTATAGGGCGGAAATCACAATTATCTATGGAAAGCAAGTTTCTCGTATACAAATCAATCATTATGCCGATTTAGACGTACGGCATCCAGCTATGGGGGACAGCAAGCGTTTCAAATATAGAGATTATACAAAGATTTCAAAATAAGATAATGCGAACCATTGTTGATGCCCCATGGTACGTGCCAAACTATGTTATTCAACGAGACATCTCCATCGCTCCCGTTAAGGAAGTGATTAAAATATACAGCGACAAATATCGGAGTAGAGTTTCACATCACCCAAATAATTTAACCCAACAGTTATTTAAAGTGAGCAGTGCTGTGCGTCGCTTGAAAAGAGTAAAACCTTCCGATTTGGGAAATAGACCGATCTGAAATGACTCTAGTTTACTAAAAACACACAGAAAAAAAAGAATTCTCTGTGTATTCAATTACAACAAGTTTATAACTTAAGTCCATAGGGAAGTTCGATGGAGCTAACCTATACATGTCATGTAGAGCCAATATAAATAGCTTATTGCCTCTGGGCAGATTGCTAAATAAAGGAGACAAAAAAAATAGTTATTCTTAACATACATATAATATTTGGTAATTAAATTAGCTCACCATACGATTTTAGTGTTTTAACTAAATAAAATCCAAACATGAAATTTAAAATTAGTATAGATTTGAGCACATTTTTACAATTATAGGATATATCCGTTACAATATTCGGTCAAAGCTCTGTTAACTTGAAGGCGGCTTGAATTTACTTAGGCATGCTATCGATAGAGACTTTTACGATGTCTTGCAACTTTTTGTGTTCTTCCTAAGCTTCTTGGATTAAATTAAAATTTGGAAACGAATAACCAATGGATTTAAGCATATTCCAAACATTCTCGATTGAATTGGTCGATCCCGTGAATTTTCATGTCAGAGCAATATTGGTATACCGAAATCGCGAAAAATATTCTGGGTTGATTTCGCTGTATGGCATACAGCAACATATTGCATGAACGTGAAAGGATTTTCCTTTTCATCTAGTGAAGTAATAAAAAGCATCAGAATAGTTTCTATTTTATAATCGTATTGATACTCGTTCATTGTTCTTTCGACAAAGTAGAGAAGTCGTGTTCTAGCCCCTGTAATACATGACTACACAATTACAGTGAGGGATGTTTAACACTTTGCGCAATTCATTTTATTCAATAAATGTTACAATTCATGCTACTACTCGACGTGAAACAACGTGCCTGACAATTTCGCTTTGAGAAAATAAAGTAGTTTCTAAAAAAGTTTCTATTTCAATTGTTTACGGTTTGTAATATTTTTCGTCTCGCCCATAGCGCGCAAGTTCGTTATAAAAGTATAAAATATAAAATTGGCGCACCACTAATACTACCATAAGACATTAAACTAAAAAGGTAAATACATTTCACAAACACATTGTTCAAAGATTCTAACAACTCTGAATAAATTGTACTTGTATAAACGTATTATACCAATCATTCACCTTCCGGGGATTAGTAACCCTGCAACTCAACTAATGTATCTAACTATGAATGAAATAAATATATATATATATATATATATATATATATATATATATATGTTGTAGGCAAATAGTGTGAATTAAAGAAATATGTACATTTATCTTTCTGGGAGAGTAGAATAAAATGTATTTAAAATATATTATTCATCATAAATGAGACTTGGATTAATTTAATTACCAGAAAATGAAATGTATATCTAAATATATTTTTCTCTACACTCTATTTCTTCATTCAACATTCGTCGAAATATTGTTTTCATCTTTCCAAAGTTTCTTCTTCATCTGCAATTAACTTATGTTCCATATCTTTTCCATATATGGTGTTAGACTGGAACTCCTTTTCGATTTCTTTAATTCTTTTGTAGAAATTTTTAATTTTTTTCTATTTCAAATCTTTCTTCTATTTCATTGATTTGCTTTTTTGATATTGCCTCTTCTGTTCCTGATATATTTGCTGGTCCTCTTCTTTCTCCGTTTGTAAGTGTCTTTGTCTTAACAATTTCTTCCTCTCTATTTTGTTTTCGTAACCTTTATCAAACCATTCTGTTCACTTCTTCATTTTTTACTTTTGACGAGATTCCTGTACCTTGTTTTACTACTACTATTATTTGCTCCCATTTATGGGACATCTTCAGGGCTGAACTACTGCACTGAAACTCAGTTTCAGTGCAGTAGTTCAGTTCCTGAAAATATTAGTCCGTGCCCTTGGCATCGCAATGGACACATTGTACCTAGAGTTCAAGCGGGGCACTAAAAAACACAAACGATGCAATAACGAAGGACAGTCAACATTGTTTCCAAGGATGCCATGCAACACACACTACAGAGACCAGCCCTCCTGTCATGCAAAAAGGAGCTATTATGCTCACGAGCAACTCTCCCTGCGACACACCTCTTTGTGGGTAAGCACCACTAATCTTGAAGGTAAGGAATTTTAAAAACCTTCGACGAATGCGCTCCAACTTCAAGCACTCACATGCTTGTATCGGAGACCAGACTAGTGATGCATACTCAAGTTTGCAAGCATAGTATATAGACTTTAATACAGCAGGGTGACAGAAATATTCGGAGGTGCGAAATACAAACCCCAGCGATTTGCAGGCTTCTGAGCACACACTAGTGATCTGTGGCCGAAAGGTAAGACAAGAATCGAAAATCACTCCAAGATCCCTAAACTCACTCACCCTCCCCAAACTATCATCCTCGATGTGCTACACGGATTCAAAAAACTAAGTAGACCGTAAGAAGGTCATGGTATAGCATTTGTTAATGTTTAATCTTAATCCAAACCATCTACACCATCCCTCCAGGAAGCCCAATTTCCGCTGCAGGTTATCAGCATCCTCAGGGGAACGAATTTCGGAGCAAATCTTGATGTCATCAGCGTAGGCGAGCACCTGGCAATCAATGTGATAAAGAAGGTTGTTCATAAATAATATAAACAGCTGTTTACTGTTAAATATTATTCATTTTTGATATTCACTAGCCATATTTTTCGAGGTGCTCATAAAAAAAAAATAACTAATATTAATATAAAACTCGCGTATAACTAACATCTGAAGAATTTAATATGGCGGCAATTTTAAACTATCCTCATCGTTTAAAATCACCCTGTATTTATATTTACTTTAATTTATGCAAATATAAAGAAATATATTTCATTATGTTATTTTATTTTCATGTACAGTTTAAGTTTGAACATGACTGAAAGTAAAATAAGTCTAAAAATAGTATATGTTATCCGACTGTTTGATGTATATAACAAAATAGAACTGGACCAAGAGAAAGGTAAACAATTGAAAGTCGTAATTCGATTGATCATTGTTACGTAATTACGTATTATAAGCTTCGCTTTCAGCGTTCGTGTGGGTCTAGTAGGAGTAATTTTGTTTTTCATAGGAAACGTATCCGTCTTCCGAGTATTATTCTTTCGTAATAATGTTTTTGTATATAGATATCCAATAATTGGAAGTGTGAATTTTGAAGACTTGCAAAAGCTACTTAAATAAATTATTTTTGTTAATGAAATCATACCAGCCCATGTATTAACTATTAATTTCGTTAGTTATTAGATAGTTAAAAAAGTTAAGGATAATAAATACATCTATGCAGTTGTTTTTAATTTTCTTAACTACCTTGTCACCTTGGAGTTCTAGCATCATCTTGCATTCATATTTAGAATCTTTATTATTACCATCTCCATGGCCATTTAAAAAGAAAACGAATAAAACAGAATTTAAGTTTTATAGTAATTCAGTTATTCAGTTATTCAGGGATTTTTTCGATCAGATATTTATATTTCAAATTTTGAAACGCAAAAATAAAATAAATTGATATTTTTGTTTCATCTACATTACTGGTACAACCTAAAGCAAATAACTTTTAAAGTAGACCTTGCATTAGTATATTTTACTAACTACAAAAATTGCGTTTGCAAAAATTTTATTTTATATGAAAAGAATGGACAAATTACAATTTAAAAACGAATTATTGACTTAAATGTTAATAGCTTTGCGTCTTTCCCTGTAAAGTAAAATGAACAGCGTATACAATATATCTGGAACTTACGTACCAAGTTTTTGCAGTGTATGTTAAAAAAACATTTCCTCGAATCATAATAAAAAACGTTTAAAGCGTTCTTTGTGTTCTAACGGTTTGTAATGCATTTAACTGCGTGTCTCTACGTGCAATTTTTTTTTGTTATAGACGTAAACGTTTTGAAATTTTACTGATGCTTAATTTTGTTCGGATATTGAAAGGACATGGACGCGCGCTATAGGACGAGATGGTTTACCGTGCTTGTTCTTGGAGTATAGAAGGTACATTACAAATATCTTAAATATAGTAGAAATATCTAATTTAAGAATTTCTCGTTTATTAACGAATTTATGAATTATTAATGCAATATAATCGTAAAAACCTTTTTACATTTTTACTAGATTCAATTATTATCTATAGATATTTCTATTGATAGTATTTCGGGCATTGTCCCTTTCTATGTTAGTTATGCTCTTATTACAGTTTGAATTTTTTTTTTTGTTACAGATTCAAATCTGAGAACTGACTACTATAGGCTGGTGCATTTTATCGCGGTCTCCTCTGAAATCCGAAGAATTCTTCTAATATTGTAAATATATAATTTAAAAACTGCATATTTTATCAATCTAAATTTGAATTGTTTAAATTTCTTTAAGATAATTTAACACATAATAATATATTATTAGTAATTTAGACATTTTTTAAATTAAATTTTAAAAAATGTATAGAATTAGATTAGATTTTCAGTTAATATATACATTTCTATTAATTTAAATTAATATTTATTTATTCAATAATTCCATAATATTCCAGTCTTTGTTTTTTTTTCTTTATTTGTTTTTTGTTAATCATGTCTTTCATAATCAATTTTTTTTTATACAGATTTAAATTTGCGAACTAATTGCTGTGGACTGGTGCGTTCTATCCTGAGCTTCTCTGGAAACATGGAAGGAATTTCTATAGATTCTTCTAATAATGTAAATATTTAATTTAATGTAAATATTTTGCGAATATTTTATATAATTTAATACATTTTCAAATTTAAACTAATATTTTTAAATATTTCCATAAATAATATTTTTAGCATTATCAGATACTTTGTTAACCATATCCATGTTATTAAATTTAATTTTTTTTTTTATAGATTTGGATCGGCACATCGTGCATCGTTTTCAGTTCGCTTCCAAAAGATCTTTTGGAAGCGAGCTGAAAACCAAGCTTACTTATCTTGCTTGTCGTAAGGATGGATCCTCGAAGAAACGAATGGTATTTTATAAATTCTTTTAATATTGTAGAAATATTTAATTTAATAATTACATATTCAATGAGTTCGGATTTTAGTTTTTTAAATTTTCTTTATATAATTCAATAGCAATAATATAAGGATAAAGATTTCTATGTATTTTTATGAGTTTAAATTGATGTTACAAATTTCTCTCAGTACTATTTTTAACACTCTCTTTTTCTCTGTTAGCCATGTCCATGTCCGTATAATTGCTTTAGTTTGAAATTACCTATTTCGTGTTTGAATTAATATTTCTAAATTTATTTTAAATAATTTAACAGAATAACATAAAAAAGACTTTTTTATACATTTTAAAAAATTTAAATTCCTACTTTTAGACGATTCTTCTATTTTTAAAATCCTCCATTTTTGTTAATCATGTGTATATTTTTCGATTTTCATTAAGTAAAATATTGCACGTTTAGTAAGTTTGAGAATTATTTTTTTTTAACTTTGAAGCAATTTCATAGATAATATATACTCTTTCGAACTCCTTGTGTCTTCAAGATTCAGTTTGGCAAATATAAAGATAAATATTTTTATATATTTTTAGTAATTTGTGTATTTAATAATTTTTTGAAAATTTCCTATTACAGATTCGATCCGGCAGTGTGCGCAATAAAAATAATCGATCGCGATCGGTAATTGAAGGTGTCGTGATTGGACCACCGCAAAGATGTCCTTCGGTGTAGGACTGTGCCGTAAAGGTAAGCTTCTATTTCTTTTATTGCATTGAGTGGTTCTATATTTCGTGTAAATTCATGTTAGTTATTTGAAATAAAACATTATTGCCTCATTTAATATTCATTTTTCAAGAAAGTAATACCGTCCATGAGCTTCAATAAAGGAGAATTTAATTTTTATTCAGGTCTAATTATCAGATTTTTTAGAAAACCAATGTTAAGCAGAGTAGGAATGATTTTGTTGCATATAATTTTGAACTAGAAAACAAATTTAATTTTGAAATTAATTTTCAAAAGTAAATTTGCTTGTATGATATTGGTACAATAATATACTTGCTTAAATATAATAAAATACATTTACTTTCTTACAAATTACCACAATGCATGAGTATTTTGGACGAAATTGTATATATTTTTTGTATAATACTGGAAATATAATAAGAAATTTAATGATCAAGATGTATTTCTTCTAAATAATTAATTATTATTTTAAAAGCTTTCATAATGTTTTTAATTGAATAAATAATTTTAATTTATCCAAATTTTAATATTTTTGTGTTTTGCTGCAGATATGGATGGACGCACTGATCGCGATTCCGTCGTTTTGCGTTAAGATCCGGTTAAAATAGTGTTTGAAGTGCTAATAATAATCCGCCACCGGATTTTTAATAATTAAGTGTCTGAATCCAACCTGAGGAGGAGATCCACAATTCAGAATGTAGAGGTATAGAAAACCAGAGTCGTCGAAAGGTCAGGGATTATCTTTTCTAATCACGCACGTCTGCTGTTCCATATTTCTTTAGCTTATATTTTTAAGTGTACAAATTTCGCGAAAATAATTTATTTTAAATTTTACTAACTGCATTGCTAATGCGTTTTAAATGAGTCAGTTTGAATAACTTTTAAATAAATTTAAAATAATTAACTTTTCTTTTTTTTAAGTTTTCAAAAAATTTTAAAATAATTTCTGATTAATGCGCCCATTTTTTTTAATTTACATAATTTTTGAAAATAAGTAATTTCTTTTCAATGCATCCATTTTAAATATTTATTCGATTTGCGCCCGTTAGTAAGTAGATCGCAATGGTAATGTTAGTGCTAGCGCAGGTTTAGTGTTAGAATTTAGGGATTTCAGGAATCAAGACTGGAAGAAGAGTCGGCGAAGTCTTCAAAAATGTAGGTCCAAAGTGGACCAATAACTTATTATTTAGCTAATTACTTTTTAGAATAGAGCTCGAATTTAGGGTTAGGATTATTTATTGAACAATGTTTAAAAGTATATTAAATTATTTTTGCTTACGATTCGAATATAAATGGCATTGTTCAGTATTCAACAGCATACACTTCTATGGACAGCAGACGCCTTAATTTTTTGAGCTTCACTTGAAGTTACCGGTTTATGCAATCACTTGGGAAACGGTGGTAGTTACTGTTTTGGATTTTCCATTGAGAATCCAATGGGGGTTCGCATTTTCCATCTCATTACGTTTTGATTTAGATAACGGCTCATTTTACGTATGTAGGAGTTTTAAATAATAAGGTTTGTTAATTCAAGTAATAATTATTTCAGTCTAATGATATATATATATATGATTAATTTGCAATTTCTATATACAATAAATGAGATCCACGATTATATATTTTTACATTCGTGGTAGGCAGTGGTCAAACAGTTATAAGTACAGTGAACTAGTGGTCTTTCACCCTTATTAGTTTGCATTATTATATTGTATTTATTTTTCGCTTTCAAAGATTTTATGAATATTAATAATTCTGTTAGTCTAGTGTGTCTAGTGTTGGAGCCACCGCATAGATGTCCCTTGGCCTAGGACAGTGCCGTAAAAGTAAGTTTCTATTCTTTACTTCATACAAATTTATTATAACTATTTCGGTTACAACAAAATAGACTCATTTGATATCCATTCTACAGAAAGTTTTGTCATACATTTCTTTGGCTGTCAAAGTTTTCGAATAACATGAATATGTAAATTTAGATTAGACAAAATATAATCGTCTTTGAAATGATTCCATAACAATGTGGCCGACATCCTGTGAATAATTTCCTTAAATTTATTTTCTTCAACATTTTTTTTGTAATAAACCAAAAACTATAAGATCTTTTGATATCAAAGCCCAAAGATAATTAATTAAAAACTTTGGTTATAATTTAGACTACTACATTTAAATTCTCAGCATCTTTAAATCCATCCTATTGTCTCCTCTTTTGCTATTCAAAGCAGCTTTAGATGTTTCCTATCTACATCTATTTACCAAAAATTATATTTCCATTTTCAGTTTTGTCTGCGATCTAGTTTTATAATTCGAAAAGTTTTACTTTAGAAAATTGTTGATCATCATTGATCGTCTATTGTGTCATCGAAATAGTTGTCTGTTGAAACTGGGTCCCATATTTTCCCTCCGAATTATACTCTGAACATATGCATGCATAATTTCTTTCTATTAACGTGTTTGGTGAATTTAAATCTATTCCTTGTAGTTTTCGTATAATGAAATATTTATACAGTCTTATTAATTTATGCTCTTAGATATTTCTTAGATAACATTTTTAGCATTTTCTTGTCTTTTTCTTTTTAAATGTGCATATTTTTTAAAAATCCTTTTTAATTACAGATTCGAATATGCAAAGTAATCGCGACTTCCTTCTAAAATCGCATACCGTCGCAGAATATAGTCGAGTGTTAATTAAATATACAGTGTGCATAATAGAAATAATCAGACGCGATCGGTAATTAAACGTGTTGTGACTGAAGCCACCTAAAGGATATCCTTTGGTCTAGGATGGTGCCGTAAAGGTAAGCTTCAATGTCTTTTATTGCATGAATTCATTCTTTGTTTCATCTAATTACTTCGTTTGGAACACAATAGCCTCATTCGAATTTGAGTCGTATTTTCTATGATTTTAAAATTTATAAGCTTATCTATATATAACTTCGAGATTGTTAAACATCTTTTACACATTGATATTACACAAACAGATTTAGAAAAAATTATTTACCATAATTCATTTGAGCCATTTTGTTTCGCAAGTGAGCTTTTTTTCGTTTTATGTGCATAATATTCGAGATTCCATCAATTTGACACATTACTTATTAGTAATTTGAGCCACTATGTTTCGCAAGAGACCGTTTTATCAATTTCTAAAATTTTTCAATTTAACGATAGGTATTATGTCCTAAGTATACACGAAAGTAGTTTTCGTAAGCGCCTAGGCATATACCAGATACTAATTTATATTATAGGCTGCTTACTTTCTGCTATTAAGGATTTCCTTTTTGTTACTTTTAGTATATTTCCTAAGGGTATACTAGGTCTCGTTACTTGATATTTTGTTAGAAATTCTGGAAGTTTAAGACTTTGAAAACTAATGCATCCAATTGTTGTATATTTTTTATATTGTCTTTTATTTTTGGGTAAATATTTCAGACTGTGTTCTTGTACACATTTTTAGATGGAATATTGCTTGGTATTTGGTGTCTGTAAGTAACACTGGCTAATATTATTACCTACAGTCTCTTATAATATTTAATATTTTTCAAAATGGATTTTGAAGTAGGAAAGCTTATGGGTTCATGAATCTACTATTATACGCGGCTAATTTTCGTTTATCAATAATTGAGTAAACACCATAATTAACGGACACTCTTGAAATCTTTCGAGATTAGCGTTTAATAAGAATCATATACTTCATCATGGCGAGAAAGCGCATGTGTCATTATATTTATTATTTTCTGGGGTCGTAATTGATATAAAAGTTGGTCGAAACAACCAGTTTCTTGCTTTCTATTAAAAAAAGGACAATATTGTGAAACATTATAGTTACTGGACATTCTTTTCAGTTAATGGACACACCATTATATGATTGGATAAAAGAAAATACGTGTTGCTTAACTAAAAAAGATGTATGTAGATCCACATCTTGAAAATATAAAAAGACGGGGCATTATTTAAGCATTTCTCTGTAATATTTTTGATATGGCTCAAATAGTTGATTTACTTGTTCGCCCTCTGAATACTTTTCGTTTATATTTTCCATATCTGAATCTAATTCTTCTTTATAGCATGTATGCTATAAAAATAAATCTTTATCAGATTAGTCTAGAATGTGTCGAGCGTGATTTTTTGGTATACATTTTGTACGAAACATTGTTCTTACATTCACTCTTACATTCATTTCGTTCAAATGCATTGGAACTTAAATATCTATGACTATTATACGACTTTGAATTATTCAATTATCCAAACAAGAAGGTATATGCATATTGCTGTGGAGAATTAGCCGGTATACAATTTCTGCCTTGAAAATTTCTGTGTTATCGTTGCTATTTACTGCTGCCAAAATCTTAATTAACGTAGAAAGCTCATATTTAAAGAAAAATGAATGGACCGTACATCTTATCAATGCTTTCGCGTTATAGTCTACACGACCTAATATATCTCTCTTTCTTTTAAAAGGCCAAAGCTCTTGACATTCTTCTTTAGTGAGTTTCTGTAAAATATTTTATATATTAGCTCTTGATATTCTATAATAATATTATCAGCTCCTTTGTCAATTGACTCAGCAGCTTGTGCTTTGGTGCAATTCTTGCAATTTTGAATATGTTCAATATCGACTACTTATCGGTCACCTTAAATGGCTTGCTTTCCGTTTCCTTAATTTTGAATATGCCGTCCTTACGATTATACATAACAAATGCACAGTCTTCATACTGCAAGAAAAAGACTTTTCTACTAACACATTTCTATGCTTTTGTCTTGAAAAGTCAATTACAAAATATAAACGCTAGTAAACAAATAAAGAAATGACGAAAAACTATAATATAACCTCAAACTTAATCAAACCAACTCAACTGTAACACATGTGGCGCTTGTGTGTAACCGAGGTTTCAACTTTGCAATATTTATATGTGTTTAACCCATCCAAAAAGAATCACTTACTGATCACGCATATTTATTCGGCTATCTGTTCGTTATACAGACTATAGAGATATTTGTCTTTCTTTAAAATCCAAATATCTTTCCTAAATATTTAATCGACATTTCTTAAATTTTCTGGCGTCACTAATTAAATAAATAATTTGAATGTGTCCAAATTTGAGCATTTTTTTTTGTTGCAGATTTGGACGGACAGAGTTCGCGTTTCCGCTATTTTGCATCAATTTGATTGCAGCGCGTAAAATGCGGTTAACATAGTGTCGATATTGTTGATAATAAGCCGTCACCGGGCGTTTAATAATAAAGTGTATGGATCCAAGCTGGGGACGAGATCCACACGCTGCAGAATAGAGGTATAGAAGACCAGTGTCGTCGAAAGGTCAGGGATTTTTGTTTTTAAGCATGGGGTTATTTATTGAACAATGGGTAAAAGTATACTAAATTGTTTTTCTTTTTCTTTCATTATCACTCAAATATAAAAAGCGTTGTTCAATATTTAACTTATGGATAGCAGACTTTTAAATTTTTGAGCTTCAATTGAAGTTATCGGTTTACGCGCTCACATGGGGATGGACGGCCGTTATTGTCGCAGTTCTCAATTGAGAAACCGCGAGGGTTTTCTTTTTTCGGTCTCATTATGTTTTGATTTAGTTGGCGGCTTATTTCTTGTATGCAGAAATTTTCTAGATTAAGTTTACCAATTCAAATAATAAGTTTGTATGTACGGCAAGCATTAATCTATTTTAAGGACGTTATCTAGAATTATTTCAACCATACTAAAGATATATGATTAATTTGCAATTTCTACACACATGAAATGAGATCCACGATTATATATTTGTATATTCGTGGTAGGCAGTGCTAAAGCAGTTGTAAGTACAGTGAATCCGCGTTTACTTTTCCAATTTTAGCTGATTATGATTTGTGTTAAGGTTTGTTTTATTCATTATTCCCTTCAATAGTTTCACATTAATGATTCAACCTATTATAAGTTATATTTGTATAAAGTTTATAGACAATTAATTTCTTTTCACTGCACCCATTTTAAATATTTATTCCATTTGCGCCAGTTAGTAAGTAGATCGCGATGATAGTTTAGTGCTAGCGCAGGCTTAGTGTTACGATTTAGGGATTTCCTGCATTCAGATTGGAAGAAGAGCAGGTGAAGACTTCAAAAACGTAGGTCCAAAGTGGACCAATAACTTATTATTTAGCTAATTACTTTTTAGAATAAAGCTTGAATGTAGAGATAGGATCAATCAAATATATATGACATTATTCAATATTTCACTGCATACACTTCTATGGATAGCAGAAGTTTCTTTTTGAGCTTCACTTGAAGTTACCGTCTTACGCGGTCATTTGGGAAATGGGGGTAGTTGCCGTACCAGTTTACAATTGGGAATCTAGCGGGGCTTCGCATTTTCAATCTCGTTACGTTTTGATTTAGTTAGCGGCTCATTTTACGTATGTAGTAATTTTAAATAATAAAGTTTGTTAATTCAAGTAATAATTACTTCAGTCTAATGATATACGATTATTTTGAAATTTCTATTTACAATAAGTGAGATCCACGACTACATATTTTTATATTCGTGGTAGTCAGTGCTAAGGAAGTTATAAATACAGTGAATCAGTGTTTACTTTTCCAATGTTAGCTCATTAAGGTTTGTATTAAGGTTTGTTCTATTCATTGTTCCCTGCAATAGTTTCACATTAATGATTCAACCTATTATAAGTTTTTGTAATGTGAAACACTTATTTGCATTAACGGTAGAGTCGAATGATAATCCATTAAGATAAAGGATCCTTCCAGGTGTGTACCGTAGTATTTAAATTTATTTAATTTCCTTGGTCTAATTACCTTTTCAGAATTATAATTTTATACTTTTTAATTGACCTGAAGGCATTAATTGATTGTCACTCATTCTATAATTTATATATTTCTTACTAAACAATATTTACTAATGCAATAGTTATTTTAATTAATAATTTTGCATAACCGAATTTATAAGGAAAATTCAAAGTTTTTTCTTTCAGCAGGAAGATAAATTCATATTCAATCCTTATTATCTTCTTTTTATATATTGGGTCTGGGAAAAAGTTCGTGGCGTTTTTTCAGTAAAATTCAACTGGTCCCCGCATGGCGTAAAAGTATTTAAACCGAATATGCTTTATTATCGACAATGTTTTGCCATTTTTTTGGTAGATCCATGATCCCATCGGTGAAAAACTTCTGTGGTTTCTGGTCGAAAAACTGAATCAAGTAGTTTTCACAGGCTTCTTTTGAAACCAACTTAATTCCATTGAGAGAGTTCTGCAGAAATCGAAACAGATGATAGTCAGAGGGTGCTATATCCGGACTGTAAGGTGGGTGCATCAAAACTTCCCAACCAAACTCTCTCAATTTTTGACGGGTCATCAAAGAAGTGTGTGGTCGGGCGTTGTCATGATGGAAGACAACACCTTTCCTATTAATCAATTCGGGCCGTTTTCTTTCAATCGCCTGGCGTAATCTCTCTAGTTGTGCACAGTAGAGTTGAGAATCAATCGTCTGACCAGTTGGAAGTAGCTCGTTTGGACGATTCCCCTCCAGTCCCACCATACACACAGCATCACTTTTTTTGGCGTCAATGTTGGCTTAGCGAACGCTTGTGACGGCTCACCATCCTTTATCCACGATCTTTTACGCTTCCGATTATCGTACGTAATCCATTTTTCATCTCCGGTTATTAAACGTTTAGAAACGGCTCGATTTCATTCCGTTTCAGCAGCGCATCGCAGATGTTAATTCGGTCCATATGTTTTTCACGCTCAACTCATGAGGAACCCATACGTCAAGCTTTTTTTTAACCAGCTTTGTGTAAATGGTTCAAAACAGTTTTGTGGTCAATGCCTAGCTCCATGCCAATATCGACACTGCTGATATGCTTATCTTGTTGGACTTTTTCAAGAATTTCATCAGATTTTTCAGTGATTGGACGACCGGAGCGTGACTTCTTTCACATTGAAATTTCCAGAACGAAAGCGAGCGAACCATTTCCGCGCAACAGATTTCGATAAAGTACCTTCACCGTACACAGCACAAATTTTATCACAAGCCTGCGCAGCGTTCTTATCCCTTATCATAATAATATTGCAGAATATAGCGAAATTTCTCATTATTCTTCTCCATTTTCAAGTGCGAATAACTTTATATATTTCTGCACCGATAACAATTTTTACTACGCTCAAAAACAATTCGGAAATTTAAAAAACGAGCCCTCGGTGGTGTCGCTGTGATTTTGTTATATTAATAATCGGCAACCAATTTTATAAAGAAAAACAAACTTTTTACTTTCACACCCAATATTTACAACCAATTTAAGGTTTTACATGTTTTCATTCCTCTATGGCCGCAAATGATTGCATTTCCACCTCAACATTTGAGGTGGAAAAGCAACTCATTCATTTGAGCCGCTACGTTCCAATTCTTCGTATTTAGTGCCATTTTACTATCGTTTAGATCTCTACATTGGATTTTGGCTTTATGATAGTATCTTCGGTCCGTGATTTCTATGTGAAAAGTTTATTCACAACGAAATCAGTTTCCTGTCTAACAAAACAATCGTATTAATAATTGATATAGGTGCAATAATAGATCTCAATACAAACTATATTTTATTAAACGGTTTTTAGTAAAATTAATATTTAATTAAATATAATTGGAGGTATCCTTCAACGATTTTATGACAAAATTTGCCTATTTCGTAGAGCTCAGTTTCAAGTTTTTCTCACGTTAGTCATAATCACCATGAAAAAGTTTATATGAATTAGTCTCATCAAATTTTTCATAATCTTTCATTAATTTTAGTATAAGGATTGTAAAACTATTCTTTTTGTGTTCAGTTGAGGAATTAATTTTGGAAACAGTTTTAGTAGATTCATTCGTTTGAATTTATACAGGATTTAAATATATTTTCTTAATGGAATTTTATATTCTTCGTTTATGATAGCCATAAGCCGTCATCTTTTCCAAAATTCGAGTTGCAAGGGCGACAAGCCAAATACTTATTTTAATACGATTCCTTCCGAAGTAATACCAAGCTCCAACCTATGATTCACCTTTATTTAAATACGCAATTCAATATCCACCAAAGGCTATGCAGTTCCTGAATGATTCCGGCTTTGGAAAGATATCTATTCAGGTAAACATTATTTGGATACACACTTCAGAATATTCTTAAAGAATTCTCTTGTTACAGCAGCTAGGTCCTAGTCCAATACCCTGAGACCAAAAGAATAAAGTGGGGAAGACGATGCTTCTACGAATCTGTAGTCCCTCGGATTTTGCAATCCTTTTTGACAATAGAAGTTCTGTGCTAAACAGAGGTATGTTGTGAAAAAATTTAAAAATAGTAAAAGTGTTCTACTTTATACGATAATGAATTAATAAATAATCGTATTCGTATGGCATATATACAGGATTATATATGATTTCATTTTTTAATAAACATGAATAAAATAAAATAGATACACTACACAGAAAGATGGATATAAATCTACTTCGTGAAACTATGAAATACCCAGGCATTACGTATGCATTCTTCTGTAATCACTTTGGTATTACTCAAACAGTTAATCTACTATAGCATGTAAGATTAAAAACAAATGCTCATAGGTTTAATCTGGAGTGTGTGAAACGTAATTTTTTGGTATACATATTTTATGAAAAATTTCCATACATTCATTTCATTTTAGTAGAGTTTAAACGTATAATGACATGCTTTATATGTATCAGTATTAGTTTTCGCTTCTGCCTTTCTTTCATTTAGTTTTAATATTGTACTTATTTAATTTCGAATTATCGTATTTATTTTTCTTCGTATTTTTTATTTTCCTTTCCTTCTATTTTAGGAACATCTACAAAATGCGTATAATTTTTTAATATCCACCAAAAAGTATGCAGTTTCTGAATGTTTCCGGCTTCGGACCGATTTCCATTGAGGTAAATATTATTTGGGTTCATACTCGAGAATATTCTTAAATAACTCTCTTGTTACAGGAGTTAGGTCCTAGTCCAAGATCCTGAGAGCAGAAGGATAAAGTGGGGAAGACAATGCTTCTACGAATCTGTAGTTTGCAATTTCTTTTGTACTAACCACAGGTATGTTGTGAAAAAAATTGAAAATATTAAAAGTGTTCTATTTTATACGGCAATGAATTAATAAATAATCACGTGTATGGTATACATACATTACATGATGCAATCTCATTTTCCTTTTCTTTTACAACAATATTCATGTTTTTTTTTACAGATTCAAATCTGAAAACCTATCGCTCGTCTGTCGTTTACATAAAATCGAAGTACATCGTATGTGTACATCGCGTACCGTTGTAGAACAGAGTCGTGCGTTAATTAAATATACAGTGTGCATAATAGAAATAATCGGACGTGATCGGTAATTAAGAGTGTTGTGATTGGAGCCACCGCAAAGATGTCCTTTGGCTTAGGATGGTGCCGTGAAGGTAAACTTATATTATTCTTATTCTCTTGATTCCGTTTTCATTTTAACTAAATTCGTTTTAATTATTTCGTTTAAAACGCAATAGATTCATTTAATATTCATTCTACAGAGTGTTTTGTCATAAATTTCTTTGGTTGATGAGCTCCTTCAGTATACCCTTCGTTTAACATTATACATTGTTTAAAAAAAAAGTTTGGACTCGTTTTCTGTATGACTGCTAGCTGCTGTGTCGTTTTATTTTCACGTCGCTAAAACGATGTCCGCAGTCCTCTTAGATTCTACAATTAGACAGCATAAAAAGCAAAATTTCAGTCTTACGCTGTTCACCTAAGCCCGTTATTACAGAAAATGATGAGCAAACGAAAATGCTTTAACAAAATATTTGCTATAATAAGGCACGAGCTTATTTGGCGAAAGAACTAACTGCTCCTGTTTTGCGAACTCGTGCTAGATAAGCCTCACTCACGGCGCTGCCATAGCTGTTATTTTTTGGTACCCCCTCGTATAATAAAGTTTTCGAATAACACGAATATGTAAATTTAGATTAGACAACATTTAATCGTCCGTAAAATAATTCCACAATAGTGATTGCTTTTTAAAATGTGGCGAAAGTCTTATGCATAATTTACTTAAATTTATTTTCTTCAACAACATTTAGCGGTAAAACAAAATACTATAAGGTGTTTAGATATACACTTTCAAACACAATTAATTAAATAAATTGATTATTATTTAGACCACTATATTTGAATTTTTCACTTTTAATTCCATCCAATTTTCTTCTCTTCTTATTTCATAACAACTTTAAATGTTTCCCTTTTTATCTACCAGAAATTGTATTTCATTTTAAGTTTCGTGTATCTAATTTTATAGTTTTGAAAAGTTTAACTTTAGAAAATTGTTTATTTATTGATCGTCTGAGAGAAATAATTGTCTATGAAAACCGTGTCCCATATTTTTTCTCCTAATTCCAATTTGTCTACTATTTTCAATATCATTCAATATATTTTCATATCGATTTGCTTTTTGCTAATTCAAATTTTGTCCTTTTAGTTTTTGTATAATGAAATATTTATAGTCTTATTAATTCATGTTCTCGTATATTTCCCCGAAAAAGACTTAGCATTTTCTTGTCTTTTTTTAAATGTCAATGTTTTTAAAATTCTCTCTTAATTACAGATTCGAATCTACAAACTAATCATGCGTCCGTCATCTATAAAACGTAACGATTATCGCGTACCGTCGCAGAATATTGTTCGGCGTTAATTAAATATACAGTGTGTATAACAGAAATAATCGCTCGCGGTCGGTAATTAAAAGTGTTGTAATTGGAGCCCCCGCAAAGAAATCCTTTGGTATAGGATGGCGCCGCAAAGGTAAGCTCCTATTTCTTTTATTGCATCTATTCTCCTCTTTATTTGATCTATACTCATTATTTCGATCGAAACAAAATAGCTTCATTTAAGATTCAATTTAAGGGGAATTTTTTTTAATAGACGTGTAAAACAGTTTACAAATAAACTTGATGAATTAAATGTAAGATGTAATGACTATTTCAATGATTTAAAATTAAAGTAGGTAGCCTAACAAAATATTTCTACTGTTTAGCCTAAAACAGTATCGTTATTAGACGTTTAAGAAAATTTGAGAAACCAGAGTTTAATAGAAACCATATACTTCTTTGTAGCGACAAGGGGCATATATCATTAAATTTATTATTTTCTTGGTTGCCAATTTACATAAAAGTTTGTTGAAGCAACCAGTTCATGGTTTGAATTAAAAAAGTACGTCTATGTATATTAAAAGTTATATTTATTGGACTTTTTTGTCAGTTAGTGGACACATCAACAAACAGATATTGGACAAAAGAAAGTGCAAGTGTTAATCTGCTTCTTTTTCTAATAAACACGAATAAGACAAACAGGTACACTAGACAGAAAGATAGATATAAACCTACTCCGTGAAAATATAGAAAGCCAGGCATTATTACGTATGCATTCCTCTGTAATCATTTTGGTATTACTCAGATAGTTGATCTATTTCTTCATCCTCTGAATACCTATCGTCTAAATCTTCCATATCCAAATCAATTTCTTCTTTATATCATGTGTGGTTAAAAACAAATCCTCATCAGGTTTTGTCTAAAGTGTGTGCAAAGTAATATTTTGGTATACATACAAAGGGTACTAGGAAAGTTTCGCAGTACAGCTTTGTTTATTTAATTTTTTCAAAATAATTTCCTCTACACCTCTCCGTCCTCCGAAACCAATTTTTAAACCAGTTCTGCCAAGTTTCGCTAGGGAGTAAAGCACACTCGTTGTTCCAAGCCCGCAGAAGGTCCTCATCACTGGAAAACCGCCTCGAGTGCTCGAGAAGTTTAAATCATGTCATGGTCAAATATTCGGTGCAGGCTTTGGCGCGGTGAGCTAGAGCATTATCGTGATCGAGGAATCAGGTGTCCATTCTTGACTTTGGTGGCAGGTTCTTCATAGATCCAATGAATTTAGGCAGGCACTGTTCAGTATACCACTTAGCTGTGACTATCCTCTATGTTGTTGGTGCATTTAGGCCTAAAATACCCTCTATCTGTTGGTAAATCATTCGCCTGTCCTCGCCAAGCATTTTCCTCACACTAGTAACGTTTTCCTCGGTAACTGACGTTCGTGGCCTTCCCGGCCTCTCAGCATCCTCCACAGTTAAATTTCCCCTTTGGCTTTCTCTATACCACCTGAATATCGTTGTGCGATGTGAACAAACATGACCTAGTGAAAAAGTAATTTCTGAAGCACTGGTCTATGCTTAAACCACGCCCAAAATCATAACGCAAAACTGACCTTTTCTCATTTCGTGACCACGATGCCATCGCAAGCACTTTACACTCTCACTGCTAATGAATAACTGAGCCTAACGACATGGCGTGGCGGCTGCTATCCACGGATGATCATGTCTCAACATGCGGCAACAAGCAGCTTCCTACGATTTATTGTTGCGTCATATAGCAAAACTTTCCTAGTACCCTTTGTATCTTATGAAAAATTTCCTTACATTCATTTCATTTTAGTAGAGTTTAAACATCTAGTACATGCTTTATAAGTATCAGTGTTAGGTTTCACTTCTGCCTTTCTTTCACTTATTTTGAATATTTTGTTTATTTAATTTCGAATTGTCCCTATTTATTTTTCTTCGTATCCTTTTGTCTTAGAAACAGCAAAGTGCATATAATTCTTTATGTTCATTTAGTTGTTGCTGCGGGGAAGTAACAGATATAGCTCTTTCCTTAATTATATTTTCGAGTATATTTAAGTTTTCTTTATATATGAGTGTGACTTTTGCTGTATTTACATGATCTTCCACGTTTCTTGAAGTTGCAGCAGTTAAAAACTTTTCCTTCTGCTATTCCTGTCTGCTTTAAACTTCGCAATCATTTAATCTAGTAGTAACAGTGGATGGTTTGATATTCATTAAATTTTAATTAATACTAATTTCGTCATTTTGTATCATTGATTGCGTCTGGATTGAATAGATATAATAAGGTAGCTATACTTGCAAATTAAATCATGAACTAGATGCGACTTATCGTATGTCTATCTCGAAGTAAATTTATTGGAAATGTTACTTTCTCTTCATTTAAATAAGAGTAAAATACATTTTCGATGTAATTGTAAAATATTGCCGAATTCATCTAGTCATTGTCACTGCTTTCTATGCCCCGTGATAGGGATGCTATTGATACAGATTTCAAGTCTTTTCACGAATATGGTCTTCCGCGAATGCCATAAGACTACAGTTTCGACAATAAAATAAGTGGTCAACTATATCAAAAGATTGAAAGGGCCATAAAGACGGAAATATATTTATAATCACTTACAGATGTTAATAAAACGCGTTAGGGAGGTGTAAAGTGACTGTCTTCGTGGATTTGTTCTTGGTAAAACCATGTTGTACAGCTTCCAGAATATTGTACTTCTTTAAAACTTATGTAAATTTTGAGCTCATCATTTTTTTCAATACCGTCAAAACAGTCGACTACAGAGAAATTGGTCGAAAATTTTCTAAATCAGTTTTGTCACTCTTCTTATATACTGGAATAACTTTTGTTTTCTTTAAGATACTGGGAAAGACTCCATCAGATATGGAAAGACTTATTGTATAGTTCAATAGTTATAGTATACATTCTATAGATCTTTTTAATATATTTGTGATAATGTCATCCACCCCAACAGAATTAGGTCTTAGATCATATATTTCATTTGTGGATACTCTTTTATTCGAGATTGATTTAGGGTAGTGTATTTAATGAAATTTAAGGAAGTTTCTGGAATTTCGGCTTTGGAGATGTTTTCGCAGATGATTTTGACCAAAAAATCATTAAATGCATTAGAAATATATTTTTGATTTGTAATGTTAGGAGCTTTAAATTTTATTTCTTTTTTTCTTCGTTACAAGATCTATTAGGTACTAAATTTACATTAATAATGCACCAAACAATTTTGCTGTTATTAATAATATTCTAGTACGTCTTTGCCTAATATAATTGCTTAGCAATTAATAGAGGTAAACAATTCATTTTTCGTTTTCTTGGGTGTCCAAAAATATCTGAATGTCCCAAAAAATATTCTTTCTCACAATTTTGTCTTATTCGCATATTAATACTTATTGTATAGATGTAATACCCTTAGAATTTGGTAAAGTACTTAAACTTCTTGACCTCTGTCGCGTCAAGTACTAGCTAGCTTCGCCTGTTATGATGACTAATTTCTTCTTGACTTTCCAACATTTCTGCGACCATTACATCTATAAATTTGCCTCTGTCCATTCAATATGTTTGAATTTCAAACATCTGAAGAAGCTGCTGTGTTCCAATTATTCTGCATCATAACGTTAAAGTATAATAAGGGAAAATCTTTATTTTCATTAATTTTAATAGCCTCAAACAAAGGGTAATACCTAAATATCAAAAAGTTAAGCTTCTAAGGAAATAAGTTTTTTTTGGAGTTCTTAAATATTTTTAAAAATTTGACCATACAATTACTTTCCTCCGTTCGTTTATTTATTAAGATGTTTAATTTCTTATAGTTTAGATACGGATAAATTTGAATTTTGATCTTTCCTTTTTATCTATATGCATGTTTTTATATTTGCAATCAGACACATGGCCATTTTTAGTTAAATAATTAACAAAGAAATAGTTTGTCTCTTAAAATTTAAAATTAGAATTATATTATAAGTTTAGAAAAAGGCTTTGTTTGTCCAACATAAACGAATGGATGACAATTTCGTTGAGGACTGGGTCTAAGGTAAAAAGCTCTTATCAAGTTAATATTTGTATTCTGGATATATACATCGTCAACTGTTGCCGTTTTTAATAAAACTTAAACATTAGTGTTCGTGTGGCCTTGAAGTAGATCTGGTTTACTCTGTGTAGCTTTACTGGCGGCCTCTTAATCGACACTGGTTTAATTCTTGCTGAGGATGATAACTTAGTTGACCACCTACGTATTCAGAATATAAATATTAGGATAATATGGCTCTTTTCCTTATTCGTTTAACACCATTTCTAATAGATTTCAGATTTTGTAATTCAAAATTATAAAATCTAGTATTGGTAGTGATATTCGTTTTTGTGTAGAGCATTTGAAATGGTTTTATTGAACAATATTTTGGATAAAATATTGTTTACTAAATTATAAACTCTAGCCACTGTGACTTGGAGTCTACCTTATATGACTTATTTCTTGTATGTATAAAATTAATTTTCCATCTTAAAATACTGATGAGTGTGTGACTATTAAAATGTTACTGTATATTGATAATTTGCGTTGTATTGGGTGCTTACCTATTTTATATAGTTACACCAGTGCATTTTTTTTTCCAAACTCTTACACTTTTGTTAGATTTGTTATTGCTTTCCAATCTCGAGAGCTTAACAATTTTGGACAGTCTGTACGAGGTGCAGCTGAGGTAATTTAACCTACTTTATATTTTATACAATATACGGTATATTGATATCTCGACACGATTTGTCTTCGAGTTGCCGTTTTTCTATCTTTTCTATTTTATTTCTGACCTTTTACGGCCAATTGAAACTACTAAATGGCGAATATATTTCCCATGAGCTCAAATAGAGAATAGTAAAGTATTTTGTTGAGTTCTAGTGATCTGGACTTACCCGTTTGCTTAGGGGACGCATATTAAGCCTAGTGCGAATATTTTCCTTTTTAAATTAATTTGTTAGGATATTGTGTATTGGTACAATAATATATTTGGTGTTATGTAATAAAACATATTTAATTTCTTGTAAATTACCACAAAGCATGCATACCTTGGGAGTAATTGTATATTTTTTATATAGAATTTAAATTTTTCTAAATACTCAATCGAAATTTCTATTGTATTATTAATTAAATAGATAATTTGAATGTGCTCAAATTTTAGTATTTCCTTTTCGTTTGTTGCAGATATTGCCGGACAGTTTCGCCATTTTCGCTATTTTGCGTCGTTCTAATTTCACCGCGTAAAATACGGTTAAAATAGTGTTTGAAGTGCTAATAATAATCCGCCAGCGGACTTTTAATAATTAAGTGTATGGATCCAGCCTGAGGAGGAGATCGACACTTCAGAATGTAGAGGTACAGAAAACCAGAGTCGTCGAAAGGTCAGGGATTTTCTTTTCTAAGCATGCACGTCTGCTGTTCCATATTTTTTGTAGCTCATGTTTTTGTGAAAATTATTTATTTTTGCTAATTGCATTGCTAATGCGTTTTAAATGGGTCAGTTTGAACAACTTTAAACTAAACTAAAAATAATTAACTTCTTTTCATCTTTTTTAATTTGCACAAAATTTTAAAATAATTTCTGCTTAATACGCCCATTTTTTTTTTTGAATTTACACAATTTTTGAAAATAAGTAATTTCTGTTTAATGCGGGCATTTCTTTTCGAATTTGCATAAAGTTTGTAGATAATTAATTTCTTTTCACTGCAGCCATTTTAAATATTTATTCTATTTGCGCCCCTTAGTAAGTAGATCGCGATGGTAGTGTTAGTGATAGCGCAGGTTTAGTGTTAGAATTTAGGGATTTCAGGAATCGAGACTGGAAGAAGAGTCGGCGAAGTCTTAAAAAACGTAGGTCCAAAGTGTACCAATAACTTATTATTTAGCTAATTACTTTTTAGAATAGAGCTTGAATGTAGAGATAGGATCAATCAAATATATATGGCATTGTTCAATATTTCACTACATACACTTCTATGGATAGCAGACGCTTTTTTTGAGCTTCACTTGAAGTTACCGTCTTACGCGATCACTTGGGGATAGTTGTTGTTCCGGTTTCCAATTGGGAATCTAACGAGGGTTCGCATTTTCAATCTCGTTACGTTTTGATTTAGTTAGCAGCTCATTTTACGTATGTAGGAGTTTTAAATTTCTCTATACAATAAATGAGATCCACGATTGTATATTTTTATATTCGTGGTAGGCAGTGCTAAAGAAGTTATAAATACAGTGAAATAGTGGCTGCTGTTTCATTCCTATTAGGGTTTGTATTATTATACTCTATTCATTTTTCGCTTTCGATGGCTTTATGATATTGATATTAATAATTCTGTTAGTCTAGTGTGTCTACTGTTGGAGCCACCGCAAAGATGTCCTTTAGCCTAAGATAGTGCCGTAAAGGTAAGCTTCTGCTCTTTGTTTCGTCTAAATTTATTATAATTATTTCGGTTAGAACAAAATAGACTCATTTAGTATTCATTCTACAGAGAGTTTTCTCATAAATTTCTTTGGTTGCTGTTTTACAGTAAGATTTCTATCTCCATTTATCGTCTAATGTATACGCGAAATAATAATGGTTACCTATATATTTCTCTAAACAATATTTTTTGCATTATCTTTTCCTTTTCTTCACAATGTCCATGTTTTTAAAATTCTCTTTCTGTTACAGATTCGAATCTGCAACGTAATCGGGTGTCCGTCGTCTATAAACTATAACGCATTCCGTCTAAAGTTAAAGTACGTTTATCGCGTCCGTTGAATAAAACCAAGTGTTAATTAAATATACAGTGTGCATAATAGAATATCGGGCGCGATCGGCAATTAAAAGTGTCGTGATTGGAGCCACTGCAAAGATGTACCTTGGCCTAGGATGGTGTCGTGAAGGTAAATTTCTATTTTTTTGCGTTGATTCGTTCTTTATTTCATCTAAATCCATTTTAATTATTTCGACTGGAACACAATACCTTCATTCAATATTTATTTTGTGGGGCAGTTATTCTGTCATACATTTCTTTGGCTGTTATTTTAAACTAAATTTTATCGACCGATTCTTGTATAGAGAAGTGTGGCATTAAACATAGAAATGATTGCTTCCTGCAATCCGAAAATTTTCTTAAATTTATTTTCTTTACCAGTTTTCAGTAACAAATACAAAAAACTATAAGGTTCTTTGATCTCAATTTCTAAAGAAAATTAACTAAAAATTTTGATTATTATTTAGATTATTATTTAGATTGTTATTTAGATTATTATATTTGAGTTCTTCGTATTGCATCATATTCTTAATTCTCTTGTATTGTTTTTGCGTTGAAATACTTGTATCTCCTGTCGCAAGACTCTGGTAGGTAAATTTTATTCAATTTAGTAGAGTTTTATGTTCGAATTTGTCTAATATAATAACGAATTCTGCAAATATTCCTTTCTTTTTGTGTTTGAACAATTTTAATCCTTTTTTGAGTCTTATCTTCTATGATTTTAAAATTTGTAAATTGTTCTATTTATATATAACGTATAGACATTGCACATAGAGACTTAGAAAGGATGAATTATTTACCCCTATTCGTTCATTCGTTTCTTAAGTCTATTAATTCTTTTTGTTTTATTTTCAATGCTCATAATTTCGTATTAATAATTTAACACACTGCTATTACTCGTTTCACCAATTTAATCTGTTTTTTAATTTTTTTAATGGGCTAGGTATTATGTCCTACGTATGTATCAAAATATTGAGTTGGCAACTAAGTACTTTCGGTTTTTACTGATAGAGAGCGTTGCTTTATTTTTTGTATAACGTATGTTAGTGCTGTACTTTACTGTTTGTCGCGTAATACTAGTCACATTGACGTAACTTCAGAAGCAAGTAGTGCGTGATTTTTATTAAAGCTATTAGTTGTGGGTTAATTTTAAATGGATTGCAGAAACGAACATTTTCGACATATTTTACTATTTTATTTCCGTAAAGGAAAGAAAGCTGCTGCGGCTCACAAAAAGATATGTGAAGTTTATGGTGCTAATTGCTTAACAGAGCGCACGTGTCAGAATTAGTATAAAAAATTCCTTTCCGGAGATTTTTCCCTCAAAGATGAGCAACGTTCTGGTCGGCCTACTGAAGTTGATGATGACCAAATCAAAGTCATAATTGAAGAGGATCGTCATATAACTATTCGAGAGGTTGCGGAGAGGCTACATGTATCGCACACAACAATTGAAAAACATTTAAAATGTCTTGGGCTAGTTAAGAAGCTTGATATTTGGGTACCTCACGAATTGAAAGAAATTCATTTAACAGAATCAACTTTTGCGATATGCACCTTAGACGAAATGAAACCGACCCTTTCTTAAAAAGAATCATCACTGGTGATTAAAAATGGGTCCTCTACAGTAACATAGTTCGAAAACGATCATGGAGCAAACACGATAAACCAGCTCAAACCACATCGAAAGCTGAATTACATCCAAAAAAGATCATGCTGTCAGTTTGGTGGGATTACAAAGGTGTTGTGTTTTTTGAGCTGCTTCCAAGGAACCAAACGATCAATTTTGATGTTTACTGTCAACAATTAATAAAACTGGATGAAGCAATCAAAGAAAACGGCCAAAATTGTCAAATCGGAAAGGTGTAGTTTTCCACCAAGATAATGCAAGGCCTCACACATCTTTGGCAACTCGTGGGAAACTATTGGAGCTTGGCTGGAAAGTGATGCCACATCCCCATACAGCCCTGATCTAGCACCATCTGATTACCATTTATTTCGAAGTTTGCAGAATTCTTTGAATGGTAAAACTTTCACAAATGACGATGACCTTCACTCGCACCTGGTTCAGTTTTTTGCTGATAAGGAACAGAAATTTTATGAGCGCGAAATCATGCAGCTGAAAGAAAGATGGCAATAGGTCATTGAGCAAAATAAAAAATATATAATTGATTAAAAACTATTCTTTGTTTAAAAAAAAAGTGCTTTATTTTATGCTACAAAACCGAAAGTACTTAGTTGCCAGCCCAATACTTTTCGTAAATGCCTAGGCATGTACCAGATACTAATTTATATTATAGACTGTTTCTTTTCTGCTAGTATGGATTTTGTTCTTTTTGTTATTTTAAATATATTTCGTAAGGGTATTATTAGGCTCAAACTCTACTTGACATGTTGAGAAATTTATTATATTTAAGCTTTGAAATCTATTACAGATAATTCTTATATATTTATCTGTTACATTCTCTTTTATATTTGGGTATACATTTGAAATTGTCTTCCTATAAGAATTTTTGGATGGAATGTTGATTAATAATAGGTATCTGCAAGTATAAACTGGCTAATGTTATTGATTAGTGTCTTTTATAATATTTAATATTTTTCAAAATTAGATTTTGAAATAGGAAAGCTTATGAGTTTATCGATCTACTATTATACGCTGCTAATTTACGGTTATGAATTGTTGGGTAAACAGTATAGTATTGGATAATTATGGAAACCTGAGAGATAAGAGTTTAATAAAAATCACATACTTCTTCACAGCGAGAAGGGACATACCATATATCATTAAATTTATTATTTTCTTGGGTTCTAATTAATATTAGAATTTGTTGAAACAATAAGTTCATGCTTTCTATTAGAAAATGGTCAATATTATCGAAAAGTATACGCAATTGGACATTCTTTTCAGTTAATGGATACAGCATTATAGAGTTATTGGACAAAAGAGAAAAGAGACATTAATTTGGCATTCCTCTGTAATAATTTGGTATGGCTCAAATAGTTAATCTACTTCTTCATGGTCTGACTATTTCTCGTATTTTTCCATAATCATACATCTATTTTTTCGCTATAACAGGTTTGATATAAAAAGAAATCTAAATCGGACTGGTCCAGAATATGTCGAGCGTGATTTTTGCCATACATTTTATATAAAACATTTCCTTGCATTCATTACATTTTAATGCATTCGAGCTTAAACATATATGACTTTTATATACTTTGAGATATTCAATTATCGAAACAGGGAGATGCATATTGCTCTGGGGAAGTAGCAGATATACAACAGATTCTCCCTTAATTATAATTTTCGAGTATATTTACTTTCATTTCATTTGTTGTGTGTGTGTGTGTTTTGCTGCATTTCTATGTCTTCCCCATTCCTTGAAATATTTTCAGCTTGGAAGTTTTTCCTTTCTCTGCTTCTGTGTTTCGTATTATTATCTCATTGTTATACTTATTTTGTATCTCGGATTTGTTCAGCGAATACGTCTTTACTTTAACAAATGATTCAGAACCCATCATTCAAATTTTTATCCGGTGAAATGCGAAATAATTCTGAACTTCGCAAGCATTTTATCTCCAATAATGTCAGTAGATGAACTGATACTCATTAGCTTTTCACTAAAACTAATTTCATTGTCGATTGCATCCGGGTTAAATGGATATAATCTGAAAGCTTCAAATCCTCAAAGAAAGCTACCTGGTTTAATGCTTTTACCTCTCCAAAGAAGGTGCAAGTAATACTTTATTTAATGAGACACCAGGTTTGTTTGAATGAAAATCTCAAATAGCTTTCCTCTGTGCTACTTTTGCTGGTCTAAGTACAGCAACATCAGCCTTCTGAGAATTTGCTGTTGGAGCTTGGTAGCGTTTAGTATTTCGATGTTTATTTGATTACACAAGCTACTTGAATTATAAACCAGATGCGACTCATGCCCATCTAGAAATAAATGTATTGGAAATCTTACTTTATCTTCACCTAAACAAGAGTAAAGTACGTTTCTGATGTAATTGTAAAATGTTGCCAAGTCATTTAGCCATGGTCACTACTTTGTATAACCGGCGATATGGGTACTATTGAAACAATTTTATTTGGTATTTTTTTGTATTCCTAGAAAACCATTCAGTGCACGTACGACCACTTCCTTGGAACACAAACGTAACAGATGTGTTTTCCCTTGCTCGGCTTCGACATAAACATTTTCTAAACCTTCTTGCATATGCATATGTTACGAATGGACAGGACCATGTGTGAAAACTTAATTCGTGGTATTTAAATATATATATATATATACAATATATTTAATATAAATGTTTTTATGTATTGACATATCTCAGAAAATCACTTCATTGTATCGTTCTCAGATAAATATGAGGTAGTAGCTGAAGTACTTTCAGTGGTTAGTTAAGAAAATGACGATTTCTTTTAAAGCATGCTTTGAACCACCCTTCATCGAACGTTTTATTTTTAGACAATGTCTTTTTTTACTCAAGTAACGTCTTTTACATGTTATTTAACCTATTTTAACAAAGTTAATTTTTCTTGGGCATTTAATATCTGCGATAGAGCAAAAGCTTCTTTGTGTTCGGAATATTTTATTTTAAAATCTAAATTTGATTTGGGAATTCAGTATGTTTCTCTGCAGCTACTTTAATTGATAACATAGATAACCTTGGAATTTAACAAAGCAGACAAATTTCATGTTCTTTGCTTCATGTATTAGCTAGCTCTGTCTGTCACGATGCCCATTTCTTTCTCTTGGTCTGCCAGCATTTCTTCAATCATTGCATTTAAAATTCTGTTTCTATTCATTCGATTTATACGTTCTAAATTATGTGGCAGTAAAGTATTTGATTGGCAACTAAGTACTTTCGGTTTTGTAGTATAAAATAAAACACTTTCTTTTTAACAAAGAATAGCTTTTAATCAATTATATAGTTTCCATTTTGCTCAATGACCTTTTGCCATCTTTCTTTCAGCTGCGTGATTCCGCGCTCATAAAATTTCTGGTCCTTATCAGCAAAAAAGTGAACCAGGTGCGAGTGAAGGTCATCGTCATTTGTGAAAGTTTTACCATTCAAAGAATTCTGCAAACTTCGAAATAAATGGTAATCAGATGGTGCTAGATCAGGGATGTATGGGAGATGTGGCATTACTTCCCAGCCAAGCTCCAATAGTTTCCCACGAGTTGTCAAAGATGTGTGAGGCCTTGCATTATCTTGGTGGAAAAGTACACCTTTCCGATTTGACAATTCTGGCCGTTTTTCTTTGATTGCTTCATCCAGTTTTATTAATTGTTCACAGTAAACATCAGAATTGATCGTTTGGTTCCATGGAAGCAGCTGAAACAACACAACAAGTTTGTAATCCCACCAAACTGACAGCATGATCTTTTTTGGATGCAATTCAGCTTTCGATGTGGTTTGAGCTGGTTTATCGTGTTTGCTCCATGATCGTTTTCGAACTATTTTACTGTACAGGACCCATTTTTCATTACCAGTGATGATTCTTTTTAAGAAAGGCTAGGTTTCATTTCGTCTAAGGTGCATATCGCAAAAGTTGATTCTTTGTGTTAAATGAATTTCTTTCAATTCGTGAGGTACCCAAATATCAAGCTTCTTAACTAGCCCAAGACATTTTAAATGTTTTTCAATTGTTGTGTGCGATACATGTAGCCTCTCCGCAACCTCTCGAACAGTTATATGACGATCCTCTTCAATTATGACTTTGATTTGGTCATCATCAACTTCAGTAGGCCGACCAGAACGTTGCTCATCTTTGAGGGATAAATCTCCGGAAAGGAATTTTTTATACTAATTCTGACACGTGCGCTCTGTTAAGCAATTAGCACCATAAACTTCACATATCTTTTTGTGTGCCGCGGCAGCTTTCTTTCCTTTACGGAAATAAAATAGAAAATATGTCGAAAATGTTCGTTTCTGACCTCCATTTAAAATTAACCCACAACTAATAGCTTTAATAAAAATCACGCACTACTTGCTTCTGAAGTTACGTCAATGTGACTAGTATTACGCGACAAACGGTAAAGTACAGCACTAACATACGTTATACACAAAATAAAGCAACGCTCTCTATCAGTAAAAACCGAAAGTACTTGTTGCCAACCCAATAATTTATCATCAGCGCATTCCAAACATCTGAAGAAGCTACTTTACCGTAATTTTTCTGCGCATTAACTTTAGAATAAAATAAGGGAATTATTCTAACAATCTCTTTGTTTATTTGTAATTATTTCGATGAATTTATAGTTTTCAATACTGATTTATAGTGTCATTAAATTCTTCCATACTAAATTCAGAGGAGTGCAATATTTAATTTCTTTAATAGTAATCTTCAAGTAAAGGGTAAAGCTATACCTTAAATATCAAAAAATTAAAATTGTGAGGAAACACGTTTTTTCAGTCTTTAGAACAGTGATAGATTAAAATTTTATCCTTTCATTTTTTTTAGTTAAATAGTCAATAAAGGATTAATTCGTTTCTTAAAATTTAAAGTGAGTACTACATTCTAAGTTAGCAAAACATCTTGTTTGTCCAGCATAAAGACCTGGATGTCAACGTTATTGGAGACTGTGGCCAAGTGAATAATCAAAAACATAGAAAACCTCTTGCCAAGTTAATATTTGTATTCTGTATATATAATTCCACAGGTATTGCCAACCTTAGGAAAATTTAAATATTAGAGTGATGGTGTTGCTTTGAAGTAAAGTCCTTCTAGTTTACTCTATGTAGCTGTACTGGTGACTCCATATTCGATACCGCGTCTAATTTTTGCTGAGGATGACAATTTAGCTGTTCACATACGTATCCAGAATACAAATATTAAAGGTGGTTCGGGGATTTTTACTTTTTTGATAGACATCGAGCATCAGGACATATTAACTAATAGATTCACGACCTTTGGTCATCGGAGATTTTGTTCTTGATGTTTTGAATATATTTAGGAAGGAAATTTTGTATTATAAAACTCTAAAATCAAGTGTAGGTAATATATACCAGTATGTCTGTATTTATCAGTGATATATGTTTGTAGTTATTAGCGATATTTGTCCTTATTTTCTTGTCTGAAATAATCTTCCTGTATAATCTTTTGCATGGAATATTGATTACTTATTAGGGCTTATAACTATTGTTTTTAACAATCTCTCCCATAATATCAAATTCTTTTTTAATATTTTTTTTGTGTCTATAAGAATGCCAACCAATCGAAATCAAACTTCTATACGATGCTAATTTGTGTTGTGTTGGGTGTTTACCTATTAGGTATCTTTGTGATATAGTAACTGTTTACTTATTATTGACAATTCATTTTTATTATTTGCCTAGTTAGATTTACTATTTGAAAGGCAAGGGTTGTTCAGGGGATTACACAAAGATTGAAACATACAAATACGTTGTAAATTCTATATTTACATGACCAATTAAATCACTTGTTCGTCATTTGTTGGTTTTCAAATTAGCAATCAAAACAGATACAATACTTTTATTATAGCTACAAGTGCATAGAGTAATATTGTAGATATGTAGGTGAATCTAAACTAGAACTATAAGCAGGAAAAGCTAAAACAAATTTACATTTGAAATTATCACAGTTAAAGCTTTTCGCCAGCTCTAATTTATATGCATAGTTGCCATACAACTTTAGCTTTTTGCCGATAAAGTGCATATACATTCCATTCCCATTTTCAGAGCCTAATACAGCCTGTACAAGGTACATCAGAGTTGATTTGGTATACTTCACATCTTGTTTAAATTTTTGTATTATCTTTTTGTTTATGCTCAACAAATAACTGATGTTCTTTACACGATTTGTCTTCGAAATGCCACATTACTGACATTTCCTTTTCTTATTTCATTTCTGACTTTTGCGACAAATTGAAATAACTAAACGGGGATATTTTGTTTAGTTCCTGTGATTGGAATTTTCCTCGTTTGCTTAGAAGGAATCTTTGTACTATAAAACAACTTTATTGTGTAAATTGTTTCAGAATATTGTACATATAATATTTATACTATAGTATATTTGCTACAATACAATAAAAAATATTAAGTTTATTATAAATTACCATAAAGCATGAATACTTTGATAATAATGGAATATTTTTTGAGAAAACGTTTAAGATTAAAATCCAAATATCTTTCCCAGACAATTAATCGACATTTTTCATATTTTCCTGGTGTTATTAATTAAATAATTTTAACGTGCTCAAAAATTTTAATATTTTTTCTCTTTTGTTGCAGATATGGACGGACAGTATTCGCGCTTCCGCCATTTTACGTCAATTTAATTGTACCGCGTAAAATGCGGTTAAAATAGTGTTTGAAGTGTTAATAATAATCCGTTACCGGGCGTTTAATTATAGTGTAGTGATCCAGCCGGAAGAGGTGATCCACGCACCAGAATGTAGAAGTATAGAAGACCAGAGTCGTCGAAAGGTCAGGGATTTTTGTTTCTAAGCATGCTCGTTTGCTGTTCGATCTTCATTTAGTTTCTGTTTTGAGAGGAGTTTAAAACTAATTAACTTCTGTTTAAAGCGCCCATTTGTTTTTGAATTTGTACAAAGTCTAAAAATGTAATAAACTTCTGGTTAATGCTCTCATATGTTTAGTTTAGAAATAATTAGCTACTTTGCGCCCGTATATTTTGGAATACGAACAAAGTTTCCAAATAATTGATTTCCTGTGCCCGTTAGTAATTAATTTGCGATAGCAGCGTTAAAATTTCATGTCAAAATTTAGGTATTTCAGGTATCGTGATTGAGGGAGCCGTCAACGTCTTCTTCAAAAGGTTAAGATTATTTATTGAATAGTGCTTAAAAGCTTACTAAAATGTTTTTTCGTTCTTCAAGATTCAAATTGAGATGATATTGTTCAATCTTTAACTTGTATGCACTTTTATGGACATCTTTTTTAGCTTCGGATGAAGTTACCTGTTTACGTTACCATTAACCGAGGGTAGTTGTTGCTCGGGTTCCCAATTGGGAATCCAATGGGGGTTCTGTTCATTGATCTTGTTGCGTCTTGATTTAGTTAGCGGCTCATTTTGCGTATGTAGGAATTTTTAAATAAAGTTAGTTAACTTAGGTAATAATTATTTGAATCAGTCTAATGATATAGGATTAATTTAGAATTTCTATATACCATAAATGAGATTCAGAATTATATATTTTTATATTCGTGGTAGGCGGTGGTCAAACAGTTATAAGTACAGTGAAATATGTAGTATGGCTGCTCCTTCACCCCTATTAGAGTTTGTATTATTATATTTTATTCATTTTTCGCTTTCAATTGTTTTGTCTGGCTGGATTGCAAATACAGATTTTTCAACTTCTACCTGACATAAACTATGGGCGCTCATGATGTGTTCAAAATTAGCTTAAAAACAATTGGAAAGGTAAATGATGCTACACGTCTGTATTGCTAAGAAAGGGACGCGGCTGAATATACAAATTTCAGTTGTGCAAAATAGACATTTATATGAAAAGACGCAATAATCCTGTGTGTAGGAAGTGGTACTTATCTCAGAGACAATTAGATTCACAATAACTAGGCCAATAGAAAACTGGAGAAGTATTAAAGGAATGATTAAAACTATTAAAACAAAGAAATCTATTTTGAAGTAAAGAAGAAAAGAAGGAGAAGGACACAAATGAAAAGAAACTATTCTGGAAAAAGGACTGTCAGGTGTATCTGATGCTGAAGTCCGCTGGTGATAATTCCCGATGCCCAAATGCGTGGTGAATAAGGGGAGTTTTAGTCGGTAGGAATCCGGCACATCACCACGTACGGGCGTGATGGTGTCTATGAAAGATTTCTCCTCTACAACAAAAAAAAAAACCTCAGGTTCGGGTCATAATCTATTAAATTGAAAGAATATTTAAATTATATACATATATATATATATATATATATGTATATATAAGCTCTTTAAATTTATTTAATTAATTTTGTTTTATTACACAAAAAATTCAAGATTCTTCTTATTTGATTTTCTTCAGCAATTTAAGTCTTAAGTTTTTTATCCACAAAAAATTATATTTCCACTTGAAATTAGTTATTTGAACCACTACACATAAATTCTTCGTATCTAATAGTATTGTTCCATTGTCTAATTTCAATTTTTATGACATTTTCAGTCAGAGATTTCTAGTGGGAAAATATACCGAACATCATAATTCTTCACATATTATTGGGTTGGCAACTAAGTACTTCAGAAGCAAGTAGTGCGTGATTTTTATTAAAGCTATTAGTTGTGGGTTAATTTTAAATGGAGTGCAGAAACGAACATTTTCGACATATATTACTATTTTATTTCCGTAAAGGAAAGAAAGCTGCTGCGGCTCACAAAAAGGTATGTGAAATTTATGGTGCTAATTGCTTAACAGAGCGCACGTGTCAGAATTGTTATAAAAAATTCCGTTCTGGAGATTTTTCCCTCAAAGTTGAGCAACGTTCTGGTCAGCCTGCTGAAGTTGATGATGACCAAATCAAAGTCATGATTGAAGAAGATCGTCATATAACTGTTCGAGAGGTTGCGGAGAGGCTACATGTATCGCACACAACAATTGAAAAACATTTAAAATGTCTTGGCTAGTTAAGAAGCTTAATATTTGGGTACCTCACGAATTGTAAGAAATTCATTTAACACAAAGAATCAACTTTTGCGATATGCACCTTAGACGAAATGAAACCGACCCTTTCTTAAAAAGAATCATCACTGGTGATGAAAAATGGGTCCTGTACAATAACATAGTTCGAAAACGATCATGGAGCAAACACGATAAACCAGCTCAAACCACATCGAAAGCTGAATTGCATCCAAAAAAGATCATGCTGTCAGTTTGGTGGGATTACAAAGGTGTTGTGTATTTTGAGCTGCTTCCAAGGAACCAAACGATCAATTCTGATGTTTACTGTCAACAGTGAATAAAACTGGATGCAGCAATCAAAGAAGAACTGCCAGACTTGTCAAATCGGAAAGGTGTAGTTTTCCACCAAGATAATGCAAGGCCTCACACATCTCTCTGGGAAGTGATGCCACATCCCCCATACAGCCATGATCTAGCACCATCTGGTTACCATTTATTTCGAAGTTTGCAGAATTCTTTGAATGGTAAAACTTTCACAAATGACGGTGACCTTCACTCGCACCTGGTTCAGTTTTTTGCTGATAAGGACCAGAAATTTTATGAGCGCGGAATCATGCAGCTGAAAGAAAGATGGCAAAAGGTCATTGAGCAAAATGGAAAATATATAATTGATTAAAAACTATTCTTTGTTTAAAAAAAAAGTTTTATTTTATACTACAAAACCGAAAGTACTTAGTTGCCAACCCAATACTTATTGATACGGGGTGTGGCAATTAAATAACTAAACTAGTGTGAGAAATGTTATTTATTGTAAATAAATTTTAACTTTTGTCCCCTTCAACATACTCTCCTCCCCTATCTATACACCGCTGTATACGTGTCTTCCATTGTTCAAAATAATGTTGCAGTACATTAGTGGCCAGTTTCTTCAATAATTCTGCCGTTTTTGCTTTTACGTACGCAACAGACTGAAAATGTGTTCCCTTTAATGTACTTTGCACTTTTGGGAATATGTAGAATTCACATGGTGCGATATCTTGCGAATACGTAGGATGATCAAGCACAACAATGCGCTGTTCCGTCTGACTTCTGTCATGTTTAATTCATCATGCAAAATGTGTCTTACCGTTTCATTGTTAATGTTTACCATATCGGCAATCATCCGAATACTCAGGCGTCGGTTTTTCTTCACAGTTTCATTAATTTTCTGAACGTTCCTTTAGTTCTTGCAGTCACAGGTTCATTATCTTCGACTTCTTCCCGGCTTTCAGAAAACCGTTTATGCCTTTCAAAAACTCACGCACCTGACATAAGATGAGCACCAAACACCACCATTATTATTTGTAAACATTCTGTTGGAGATTTCTTTAATTCGACAAGGAGTATCAGATTAATTCGCTGCTCATTTTTTATATCAACCATTACCACGGTACTACTAACAATAAATAACATTGTCCTCTACAATTAAAGCTCGAAAATAAACAAAAGCAAACAAAGAGACGAAACTTCGAGTAGCTGTTTGGGAAGTGACAAGGTCAATGACTTTCCAAGTACAGCCTCACCCGATGCGGCTGCGTAATGGAAGGAGCGTAGTATCGTTATTTAATTGTTATACCTCGTATATATATACATGCTATATATGCATACATACCTTTCTTTTAAAATATTTTTCCAATTTTGCATTTCAGTTCAATACTATTTTTTTTCAATTTCTCAAGGATTTTATTATTAAATGCTCCCATTTCAGTATTCCTAAGAAGAATTATTTATTATTTAAGCTAGTTCAGTTGTTTGTGCTAAAAAGGAATTAAGGATAGCAAAAGATGTTCTATTCTATAAAATAATGCATCAATAAATCATTATATATCTATCGAATACATACAGGATGATTCCAAAAAAGCCCCTTTTTCGAACTCATTAAGAATTATACATACAAAAATATTAAGCTATTGAAAACCTTTCCTTTATAAAATTGTTTATCAGTTGATCGTCCATTGTATCAGCCAAATAATTGTTTGCGAAAACTAGGTCCCCCATATTTGCTTTTGTAATTCAAATTTACTTATTATCATGAAGGTATGACTAATTTCTTTATATTAATTTATATTAAAAATTAATTTTTTTTTGCTTTTTTGCTTTACTTATTTTTTAATTAATATTTGTGCAAATAGAAGAACCAAAAGTGATAAAAGGTGAGATACCCTAATTTACTCTATTATTGGTAGGTTTTTATTATTTAATTTTAGATTTACAGTGCCGTCTGCTGACAATAGTAGAGTATTTATCGATGAAACAGAATTGGTATATCTAGAAGGGACTGAGGTGACTGTTATGGGGAAATGAATCGAGTTAATTATTTGCACTGGTTTGAGTACAAATTATTACGTGGATTGGAGGCACCTTCTGTAATTATTTTGGAAAATGCAAACTAGGATAGCTACAGCTTCGACTGAAGCAGATATACAACAAATGGTAAAATAATAACATCCCAATACGATGCGAGTTTTTTACAAATACATCTACTAGAATTGGTCGAAATGCAGGTACTACATTGACTATGGTGTTTCTTCACATATATGATTTGTAATTTTGTTAGGAACAAGTCTTCACCTATATATAAAATTGGCAATCTGACCCGTCACTAGGGGCACATAGTTCTTCATTTACCACCATACTAATGTACGTTTAATGCAATTGAACACACTTGGGGTGATTTACAAGCATATTATGTGTACATGGCAGAATCTGGTGGCGTCGTTAATGAGTCCCGGAGGATATGAAGCGATGCATTAAAAACAGTTACGTCAGAGATTAGGAACAATACTGTGCGACACGCAGGAAAAGAAATTCAAAAATTGCGGGGAAGATAGGCCGGGATTAACCATAAGGATCCATGCGAGCCTATTATTAATCTTGGTGGATCCTCTGACAGTAAAGATGATTCATTATCAGATTAATTTCTCCTACCTACCCCTTTATTGTTATTGTTTTATAATACTTGGCATATTTCGTTTAATTTCAGTATAATACACATGTCTTTAATATTCCATTATGCTTAAATACACATAGACTGAGCTTTCATTTGTTTTTATTATATTTTATTACTTAATAAGAGAACAACTAAATTTGGTTATTATTAATAAAGAAATTCTTATTTTAATTCACTATTCTTGATGAAAGATTAGTGATTTGACAAACTTGCAGCCTAAATATTGAAGTATGACATAAGCGTTTAATAAATTAGGTAAATTAACTAATAAATTTATTATTGTAGCTTTACATTTTTCGGTTTTTGTTATTGAGCTTAGCTTTTTTTGTGTCTTTGCATTATCCACTTATAAATTAGTACCTTGACGGATAATCGTCTCGAAAAGAAAATTGAATAAAGGGTATAAATGCTACTTGTCAAATAGGTAAACAGTAATTATCTTAATTTAATTTGTACTTACTGGATATCATAGATTACTCAATTTTGATTAGTGGCAATTGATTGATTAAATTTTGAATTAAAACCTTTCGCACCTCTTAAGAAGATGACGAAATAGATTTTGAATTGATTAATTTCACGAGTGAACTTATTTCAATGCGCACGTTTATTTGATGTTTATTTTATATCAACCCAAACCTTGATCAATTACTTATTACACATGCATTCAAAACCAAACTAATTCAGTATCTTCTTCTGGGCTTCTGGGCTTCTGGGCTGGCACCGCAAATTTCGTATCCTCTCGTATGAGTCGTCTGCCCTAAATATGTCACATACGAGTGCGTACGAAACTTCGGCAGTTATACCAGTGTCGCGGTTCCAGCCCGAAAGCCCAGAAAAAAGTAGTATGGGCTACGACCGCGGAAGCCTACGTACCAGATAAAACTAATTTACATAGCACTAAATACATTTCGTTATTTTGCCTTTATTTTCGAAAAAGTATTCTGTTTAAGTAATGTTGCCACATTATGATATTTTAATTGCAAATATGTATATAAAAAGTGTATATGACTTACGGTTTTTAAGATATATATTATATCATTTCCTACTTTGTCTAAATATTTTAAGGTTAACTCAATATCATGATTTGTTCATATTTATTTATTTATACCCGCTGTATACAGGCAACTTTTTAGTGATCTTTCTTAAAATTCGTTTTTTTTCCTTTCCTGTTTTTTATATATTGGGTTGGCAAGTAAGTACTTTCGGTTTTTACTGATAGAGAGCGTTGCCATATTTTTTGTATAACGTATGTTAGTGCTGTACTTTACCGTTTGTCGCGTGATACTAGTCACATTGACGTAACTTTAGAAGCAAGTAGTGCGTGATTTTTATTAAAGCTATTAGTTGTGGGTTAATTTTAAATGGAGTGCAGAAACGAACATTTTCGATATATTTCATATTTTACTATTTTATTTCCGTAAAGGAAAGAAAGCTGCTGCGGCTCACGAAAAGATATGTGAAGTTTATGGTGCTAACTGCTTAACAGAGCGCACGTGTCAGAATTGGTATAAAAAATTCCGTTCTGGAGATTTTTCCCTCAAAGAAGAGCAACGTTCTGGTCGGCCTACTGAAGTTGATGATGACCAAATCAAAGTCATAATTGAAGAGGATCGTCATATAACTATTCGAGAGGTTGCGGAGAGGCTACATGTATCGCACACAACAATTGAAAAACATTTAAAATGTCTTGGGCTAGTTAAGAAGCTTGATATTTGGGTACCTCACGAATTGAAAGAAATTCATTTAACACAAAGAATCAACTTTTGCGATATGCACCTTAGACAAAATGAAACCGACACTTTCTTAAAAAAAATCATCACTGGTGATGAAAAATGGGTCCTGTACAGTAACATAGTTCGAAAACGATCATGGAGCAAACACGATAAACCAGCTCAAACCACATCGAAAGCTGAATTGCATCCAAAAAAGATCATGCTGTCAGTTTGGTGGGATTACAAAGGTGTTGTTTTTTTTGAGCTGCTTCCAAGGAACCAAACGATCAATTCAGATGTTTACTGTCAACAATTAATAAAACTGGATGAAGCAATCAAAGAAAAACGACCAGAATTGTCAAATCGAAAAGGTGTAGTTTTCCACCAAGATAATGCAAGGCCCCACACATCTTTGGCAACTCGTGGGAAACTATTGGAGCTTGGCTGGGAAGTAATGTCACATCCCCCATACAGCCCTGATCTAGCACCATCTGATTACTATTTATTTCGAAGTTTGCAGAATTCTTTGAATGGTAAAACTTTCACAAATGACGATGACCTTCACTCGCACCTGGTTCAGTTTTTTGCTGATAAGGACCAGAAATTTTATGAGCGCGGAATCATGCAGCTGAGAGAAAGATGACAAAAGGTCATCGAGCAAAATGGAAAATATATAATTGATTAAAAACTATTCTTTGTTTAAAAAAAAGTGTTTTATTTTATACTACAAAACCGAAAGTACTTAGTTGCCAACCCAATAGTTCAATTCATATTAATCAGCTCTTTGTATGCTCTGGTATAAGCAATTTTTGTTGTTTAATATTAATATAAAAGCTTTTGGTGAATGATTAATTTAGGTTGTCTATAAATTCAGATAAATGTGTGGAAAAATTTTAATTATTCAGAATATTTTATATATTGTAACATCACAAAAATAATAATAAAAGTTTTCTATTTAAAAATAATTAATAATTCTATATAGGAATAGGTAAAAGTGCGGAACCATGTAAATGTTTGTCAAGTTAATAAAGACATTGAAATAAAATTTAAGACGTTAAAGGACGTTGATGATGATTTCTAGAGGAGGCAACAGTTTTATAAAACAGTAATGAATATTTATAGACTTGATAACAATTTTGTAAATAATGTAATATTTTCAGATGAAGCATCCATCTTCAAACGGTTACTTTATCTGAAACGGTGGTATTTGGACATAATTGTCGCTATTGGATAGAGAGTAATTGTCACTGGATGCAGGAGGCATATACGCAGCGCCCTAGAAAGCTTATCATTTGGGTTGGTACTTGTAGAAATAGAATAATAGAGCCTTTTTTTATAGAAGAAATTCTAAATGACGAATCGTAAATAGAATTGAAGTAATTAGATAATACCTGCACTGGAGGAATGTGACCAACTGCCACGAAGTATTTAGTTTCAGAAAGATGGAGCCCTTTCACTATTCGGTTGTTGTCAGAGATTAATTAGGTAAAATTTATGCCCAGAGATATTGAAAGAATGTGTGAAATTAAAAGACTTGCACGTTCCCCGATCTTACTCCAAAATTAGTCCTTGGGAGCTACCTAAAACAGAAAATCTAGTGTGATCGATTTAAGGGCTTCCGATATTTGGCTGAAAGAATTAGTGAAAGGGTACGAAACATTTCATCAGGCAGTTGCAGGTGGCGTCTATTTTCATAATTCCATAAATTAAGTTTATTTATTTGTATTTATGTATATGTATATACATTTTGTTCTTGCCAATATATAATTAAAAAATACTTTAGATTTCAAGTGTTTTATTTTGATGAAATCGTGTTGTAGATGAGAATCTGAAGATGCTCCATTATAAAAAGTATAACTTGAGTGCGTCAGTATTTTTTGTAGTACCTGTACATTTAAATGTGGCTTCGGATGATTGATCCTTATCCCTAATCTTCAAATGTCTAAAATTTTACTATGTATACGAATATCTATTAATTTCACAGGTATTAATATTCCATTCTTTTGCCCTTTGCTAAAAAAGTTTTTCACCAGACTTTTAAGCTTACAGCAGAGTTACTTCTTTTCATAAAATTAATAATAATAGTCCATTTATAAATTTGATATTTTTTTGGCAACCGCTCTAAGTATAACTGTTTAGTTGCACATCTTGTAGAGATATTTTAGTTATTGAACAACTGAAGTTCCGGTAAAAGCAGTATTAGTTATTGCATAATAACGAATTTCTCATCTAGCTTTAAATTTATGGAAGGTATTTACATATCCTTTATCTTTAAATGTCCTTGCTATATGCTTCTAGTTCTTTATGATAAGGTATTAATTCATGTTTATTTAATTCAGGACTCAATAATACCGTTCGATGTTTCCACGCGGTGACTTCGTACAGTCTATGTACAATGCATATGCAAACGATGTTGCTATACACATACTTACTTCGATGAACGAATGTCTGCCATGCTGGTGTATTATAGACAAGCCCTTCTTGTCAAATCATTCATGTCGAGATCGTCAATTCGCTTATGCCTGTAAAAGCTATTTCTCGTTTTATATTCCGCAACTGTAATTAAAACATGTAATGTTTTGATAAGCGGATTTAATACTACTGCAAGAGAAAATTCTAAAGCGACATGCAATGGATCCAGTTAGTGTAAATAATTAACATGTCCTAAATTCGTATATTTATTCCGTACTTTTCCACTACTGTCGCAGTTATTCTATGTTAACACATTTTATTTCGAAATTATTATTCTATGTTAACACATTTTATTTTGTTTCAATATAAAAACATAAATTTAAAACTGACAATGTCTTTATACAAAGGGTACTAGGAAAGTTTTGCAATACAGCTTTGTTTATTTAATTTTTTCAAAGTAATTTCCTTTGTTTATTTAATTTTTTCAAAGTAATTCCTCTACACTTAATACACCTCTCCATCCTCCGAAACCAATCTTTAAACCAATTGTGCCAAGTTTCACTAGAGAGTAAAGCACATTCGTTGTCCCAAGCCCGCAGAAGGTCCTTATCACTGGAAAACTGCCTCCCTTTTAGCTTCATTTACACATGCGGGAACAGTGCAGAATCGCAAGGAGCAAGATCTGAACTGTAGGGAGGGTGCTTGAGAAGTTTCAATCCTGTCGTGGTCAAATATTCGGTGCAGGCTTTGGCGCGGTGAGCTGGAGCATTATCGTGATGGATGCACCAGGTGTCCATTCTTGATTTTGGCCGCGGGTTTTTCATAGATCCAATGACTTTAGGCAGGCACTGTTCAGTATACCACTTAGCTGTGACTATCTTCTGTATCCAAAACGACGCATTCCACAATTCCACTCGATTTGAAAAATACAGCTATCATTTTCTTCTTCATAGATCGGAATTTTCAACTACGAGTGTGTCCTCATCATCTAAGACCCAAACCTTGTTTTGAGCTTTGGTTGGCACATCGTAAGAGTACAGCCAAATCTCGTCACCTGTCACGATGTTGTTCACACACCGAGATTGTCACTTATTACATTTGTTTAGCATCTCCCGGCACCAAGTCACACATTTCTTCGAAGCACTGGTCTATGTTTAAACCACGCACGAAATTATAACGCAAACTGACCTTATCTCGTTTCGTGACCACGATGCCATCGCAAGCACTTTACACTCTCACTGCTAATGAATAACTGAGCCCATGGACATGGCGCGGCGGCTATGATCCACTATGATCATGTCTCAACATGCAGCTTCCTACGATTTATTGTTGCGTCATATAGAAACACTTTCCTAGTACCCTTTGTATATAAATAAATCATTGCTAATATTCCTCCTCGCTTTGCGGGAACACTAAAACTAGTGATTCTTTTTCTGTAACGACTTCGTTTTAATACGTAATTCCTGGCTAGACAATATTTCCTAATAAGGTACTGAAGAAATACTTAACCATATTGGGATACATCACTTTATTTCCGTTTTTTTTTCTAAAACTTCTTCTCTTTGTACTCCACGAAGTGGTACGTTTGTTCGTCCCAAATCATAGGACATGCAATGCCATTGCAAAATTCTTACCGCTTAACCAGTTCCGTACTGTAACAACTTATCTTATGTAGTAAGTATGTGGAGTCGACGACTGGTTTTGGCTTATGATTTTAAACCAATATAGCCACAATGCTACTGGAGGAGCAAAATTTGTCTTATGCTGATGAGCAGTGAATCCTCTGAGTATAATAAGTTTAATTTGATTCGAATTGCCCATAGATATCTTCTTATACACCTGCATAGTACAGAAAAATTAATTGAATTGTAATTGGTGGTTGGGCAAATGAGGGGTGGTTAAATGCAAATGACAACAAATATGCCAAAGCATTTTCAAACTTATCGAAAAAGAACTTTCTTGTATAACTTTGCATTAAGGTTAGTTTTTTTTTCTCTATATTAAATTTAATATATTTTTAGGAGAAGCTAACAGTCGAACTGAAAAGTCCCCGGTCTACCATAGTAAAACACAGTTTTTTGGCAAAATTCGATTTTATTATTCAACATAGTTGCCTTCGAGGGCGATACACTGATTATACTGTTCTTCCAACTTTTCGATACCATTTTTGTAGTACGAATTGTCTTTAGCCTCGAAATAGGCCTCAGTTTCACCGATCACCTCCTCATCCCTGCTAAATTTCTTCCCGGCGAGCATTCTCTTGAGGTCTGCAAACAGGAAATAGTCGCTGGGAGCCACATCTGGAGAGTACGGTGGATGGGGAAGTAATTCGAAACCCAATTCGCTTAATTTGGCCATTGTTTTCATTGATTTGTGACACGGTGCATTGTCTTGGTGAAACAGCACTTCCTTCTTCTTCATATGGGGCCGTTTTTTTGCGATTTCGTTCTTCAAACGGTCCAATAACGCTGTATAATAGTCGTTGTTGATGGACTGGCCCTTTTTAAGATAATCTATGAAAATTATTCCATGCGCACCCAAAAAACTGACGCCATAACTTTTCCAGCTGACTGTTGCGTCTTTCCACGCTTTGGAGCCGGTTCATCGCGTGCAGTCCACTCGGCTGACTGTCGATTGGACTCTGGAGTGTAGTGATGAATCCATGTTTCATCCATTGTCACATATCGACGCAAAAACTCGGTTTTATTACGATTTAACAGCTTCAAACACAGCTCAGAATCATCAACTCGTTGTTGTTTTTGATCGAATATGAGCTCGCGCGGCACCCATTTTGCACAGAGCTTCCGCATGCCCAAATATTCATGCACGATGTGTCCAACACGTTCCTTTGATATTTTTAGGATGTCAGCTATCTCGATCAACTTTACTTTACGGTCATTTAAAGTGATTTTGTGAACTTTTTTGATGTTTTCGTCAGTGACAGCCTCTTTTGGTCGTCCACTGCGTTCGCCGTCTTCGGTGGTCATTTCACCACGTTTAAACTTAGCATACCAATCAATTATGGTTGATTTTCCTGGCGCAGAGTACGGAAACTCCTCGTCAAGCCATGCTTTTGCTTCAACGGTATTTTTTCCCTTCAAAAAGCAGTACTTTATCAGCACACGAAATTCTTTTTTTTCCATTTTTTTAAATAACAAAAGTAGCTTCACTCTTAACGCACTATCTCAGTAACTAATGGTCGGATTGCTGTCAAATTTTGACACGTTTCGGTTGAAGGTTAGTACTATCTAAAAAACATATGGATTTAATAACAGTAATGCCATCTATGTGTCAGATCGGGGACTTTTCAGCCGACCTGGTATTTTAAAATAAGTATCCAAAACGATTCGAAGATACAGGCGAAGTTTTCCCCAATAAGCCAGTGTTTCTTACATTGTCAATGAGTGAAAGTTCATTGACAATGTAGAGAAATTTGTGTGTTTTTCTTCAAAATTTCTCCATTAAATCTGGATTTGTTCTATTCATGCCAGCAATTTAACACGGGAAGATATAGCAAATGCTTCGAACATAGCAAAAGATCGACGAAAATAACGATCTTAATGTAAATAAAAAATTGAACAAATTGACTTAGTTTACAGATGAGTCAGCATTTATGTGTCTTTGAGTCAACCAGAGCGTAGCAAATTGAAATTCCCTATTTTTCTTAGTTCTTATAAAATTGATAAAAATTGGACACTTTCGTGGAGAACTATACATCACGATCTTTATATGAAGGCTCATAAAGTTTAATTCATTCAATAACACGTGAAGGAGCAGAGCAGGCAAAAGGCCTACTGACTATAATTGTTGTTGAAATTTTGCTAATTGGTCTGCCGAACAATTTGGTGCCAACCACATTTTGAGAAAAAGATATAATCTTTTTCTATAAAGCGCATTCCTGACTCAATTGATTCGTAGACAAATGTAACTGTACGATTTAGGTTAACGAATATCCTAAAATAGTTTACGAATTGCCTCTTTAGCCTCAGGTCAACATTTAATGCAGTTTATGGACTTAAAGCATTATCGCCCTTATCCGTTTTTAAGGTTAAGGCGGAAATCGTGTTACTGTTAATATTGAGCTGTATATAGAGGCGAAAACAGAATATCTTTGACCTGCACTGATAAATATTGACATAAGAAAGTTTTCTTTCAGCACTCTAGTGCAATTTATCACACAGAATGTCAACCAATCGAAGCAAATAGTTTATTGTAAGGACAACTGTCCACCAACATCAGCGAAATAAATGGTTTATAAGAATAAGCTACGAATATTTGCCGAAATAGATGGAACATTCAATGTACAATTGTACATTGTACATGTGAACGGGTGTGTAAAAAAGTATTTGAGAATTTGGTGTCCAGAACTCATTCAGCCAGACAAAGTAGAGAAGAACGTTTCAGCAATATTTTTTTTTTAAATAATGTCATCGATTGTTCTTTAAAACCAAAAATAGATTATATTTGGACTGATTATCGAGTCTGACACATTTACTAGAAAACTCATTTCTAATGTATGAAAAGAACAATATTGACAATTATCTATTAAAATTTGAATGATATTGCTATAAAAGCCATGGAGTTTGCATTCTTCTAGTTCAAAACTACTGTTTTTTGTACTAAGAAAGTCGACTCACTGAATTTTGCGATGATGATTGATAAGGATGGTCTAGAATCGGCTGACGGAAAGGGGTTTAGAGTACAGACTAAGGTGATTACGTTATAAAATTCATTTCGAGATGAATAAGGAACTCGACTTCGTTCATATGGCCACCGCGGGCACGTTTGCAGCGGTTGATTCGTTGGACCCAATTTTCGATGACTCGGCCACACAATTCGGCCGAAACGGCTGCTATTTCGCGTTCAATGTTGGCTCTGAGCTCTTCCAAAGTTGTCGGCTTGTTGGCATAGACCAATGACTTGACGTAGCTCCAAAGAAAAAGTCTAGAGGCGTTAAATCGCACGAACGAGGCGGCCAATCGACTGGTCCATTTCTTGAGATAACACGCTCATCAAACTTACTCTTCAATAAATCGATTGTAACGTGTGCTGTGTGGCTTGTGGCACCGTCCTGCTGAAACCACATGTTGTCCCAGTCCACATCTTCCAATTCGGGCCAAAAATAATCGGTAATCATGGCGCGATAACGATTACCATTCACAGTAACGTGACGATCATTATCGTCGACGAAAAAATATGGCCCTATGACGCCGCCGGCATGCAAACCGTATCAAACAGTTATTTTTTGTGGATGAAGTGGTGCTTCATGAAGCACATGTGCATTTTCACCTGACTAATAGGTTGTCGAAATGCGTATACAGAATTTACAAATAGTTAATTGTGGAAAGGGGTTATATATCAACCTTATTGATCAAGTCAATCAACCACAGGCTCCATCAAATTCAACTACAAGATGACTTCCCGGTCAAAGGAGTACAACACATTTCACAAGATATATAGTAAAGTTAAGTTTATAAGTGCAGATATAAATTTCTTGGATCGCTGTAAAAGTAGAAATGTTTTTCCTAAATTTATTAAAGTAAATGTCACATCAATATCTGCTGATGATGACAACTTGGTTGTCGAAATGCGTATACAGAATTTACAAATAGTTAATTGTGGAAAGGGGTTATATATCAACCTTATTGATCATATTTTGCTTATTGACGAACCCATTGAGCCAAAAATGAGCTTCGTCACTGAAAATGATTTTGCGATGAAATTGATCATCTTGGCGCATCTTTTCCAGAGCCCAATCGGACAACGTACGTCGCTTCAAATGGTCCATAGGCTTCAATTCTGAGTCAGCTTGATCTTGTATGGGTGTAAACCAAGATCCTTACGCAAAATTCGCCATAAAGTGGTCTGGGCGATGCCCAACTCTTGAGAACGCCGTGGAATTGACTAATTTGGATCATTTGCTACGGACGTTTCAACGGCAGCGATATTTTGGACACTTCGACCAACCCGTTGTCTCACTGGCACGGTAACATCACACAACGAATATGTAGACTCAAATTTTTGCACTAAACTTGTTACTGCCTGTCTACTAGGGCGAGAATTACGACCGAAAATCGGAGTTAACGCTCTTAAAGTAGCGGTCACCGACTCCGAATTTCTGTAGTAAATTTTTATAATTTGCAGACGTTGTTCGTTCGTGTACTTTACCATGATGAAAATGTTAAGTTTTCTGAAAAATTGATGACACTAGATGAAAGGGTGCCTTCACAAATTGAATTAAAAGTTGTCAAGTCCCTATTGGAAAACCCTTTATAAGGGTAGAAATATAAAATAACTGTCAATATTGAAAGCTACAAAGAAGCGTTCATTTAATGTAAGAGAGCAAAATAGTAATTGCTCTCAGAAGACCGAAAACGATAAATTTAGGACTGTTGGAATTGGAGTAGGTACTCCCGCGAATGAGGTAAGGAATTATGGAGTGGTTCTTGATATTGAAGCATTCTTCATTGAAATGGGCATAAAAAGAATGTCCAGATATTAATCAATAATTTATTCAAAATTTATCTTTTAAGTACCAGTTCTTCAAGAAGATATTCCCAAATTTTGAAATGCTTTTTCGTCCATAAGGTTTTGAAAATACTTCAAAATTCAAGAGACAAATTTATTTACTATGTATGCCAGGTCTACCGAAAAGTCATTACCGGATTTTCTAACAAACGTCGCTAGGCTTAAGTACGCAATGTTATAATTTGACACACATGTCATTTTAATCTACTGACATCAATCTTCAAAGCCAAACATGCTATATTTTGCAAAGGTAACCTTGTCATAGATTTATAGCTCTTTGAATTTCTGAAAAAGTACATTTGTGGCACGCATTACTTTTCTTATTTATTCAAAAGAGAAAAGCCGCTGAAAGTCACCAACTTACGGTGAGCATGCTCCAACCAAAAAAAATGTGTGAGGCGTGGTTTCAACAACACAAAAGTGGTGATTTCGATGTGCAAGGCAAAGAACGTTCGGGCATATCGAAAAACTTTCAAGATGCGAATCTGCAGGAGTTATTGGTTCTGAGACCCAACACGAATTCAAAAACAATTACCAGAATCGTTAAATGTGCACCAACAAACGATTAGCGACCGATTGCGAGCAATGGGAAAAATCTAAAAGGTGGGAAAAATCTAAAAGGTGGGAAAATGAATGTCACATCAATTGCAATGACAGACAAATGGAAAATCGAGAAATCGTCAGTGAAGTACTGCTTCGAAGGTATTATCGGAAGTCATTTCTGCATCGAATAGTGACGGGTGATGAAAAATGTATTTATTTCGAAAACTCTAAGCGCCACAAAACATTGTTATCAACTGGCGAAGCCGGCCCATCGATTCCAAGGCAAAATCGTTTTGATCGCAAGACAATGCTCTGTTTGGTGGGACCAGAGCGACATAGTGTTTTACAAACTATTGAAACCTGGTGAAACAGTTAATGTTGACCGCTACCGACTACAAATTATCAATTTAAACCATACATTGATACAAAAACTTCCACAATTTGCCCAAAGAGACATGGTAAAGTGATTCTACAGGACGAGGACGCGCAATCTCATACAGCAAAACCGCTCCAGGAAGCATTGGAAGCACATGGATAGGACATAATATCGTACCCTTTGTACCCTCCAAACCTCCCTCTGTCCGACTAACACCTTTTCGCATCAATGGGACTGCGCTTGTAGAGCAGCACTTCGCCAACTTTGAAGAAGTCAGAAGATGGTTCGACGAATGGTTTTGCTAAATGGGCGAACAGTTTTTTTGGTATGGCATCCATAAATTGCCTGAAAGATAGGCAAGATATATAGAAATAAATGACTAATACTTTGAATAAATACATTTTTACATTATTTTGAAAATTGTGTAGTTTTTTTTCCGAAAAAAAACTGTAATGACTTTCCGGTACATTTGGTATATTATTAATAAAATTAAATTGAAATCGCCATCCGTTTAAATCTATTTAACTGAAAAATACTTACTTCAAGTTAGGATATAGAAAGAGGCGAAAATGATTATAATATATCCTAGCAAAACTAAAGACGAAAAACTGCTCTCTTAAATAATTATTACTGTAAGCCGTAATTAGAGAAATAAACCTCTAATATATGTACAATTATTCCACGCTTGAAGGTTTTATATATTGCAATGCAACTAATTGGTAATGAAGGCATGTTAAGTTTCTTATTTCTCCTTGCGTATCTACTAACGAACCCAGATATAAGAAATTATTAACTGTACAGGGCTTTCTATTTTCCTAACTGTACATTGCGGTTTGCGTTAGTTCTTATCTTATTGTAGAAAGGCAGAAGACAACGTTGTTTCCGTCTTCAATACTTTAAAATTTTTGTGCTTATAAGCATTGCATTAATAATGCGTAAATTTTTATATACAGGATGTGTATGTATAGATTTAATACGTCTGCGACCTTTTACGTTAGTTTATATACCTTTTGTTCTTGTAAATATTTGTAATCGATTGTTGGTGTAGTTAAATAGGTTAATGAGTATTTTAAATTGTTTATAACTTTCTTGTAAAATGTATAAATGAATAGATACTTATTTTGTACTTACCTTTAGCTTTCTCAATTTCTTGTAAATTGTCTCAAGATCATGGAATTCTGCACTGCATTGATGAAATATGGTCAAGACAAACATATGAAAGAATCAAAGTATCTTCCAGCTATAGTATAAAAATATCGTATATAGACTAATTAAAATTGAATTTTATATGTTTCAATTCTGTTTAAAACTTGGTATGAGGTCTTAGGTATAATACATTGAGACTCTCTTCAATAATATCTGTGCAACAAGGTAATAATATTTATTAAAGAAATATTGGGTTGGCAACTAAGTACTTTCGGTTTTGTAGTATAAAATATGTTAAAACACTTTTTTTTAAACAAAGAATAGTTTTTAATCAAATATATATTTTCCATTTTACTCAATGACCTTTTGGCATCTTTCTTTCACCTGCACGGTTCCGCGCTCATAAAATTTATGGTCCTTATCAGCAAAAAACTGAACCAGGTGCGAGTGAAGGTCTTCGTCATTTATGAAAGTTTTACCATACGAAGAATTCTGCAAACTTCGAAATAAATGGTAATCAGATGGTGCTAGATCAGGGCTCTATGGGGGATGTGGCATCACTTCCCAGCCAAACTCCAATAGTTTCCCACGAGTTGCCAAAGATGTGTGAGGCCTTGCATTACCTTGGTGGAAAACTACACCTTTCCGATTTGACAATTCTGGCCGTTTTTATTTGATTGCTTCATCCAGTTTTATTAATTGTTGACAGCAAACATCGGAATTGATCGTTTGGTTCCATGGAAGCAGTCGCACAACACCTTTGTAATCCCACCAAACTGACAGCATGATCTTTTTTGGATGCAATTCAGCTTTCGATGTGGTTTGAGCTGGTTTATCGTGTTTGCTCCATGATCGTTTTCGAACTATGTTACTGTACAGGACCCATTTTTCATCACCAGTGATGATTCTTTTTAAGAAAGGGTCGGTTTCATTTCGCCTAAGGTGCATATCCGTTGATCCTCTGTGTTAAAAATTTCTTTCAATTCGATGTACAAGCTTTTTAACTAGGTTTTAAATGTTTTTCAATTGTTGTGTGCGATACATGTAGCCTCTCCGGAACAGTTATATGATCTTCTTCAATTACAGTTGCTTAAACTTCCGACCAGAAGGTTGTTTTTGAAAAAATCCAGGTTTTTTATACCAATTCTGACACGCTCTGTTAATCAATTAGCAACATAAACTTCACATATCTTTTTGTGAGCCGCAGCAGCTTTCTTTCCTTTACGGAAATAAAATAGTAAAATATGTCGAAAATGTTCGTTTCTGCACTCCATTTAAAATTAACTCACAACTAATAGCTTTAATAATTTACAAAAATGTGACTAATCATGCGACAAACGGTAAAGTTATATATACAAAAAAATAAAGCAACTCTCTAGTGATCAAGTTAACCCAATACTTTATAATCTGTCTCTAGGTTGAATGACTTCTATTATTGAGCTTTTTTATATAAAATATTTAAATTTTTAAATAAACTGTGTACTATAAAATGAAGTAAATAAAATCTTATACTAATTAATAATGAACATGTTTCGTATTATGTAAATTTAAATTGGCATTATACTTATTGATAAACAAATAATTGTTCACATAAGTATTTTTGTGATTTTCTTTCTAATTTTCTATCTTTGACCAATTATTAATTGCCTAACATAGTTAAATTATCCACCTTTAATTATACAATTTCTATTTCGTCCATCTGAACAATTTTCTTCCTTTCTTCTTGTTCTCTTAATTCTTAGATGTCGTCCTTCTCAGCGTCGAGTTCTGTATCTTCTAGGTTTGATTTTTATTCAGTCGTGTAAGCGCTTTAACAATTTTAGCTTTTTCACCATATTTTGAATAATAAATAAGACATTCATATTTTAATGTCTTTATTTATCATTTGATATAATCGCTTTTAAAGAGCTTAATGACTTTAGATAAATTAATATTACTTATTTAATACCTATTTTTCTCTTGAAATAAAGACTTTAATCGTTGATTTACTTATTAATATCATTTTAAGAATTTCATCATCTTTATTTATCTTTCACACAACTCGTTTGCATCTTTGGTTTGTTTTAATTTCGGTACACTGTAAGTGTTTACTAGCCAGTGGACTAATAAAAAATCCCTTATTTTGAATTGAACTGCTATTTATAATGTTTTAAGGGAGGATTTTCTTATGCAATGAAAGCTTACAATAAACAAAAAAGCAACGTTTTTCTTTTAATAGTACTAACGGTTAGTGAAAATAGTTGATTGTAAATCATTAAATTCTGCTTATCTTCTAATTTGCCATATTAAATATGGCAAATTAGAAGATAAGCAGAATTTGTCGGTTTCGTAAAATCTACATTTTGATAATTAAAAATTATATTAAATATATTCGGGTCTAGATATTGAATACCGATCAGAATGTAAAGTGGTGGGGCGCGAGTCAGTCGAATCACAACAACGACGGACTACAGATTACAGATTAAGTAGTTGTTCGTGGTACTTGGCGGAAGGTCTATCACTGACTGTCCAAATTGCTTACGTCCAAAAATTAATAAATTATAATTACTTTTAACTGTACAATTAGGTATTTTTACAATAACTTTCGCATTGAACTGAAAGACGTCTTCTAATAAAACGTTTAAAAATTTAAAAAACTCTTGAAGAAGCTAAAAATTAAAATAACTTCTCGGAACTTAAAAAATACTCTTTAAACAGAAAATAAATATAACTTGCCAAAACTTATAAAATACTTTTTAAATACAGAAAATAAATTCAATTAATTAAATTCTCAAATGTCCCTCCTGCTTGCGCTAAACAGTACCCCAATCTATTATAAAATTCATTTCGAACATTGGCCAGTACAAGAGGATTAATAATTTGGAATTGGTGTTCGATATTAACCCGTAATTCTTCCAAATTATTAGCCCTTTCGTCTTGATGCCGATATAACTTTGATTTTATGTAACCCCATAAAAAAAAGTTATTATGGGCTAAGTCTGGTGACCTTGGTGGCCAGCGAATTGTACCACTGTTAGATATAACTATTTGGGGGAATATACTATTTAAATATTCATTCACAATTCTAGTTCCATGGGCCGGACAACCATTATGCTGGAACCATGCGTTCTCTAAATTGGGATTAATAGTTCTCAAAGCAGGGACAATGTCGTTTCGAAGAAGATTCAAATATATTTCCCCATTTAAATTTCCTTCGATAAAAAATGGACCAATAATGTTATTCCCATAAATACTAGCTCAAACATTCAATTTTTCAGGATACTGTGTCCCCGTATTCAATTGTCGATAGTCGTTTTCAATAGACCAATATCGAAGATTTGACGGATTGTGTTTATCGTGCAAAGGGAACGTGGATTCGTCGGTAAACACGATAGTCTCAATGAAGTGTTCATTCGCATTTACACGTTCTATTACAATTTCACAAAATTCCATTCTGCGGTGTTGATCAGCATGAAAAATTTCCTGATGAGTTTGGTATTTATAGGATGCGTATTTATTTTTCTTTAATATCTTATGAACTTTACCCACGCTAATACCTATCTCTTCTGATATTTTAGATATACGAGTAGTAATATGGGAATTTTCTTCGACCATTGCGCACACCATGACTTCCTGCATTTCTTTATCGTTATTTATTCTCCGTATTTTATGACATTTACACCCCAAAATGCAACCTTCTGATTTAAACTTTTTAGCTACTAATGATATTGTTGTTAATGCAGGAAAGGGACGATCTACCTACTTTTCAGAGAAAAGGCGCTTTTGATACGCCGTAAAGAATTACCAAAGCCCATGTTATCATTTGAATTTTTTCTTCCAATGTATACATTATCACAGTAATATAATTAAAAAAATATTTAAATTTAAAGGTCTTACAGTAACACGCTCTCCCAAATGCAAACCACGAATGACCGTTAATACGATATAGATACGCCTACAGTCAAATTAGTGGTGGGGCTGCAGCTAGTACGATCAGTAGTCAGTTATAGTCGTGATTCAAATTAGTCGCGCCCCACCACTTTACATTCTGATCGGTATTCGGCAGCTAGACCCGAATATAATGTGGTACAGTTTTCGTAACGAGGCAAAATGAATGCACGGTATAAATTTTAACAATGCACTCTTAACACTATTTTTGCGTCATATACTTCCCATTTTTCATCCTATTATTTATTTCAAATTAATTCTTTGAAATATACACATTTATAACTTAATTATTAAGCCCTAATTTAAATAAATTATTATCTATTTATCCCTTTTAATACTTTATTTGCAATAAATATTAATTAAAACAACCTAATTTCATAAATTTGCTTGGTAAATGAACTCGTATTGGTCTCTAAACATTTTTTTCTATAAGATTACTAAGATTTAACTATTTGAGCTGTGATTATTTTGGAATTTATTGCATTCCTAAAAATTTTTTAAAATTTCCTTCTGGTTCTTACCTATATTCAATGTAAATTTAACTTATTTTAATTAAAACTTATACTATTTTAGGCTTAATACCTATTATGAACAGTTTAACAGGAAATATCGCTTATTCTTTACAAATTAGGGTGGTTAGCATACTAACCACCGTGGCTGTTTGCGTAACAAATTATCAAGAAAAGTTTAGTATAATATATAAGCAAATTTATTTTCTATGAAAATTTGAAAAACACGTTTTATCTTTTCGTATACAAGAGGGACTTTACAGGTTTCGCATTGCCATATAGTACGCACCGGACTTTTCTTAGTGCTGCATTTTGCGCATCTTCGAGAAGTGGCTCGCTCTGGTTGATGCGTGCTGCCTTCCAGATGTAATTCTGTTGATACTCCTGGTGTGTGCCGCTTTATTTGTACAGGAGAAGATGCATAGCTATTGTGGGAGCGTTTGGAGCATAATTGGTGGTTCTTCACCTGAGCTGGTGCTAGGATCCCTTAGTAAACACTTCTTCCAAAATTTTTGTTGCTGAGGTGGTCCAGTTCTGGACTATGTTTTTTCTGGAGTTCCATATACACAAAGGTGTTTGTGACAGCACAGTTTAAAAAGTGAAAAAATATTCGTTGGCATCATTTACGTGATTTTCGGTTTATAGCATAAGTGCTTTTTAGTTGGTCGAATTTTTCCACATAGTTCATAGAATTGTTGTATTGTATCATAGCTTCAGGACAAGCTATTTCATTTTTGGCTCCATTGTGTTCCCCGCGAATAACAATACCAGTCTTTCTCGGATCTATGTAGTTTCTAAGCATGAAACCTGATCTTTTGTCTTTCCACTTTAGAAAGGCGATATTTGTGTTACTCACCCTGAATCGTGTTCTCCCCTTTTTAGAACTTTGCCTTCTTTTAGTTTAGGTAAATATTTACGATTTGAGTTTACGGTACCACAAGCAAATATGTTATCTTTGTACAAATCTTCTTGCAAGGCATAGCTATTGAAATAATTATCAATAAAGACTTTGTGATTTTTCGATTTCAAATCCACGCAAAATTGTCGAACAACTTTACCACCGAAATCAGTTTGTACTTTGTCACAATCCTTGCCAGTATATATATCGAAATCTAAACAATAGGCGTAGGTGTGATATTCTCTAACACTATTACATCGCTTGCTACACTCCCGCCTCCAGTGTACTTTTCCGGCTCCCCATTCTGGAAATTTTCTTACATTTTGGTTCCCTCATAACTGTTTGAGTAGATAAAGCGCTCGTAGTACCACTACCAGTAGTGTCAGGCAAATTTGAAATGGTTATGTCATCGTCCAAGTCAAATTCATCTTCAGGATTTAGCTGGAGGCCAGAAGGTATGTCGCCGAGCCACATCGGGTCCGTTCGCATCTCATAATTTTCTCTTTCATTTGATTCAAAACTGCACACACTTTCGCAATCAGAAGGTATAGTTTCGAACAAAATATCGCCTATATCACGTTCATTAACTACACGCGGCATTCTTATAATGCAACATAAATATGTACATTATGTGAAACCTACTATAGTCACAGTGGTTAGTAATCTAACCAGCGTGCTATTTACCTTATTTATCGTAGATTATGTAATATATTATAATACTTTTGTTATAAAATATTTAAGCAGACACTATACCATAGAGTAACACCGAATTCGTTAAATAATAAATACTCTGAGCATTTTTTATTACATTCGGGAGTCCCATTGAAAAACAATACATTACCACATTTTCAAATAAATCTGTTAATCTACCCAGCGCACTCTAGAGTAAAAGTTTCGCATTAAACGATCAACGGTGACTTTAAAAAAATAATTGCTTAGCAAATTGGCACAAGACGGCATAAAAAGTGGTTTTGAGAACTCTTAAATAGGTGGTTAGATAACTGATCACCAAGCCTGAAAGAGTTAATACACAAAATATAAACTGAAACATTTATCGAAATGAAATTTCAACAAATTTAAAGAATCTGTACAGCTTAGTAGTTTACCTATCTAACTCATACAGTACTCTTAACATCGTATGTGTTATTTGGTAATCATTTTTCACCAGCCGGCCATTAGAATAAAAAGATTATATTATGCAAGAATATAAAATATACAATGAAGGAGTAATAATTATGCTAAGAAACAGTGTAATTCAGAAACAACACACATTGCGCCGGGAGCACTCATTCAATTGGTATTCCTCTATGCACATGCACCTGGTATGTAATATTGAAACCTGTATTCTGTAGTTGTAGCACGTTTAAGTGCATTCACTTTATTGCCATGCGGTATTCTATCTGTTATTAATAATCTGGATGGTCATTAGCTGTCGTTATATTAGTTCGTAATATACGGATATGGTTCCGTTATTTGGAATCTAACATATCAAAGTAACTATTGTTTATTGATTATAGACATACAAGAAAATACCACCGTAAAACTTTTACAATATGTTCTGGTCTGAAGAAGTTGTTACTTTGATATATAAAATTGCTTTTTATTTTTTAACACGTGGTTACGTATGCCCTCTTTTATATGTTCCATTATAAAATTAACCTATCTTATTTAAAATTAAAGTCAAAAAATGTAACAGAACTATTCCAGACAAATAAATACTTGATTTGTGAGAATTCAAAGCTTTAAAAAGTTTGCATGCGGAGCAATTTATTGGAAGTTATTGCCGTCTTCAAAGTCTACACATGTGTATAAATACAAGGGTAGTCCCATAAGTACCCAACCTGACATAGAGATGGCGGTAGTTGTTTGAAAAATATCACTGTATTAGAAAGTACACAGTCGATAAAAAGCGTACGTTTCAAGTATGAAGACGCCGCCTTGTTTAGTATTTGTTTGGCAGCCATCAATAGTGATCATTTTCAGTGAATTTGTAAAAATGGAGAAAATTGGTGATCGTTACGTGATAAATACTTTTATTTGAAAGGCTTCAAGCCAACCGATATAAAAACTGAACTGGATATAACTGTTATATGAATAGTCCATTCAACAAGCAACGACTACATTTTAATTCTCAGATTTCTTGTAAGCGAAATTATTCCAGCTTGTTAGTAACGCATTTTGCTGCCCAATATCTATCTACTAACTGTCAGTATTGTGTCGTCACATAGTTTTGTTATGGTCCAAAATTCTAGCTCACAATTTATATTATTATAAGCTTATTTAATAACTCTCAATATACATATACTGTGCATTATTGATATGTTTACGTCGTCATAATTCTTCAATTAATATTTGTTTGAAAATGATTCTTAATTTTAAGTAAATAATAGCATTTCGAATTCTAGAAACCTTCTACACATTTCTATATACGAGGGTTGTTCTAGAAGTACCCGACTCAACAAAGAAGACACAAAAATTTTTGAAAGAAATATATTTATTTTTCAACATAATCTCCTTTCAGCTCTATACACTTTCCCCACCGATGTTCAATAAGTGCGATACCCTTTTTATAATAATAACTGCCTTGCTCCTTAAAGTAGCCATTAACCGTCGACATCACTTCTTCATCGTTGGACAATCTTTGACCACTGAGCTATTTTTCAAGTTTGGAAACCAAATAATCCGAGAAGGCTATATCTGGCGAACAGAGGGCAAGAGGTAGCAATTCAAACCTTAATTCAATAATTTTGACCACCGCAATAACGGATTTGTAAGCTGCTGGATTGTTTTGATGAAGCAACACTTTCTTCTTAGCCAAATGCGGCCGTTTTTGTTCGAATTCTTCGCTCAAACGTTGCAATAAGTTCGCATAATATCGCCGTTGATAGTTTTTCCTTTTTCAAGGTAGTCAATGAAAATTATTCTACGCGCATCCCGAAAAAAACAATGTCATGACCTTCTTCGTCTTCGCCTTCTTGGAGCCGATTCGCTCTTTTGAGACCATTGTTTTGATTGTTTTTTTTTGTCTCGGGTGTGAAGTGATGGACTCATGTTTCATCCATGGTTATGAAACGGAGCAAAAATTCTGCTTTGTTGCTGGAAACTTCGCTAAACACTCAATTGAAATATTTTCACCACACTGTTTTTGCTAGAGTGTGAGCAAACGCTGCACTCATCTTGCACACAGCTTTCTCGTGTACAAATTTTCAGATAATATGCGATGTACCGCACTTTTTGAAATGCTTACTATATATGCTAGCTCGCGCACTTTCAGTTGACGATAATCTAGTACTGCTTTGCGGATTTTCTTCACAATTTATGGAATCGTCACCTTATTTGGTCGACCACTGCGATGCTCGTCTTGGCACCTCGTACGGCCTCTGCTGCCCAATATTTCCCTCTTGTTAACGGAGGAGCGAGCAGACTCACTGAGAGTAGAATCCAGTTTAACTTTTATATAGGTTGTGCTGGTGCCTTTCAAATAATAGTATTGTATCACGTAACGATGACCATTTTCCGCTATTTTTACAAATTTACTGAAAACGATCACTATTGATGGCTACCGACTAAATACTAAACTACGTGGCGTTTTCAAACTTGAAATATATGCTTTATAGATGATGTACTTTATAATAGAGTAATATTTTTCAAACAACTACCATCATCTCTAGGTTAGGCCGGGTACTTATGAGACCACTCTCGTATATATATATATATATATATATATATATATATATATATATATATATTAATATTAGATTCTCGGACTCTCCGCGATGTTGGACAGAAGTTCTCGAAAGAATCGGCGTCTCGACGCTTCGATGACATCTCAATCATTTTCTTCAGGAATTGGTTCAAAATGAAGCGTCAACATGAAATTGCAGTTTCAGATTGACACTTCACATAAATTTTTATTTATAACAGTTAGGATAGCGATGTCAGAGAAAATGCTCTCATGAGACATAGAACCAAAGTAAATCTAAAAAAATCACATTTGCCATCTCAAATAATTAAACCTTGTTCGTAATAACATATTTCCCCATTAATATATGTATTTCGTCGGTACAATATCAACAACGCTTATTATTAAACAATTTTACGCACTAATCAAAAATATACCGAAGTTATCGCAATCTATACATAAATACCAGCTCGTTTTCAATTTCAGAACTGCCAAGAAAAGTCTAAATAATTTCTGTTAGAAATGCAAATACACCCTCTTTTACGTATTAATATCGTTAAATAATAGGGTTCAATAATAAAACGAATAACTTATGCTACTTTCGAAGATAATATAGGCATAACTTCAGAAACTCTTGCTCTTGCCTTCCTCTAAATTAATTTTAATTCGGAAATGTTAAGAACTCTCTCCCTCGCTTCATTAATAATTACGTATTCTTGGCGCTCTACTTGCATTGTTTGTATTCGAAGATAGGTTGAATTTATTCAAGTATATTTCATTGTCTTGCACAGCATGGTGAAATTAACAATGTTGACACTGGCATTTTCACGGCGTAGATTCTCATTGATTGTGAGATATGAACGACGATTGGACTTAATATGCAATTTTCATGAAAGCGAGTGATTTCAATACCAGTGACATATTATAATACGTGTGTATGTAGTCGAATACGAATAGCATTGTTATAATATGACAGAATATAGCAGAACGATCGGGACTGAGAACTTTAAGTAAATTTTATTGTTATGTAACCAGAGCAAGCTTCACAGTTTGTATATAAGCCACAATAACAACATTATAATTATGTGATACGTTATTGAAAATGATATGTATGATAGTAATAGTATCTACGAGGGACGTCTTTTATATTGTTAAAAACGACCGCTAGTTAACATTATTGAGTTGTGCCATTACTACTTTTGTTAAATTTGACATTTTTTATTGTTAAAACAACGGCAGCTTAGAAATTGACCAACTAGTTTATTTACAATTAACGTTTGAAAAAAGCAATTTTGTTAAAATTTGCTAAATATTTGAAATTTCGCGTGATCGTTTTGGCTTGGCGATTTTACTAAAGCCGTAACTCAGCAACAATCTATAGACTCGCTTCGTCCAATTTTTTGTAAAGAAGTATCATCAGAAAAGATTATTTGCAACTGGTTTGAAGAATGTCGTCGTGGATGCATCTGTTAGTGATGAATTGCACGAAGAACGACAAAGATCGGTTCTGATTTCAAAAGACCTAGATGTTCGCAACATGGTTGAAATAGAATGCGACTTACAGTGAGACAGAGGCATTCAGAGGCACATCGAAACCTGTGATATATTCGACTTTGCATAATCATTAGCTGTGAAGTTTAGTTTGAAGCTCGAAAAAAATATTTCAATTAATTGCTGTCAGAAAATGATGAGGAAAGTCGACAGAAGAACTACAAAAACTATACACAATATCGTAATAGGTAACGAAACTTGAATAAAATTCGTATGAACCGAAAACTAAGCAACAATCCACTGTTTGGGTCTTTCAAGAAGAACTGAATTCCATAAAACCTGTCATAATTATATATAAATATATAAATTAGTTTTCACGATGGGAAATTTAATGAAAATTATATTATTTTCTGCTACTCCATCGTTAATTAAATACACAGAAATTAATTAAAAATTTCTGCGCTGGAGAAGGACTCGAACCTCTATCTGCCGTTTTCTAGACGACTGCTTTACCAATTAAGCTACCAGGCAGTGTAACTTCGAGTCCTTTAACACGCCATAAATCGTATTATGGAACAGATTATTTAATTTATATATTTATACATATATAATTATGACATTATAACCGAACTGCGGGTTTTTAAATGAATATTAGATCTGTTCCATAATACGATTTATGGCGTGTTAAAGGACTCGAAGTTACATTGTCTGGTGGCTTAATTGGTAAAGCAGTCGTCTCGAAAAGGGCAGATAGAGGTTCGAATCCTTCTCCAGCGCAGAAATTTTTAATTGATTTCTGTGTATTTAATTAACGATGGAGTAGCAAAGAATAATATAATTTTCATTCCATAAAACCTGTTTGTTTACGAAGTTTCTTCAGTCATACTCGACATGTCGCAACAATTCCTTTTAGAGTATCGAAGAACAGTTAATACCGAATCATATACAACAATATCTTTGCCAAAAGTTATCGACAAAATCAGGAGAAACAACCAAAAACCTCATATCACTCTGCATCATGACAATGCCAGCTGTCACATAGCACGCCAAACAATTAATTATTTAAAGGACCAAACGTCATGTTGTTTTAGTATTTTAAAAATATGACTGATTTGTTTTAATAAGAAAAATTATGCATTCAACAATAGAAAGAAAATGTATATTCAGAATATTATTTTTCCTAAAAATAGTGCAACTACGATGAAAATTAAGATAAAAAGCCAATCAATCGCTACTACGACCACATGGAACAATGTCATCTAGCATAAAAAACATAATAAATATTCGCTAGAGTCAGGGAATTTAAAATGTGTATTAAGTTCCTTATGCCACAATAAAAAGTATTAAGTTGTTTGGTCAGCTTCAATGTGACTGTGCCAGTTTAAATACTGATCAATATGTAAACCGAAGAATTTGGTAAAGTTAGCAGTGTTATATATCTCATTGTTAAGTACCAAATTTGATGATATTAGAGAACAATTGAATGTTCTAAATATACAAACCATTTCATTATTTAATAGTAATTCATTCGCATCAAACCCAACTCCTGAGATAGTTTTGACATTCACTCGTTAAATCTAGTAAATTGTTTCCTCGTATGCGATGATTACTATTATCGGCATAGTTTATTAGCAAATGCTGCTCATTTTGAAGGTCTCCATGGACATCATTTATATAAATATTTAAGAAAAACCGTCCCGCTATTACAAGTAATGTCAACCACTTGTTGTTTGTTTGACAAATATGACAACAGCAATTCGTTAGCCACACCACGTACTCCGTAAAGTTCAAGTTCCGTCAATAATATTTTATGGTCAACGCTTTCGAAAGCTCTACTTAAAGTAAAAGAATACCACAAGCTAATTTACGTTCTTCTAATATCGATAATAGTTTACTGTATAAAGAATGAATGCAGTTTCGTAGATCTACCCTTAATGAAGTCGTGCTGAAATTCGATAAAGATGTTATATTGTACTTTATCAGAATGTTCCTTATCCGAATGAAAAGGTGTTTGAAAATTTTATTCAATGTACCTAATAATCTTATTAATCTATAGCTATCCAATTGATTAGGATTTTCTTTCTTGAATAAGAGCTTAACCAGAGCTATTTTTAAATTGCAAATAAGTAAATAGTTAACACCTTTAACAAAAGAGGAGTTGATTATATGGAATAAAGGATCCGCTACATACTAAATATAAGTCTTCTTGATATGAACAAGTACTTCATTAAGACCATACAAATATTTATTTATAAAAGATTGTTAAACCTTTTAAAAAAATTTAACAGTACTAGTGACATGGAAAAGAAGGAAGGTTTCTAAATTAGAAGCTGTTTAGCTTAAGCTGTACATATTAGTTTTGTTGAGACTTACGTTCGAATTGGCAAAAAAATCATTGAAGTGATGATACATTACAAGTCACACACGTCAAACAGTACTTGTTCTTTTGATTTTTCCTTTTAAATAATAATTTTTCAAATGTTTTGCAATTTATTATTAGCATTTATAATTGTCTTGAATTGTAATATTGTTCTTGTTTCTTGTAAAAGATATATGTGTTTTCTTGGACACGATATGTACGAGTATAAAGGCAATACTTGAGAGTAGTGCAATGCCATCTGATATAGCACAACATTGTATTTAGAAGCTAATACGAGAGTAGCGGATTATATTCCGGGAACTGGCAACACTTTTAGTGTTGCCTCCGTACCCCTTCGTAATTTTAATGAAAACATGCAGTGCTTTTTCATAATATTTGTTTTATATTCTGAAGAAATATTATTGAAATACCACATAGCGGTATCTAAGATCGAAGCATATTTTAAGTTTCAGTTTGTAAGATCGTACACGCTATCCCACGTTTAATCAGAAACGGCATAACAAAATTGCGACAGACTAACTTGATCGTATTGTTTAATATAAGCAAATTGATTAGAAGCATCCGCTGTATAATGATTATATGCTATTGTGCAAAGTGATCAAAATATAAATTGGTAATACATTTGCGTTTACTACTTACCCCATCAAATGAATTCCAATGGAATAAAAATCCTATATATAATTACAGGAACTTGAAGTTGCACTTCGTTCTAAAATGTCAATATTAAGATCTCTCGAAATATATTATATAATAAACTCCACCCTATCAAAACAGGACGGTCTTTAAACTCAGAGCACAGTCACTCTTTGTCCACTAAGAACAAACTCAACGGTACAGAACTCAAACAAATTAACCCTAGACAGGCGATTTATCTATCCAGAGGTTTTAAATGGTGGTTTTTTGATATATGTATAAATAGAGCTACCTCCATGTTTATCAAGTTCTCAATAAAGATAATAGACTAAGTTGTACTCTTCCAGTGCAAAATGACTCTCCGACATTCAATGTTCTGTGAGGCATACTATATAACACCAAAATCGCTTGAGGAATGCTTGTAACTCCAAAGTACAAGTAAAAGACATTGCACGTTTTGATGAAGTATTGCAAACACTGTTGATAGACATGTTTTCGGAATTTTATTGCACCCGTAATAAAAAACAGTTAATTTTAACGCCGGCAGACCAGATTTCTTGATTACGAGCAACTGTAAATGAGGAGTATTACTTTGGATACTTGGATTTGATCTGTGTACATAAAATCTCAATCATTTTATGGGTTTTGAGATGATCTACTCGTATTATTTCATTACAAGTAGCCTTGATGCTAAAACCTAAAGCGTGAACGTACCTTTTAAGATACTAGTGGACGCTGTACCTTTAGTAGTGCTATTGCTTTCATAAAGTCGTTATTTCACTGAAAGCCTACTTCTTTATTTGACTACTTTTTTCTTCGCTTGATATGGTAAAGGTATTATTTTTCAACTCCAGTTTCTAACTGTTCCATGTACAGAAAGATAATAGATGAATTCATATATAAATTAATGTTAGAAGGAGTGCAACAAAGATGGTACTATTTAGTTATTGAGTCTCTCATTAGGCTGAATATAAATATTTGATAATCAGATGTGATGATATTTTCATCCAAAATTTACCTGTGTGGACTAGCCCGTTTACCGATGGCCAAACTCATGTATGTGTTAATTGTTAGTCATCCCGATCGGCCCCAGAATGTGAAATGTGTGTCCCATACTTACACCTGGTAATTCATCATGTCTGATTTTAAAAGTTAAAAAATATTCCGAACTATTGCATCACGGTTTTTACTACATTGAGGAGAATGGGTTGTGATTCCGAGACGCCATATAAAAAAAACTCCAGTACTTTTTCCAGATTGCGTATCGTTTACTCGTGCATGATTTAAGATCCGCAAGTCCTCCTTATACTTTGAAACTCCACTGTGTCTTAAAATTTCGTAATAATATATATAACACATGTGTACATCTGCTGTGATTTATTGGCAGTTTCTACAATTAATTAATATTTACTTTTTGCATGTTTTGTCTTACAGAAGCTCAACATCTACGTTTACTTGAACTTTCTATCTCAGTTGCACTAGATACTTTTCTCATTGTTCACCTAATCTGTCATCGAGCGATTTTTTTGTTCTCGAATCTCGAATCGAAAAATTCATGGACAGCGATTTCTGACATGACAAGAAGCTGTCGAAGTTTTTAAAAGCCCATGTAAAAAACAAACTTCAGAAAGGAAAAAATGCTTCGAAAATTGATCTGAGCGAATGCAGAAGTGTATAAATCTTGAAGGCGATTATTTTGAAAGGTAATAAAAGATCGTTCGCGCCTTTTTTTAAAAATATTTCCTCATAGTACTCCACTTTACAGTTGTAATTGCTTTAAGAAAATCTGAAAGTAATGTTTAATATACATATATATATATATATATATATATATATATATATATATATATATATATATATATATATATATACATATTATATATATATATATATATATATATATATATATATATAATATACATGTAAGTATATATACACTGCTCAGAACAATTAAGGGATATTTGAAGAAATTATAATAGAGTAAATAAATAAAGAATGTAGCACCTCGCAAATATTTCTATATTTATCTACAACGTTTATAAATGAGAAACCAAACGCATTGACACGTTTGAACTTGTTTTGCACATTATAGAGATACTAGAGCGAATAAATATCATTAAATAAATGCAGAATTATGAGACTTTATAAGATGTTTTATTTATAAAATGAAAATCTATTGTTGATAATGCGTATATTCTCCACGAACGGTAATAAAGGTTTAACATCTCATCGGCATTGATTGATTCAGGACATCAATAAATTCTTGCGGAATATTATTCCATTCCTCTATCGGAGCAATTTGAAGTTCCTGAACGTGGTGACATATTTCTTCCTGTAACACGTCTTCCTAAGGCGTTCCAAGCATGTTCCATAGGATTACCATCAGGACAATTTTCTGGCTAATCCATTCTATCGATTCCCAATTGTTTAATCCAGTTTTTCACGGTGTTTGCTCGATGTGAACGAGCGTAGTCATTCATACACCAGATACCTCTAAGCAGTAAAGTTGCCGTTTTGTTTGTATGACCTATTGCGCTTATCCCAGCCCATACCACTACACTCCCATCTTCATATTGCGGCCTTTCTCGAACAAACTGTGACTGAGTAAGTGTTCCGGGCTTACGCCAAGTTAAAATACGCCTATTATTTGGATATAATACGAATTTGGACTCGTCACAAAATAGTACTTGTGTCCAGTCATCGTGATTCCAATTCCTATGCTGGTCAGTCCATATTCTTCGCGACCTTTTACGAAGAGCAGTAAGTGGAACGCATACTAGGGGTCTTCGAGCTTACATGTCAACGTTATGAAGACGATTTCTTATTATTTGAGTTGATACTACTCTTTCCGTAGCAGCAGAAAGCTCACTTCTAAACTGCGTTGCGTTATGAGTGCGGCTTCTACATGCAAATACTGTTTGGTATTGATCATCTCTTGGTGTTGTAGATGCTGGACGTCCTCGTCCTCCTCTTCTCTGAACATCTTCAGTTTCTAAAAACCGATTCCACAAACGCGTAAATATACTTTTGCTAACTTCAAAAACTTCGGCAACAGCTTGCGTTCTCCATTCACCTTCCAATTGCCCTACAAGCTTTTGCATGAGTCAAAATTGTGTTGCCTTTCCATTATTACTCGTAATTTCAGTTAAAAATGAGCTGTGATACAGAAAACAGTAAAATCTAAATGTACCCGAGATCGCTCGCATACGCGCTTTAAAATCCTGAAGCTACTGTAGAGAAGCGCTGCCCAAGTTGAAACCTGTTAATACATTCTGTTTCTTGTTTAAAAATGTTATAGTTGCAATATAAAATATTTATGTGTTATTTGTTTATTTATTTTATTAAATATTCTCTGTTTCGACTAGTATATATATATATATATATATATATATATATATATATATATATATATAACGAGGGAGCGTTTTTATATTCGCGGAATGAGGGACAAGGGGTGGAAATAAAAACACCAAATTATTTTTCTTTTTCAATATATTCTCCTGCAAGATGGATACGTTTTTCACATCTTTCAATTAATTTATTTATACCCTCATAAAAAAATGATTTCGAAGCCCAGCTTATGCAGGGCAGCTAACGCAACGCGGCTCTTGTGGACGGGCGCGTTGTCGTGCAAAAGCAGAACACCTTTTGTCAATTTTCCCCGTCTTTTCTCTTTAATGGCTTCTTTTAGTCGCTCTAACATTGAAGCGTAATATTTTCCGGTTATAGAAACACCTTTATCTTTATAATCAATCAACAATATTCCTTCCGAGTCCCAAAATACCGTTGCCATGAGTTTCCCAGCTGATTGTGACACTTTAAATTTCTTGGGAGGTGCTGTGTGGAGTCTTGTTTGGACTCAGGTTCATAATGATGAACCCAAGTTTCGTCTCCAGTAATAATTCCACTCAATACACTATCCTTGTCTTCATTACAGAGGTCCAAAAATGCACGCGAACACTCTACGCGTTGTTGTTTTTGCGGCGGCGTGAGCATTCTCGGCACTCATCTTGCGCTGACCTTAGACATGCCGAGATAATCGTGTAGGATTTTAAAAATTGTTGTATCGGATTCTCCAACTATTTCTGCGAGTTGTTTCTTCTTTAGTCGAGCACCTTCGAGTACAATTTGTTCAACTTTTTGGATAAGTGCTGGCGTGGTCACCTCAATGCTTCCTTGTTTAAATAAACTATACCACTTGTACACGACAAGAGTCGCCGTAAACCAATGACATCTCATTCATTATGGTCGCGACTGATTTTCCTTGCCTGGTAAGGAACTTTATAACGGCACGATATTCGATTTTTTCCATATTTCACTTTTCACTCCTGATTATGTTACTTGGTTGACGATAGCTCAAAGACTAACTGTCTAATAACAATGAAACTTCGTATTTATACTAATCATGAGTCGCTGCACAGGCCACGCCCCCAATGCGCCTACTCACCCCTCTACAACCCGCTCATTCCGCGAATATAAAAACGCTCCCTCGTATATATATATATATATACATCTAGAAAATATCCACTTAAACCTAACAAGACAACGACACCAAAAATATATATATATATATATATAATATTATGTTTTGTGCCTTTTTTTAAGTATTTTTCGTGTCGTATATTATTATGTTGAAGTGTATGTTTTCTTATTATTTACGTGTTGTGTTTCAAATGAATGTTTAATACACGTAAATGTAATTTTTTATGATGTATATTATTACGTTTTATATACAATATAACTATATTGTGTAATTAATAATTTATACCTACTGTATATTTGAATATTTCGATTTTACTCTTTCAAATTATTTCGTTTTGTTTGTGTAGCTCAATATTTTATTAGATGAGCAATGAGGACGTAGTATTCGGCTTAACTCCAAAATGGGCAGACAAGGATTTTTGCACATATATTCTAGATCGTAATCAAACTGTTATTTAATTTATTTTAATATGTAATTGTAATTTATTATCTTGTGTACATCTATAATAGTGTTGATATCCGTATATATGTTAATAATTTTTTTATTCAAAATATTTTACGTTCTATAAGCATTAATTTGGTTTTTTATTTCTTTTCAGTAAGATTAAATTCATAATTTTACTTACTAATTTGCTTATTTTTACTATTCATCTTCTTCTATTATATCAACATTTTAATCAAAATATTATCTACTATATATGTATATGCAATATACTTCATTAAAACAAAGAATTTATTATAAAGTTGTTTAGAGAGGACGACAGTACTCTTGACAAGGTTTACATATAGCAAATGGGTCACGACAATAAATCATTGGGCAGTTTCGGCAAAATCTAAAACAAAAGACAAAAAATAAATCAGTCGTAATATGAACGTATATCACGTGATTTTCGAAAAATGCTTACTCTTCCGTATAGTCATAAGGTGGCGGTGGCGGTGCCAGTGGCGGTGAGAGTGGCGGTGCCAGTGGCGGTGCCAGTGGCGGTGCCTGTGGCGGTGCCAGTGGCGGTGCCAGTGGTGGTGGCGGTAGCAGTCGCGGTTTCGGTGGCGGTGGCGGTAGCAGTGGCAGTAGCAGTGGCAGTTTCGGTGGCGGTGGCGATGGCGCCAATACAATTACTGAAAGTATACAAAAAGAAACCACGATTGCTTTAATCATTTTCGCTCTAAATATCAGACCATTTTTTTGTACGGTAATGCCTGTATTTTTATACAGCGTATTGGAATTATTTAAATGAAGCATGCCAATCGTATTAAAATAGTAATGTCTTTTCATTATGCTCCATTGTTTAATTGCAGAAGCTGTTGCAATAGCGTTATATTAAGCAGTGTGAGTATTATTGAAACTGTTTACTTATTATGGAAGATCATCAGAACGATAACAGTTTTATTAAAAACATTTTATATGTTGAAAGGGATTACTTTAGAAATTTCTATTTATTTATGTACAGAATTTTCTTCTCTAGTGATACAGTTACTTTGTTTAATTTTATAATAAATACAAACAATCCCCAAAAGGATTTCATTACCCACATTTCCATTAAAAACTTGTTCTATACTTTAAATACCTGCAAACAGTTTTGAAGTTTTTATTTGGAAAAGTTATAGAAGTATTTAAAGTAAGAAATATTTATTGTATATCCCACCAATGCACGTAGTGTACCTATAGAGCGTATACCCACACTTGCCTTTTAAAGAATACATTTGATAGACAAACCGCTGGCCATAGTCAGTATACAAAGTATTTTGTAGGCTTCGACTTAAGGAATTAGATTAAGCAATTAGATTTCCAAAGTCACCAACGTAATGCTATAACATTATTAAACATAATCCTACTGTTTTTATGCTAATTCAATACAACTGTTTAATCTCTAGTATTATATTAATCTTAATTCTATTTCGACCTCTATCACTAACCCTGATATTGTTTTTGAAAATTTTAATTTCCTTTCTACTTCACCGTTCAAACGTTTTTAATTATCGTCCTATTAGGCCTTTACTCACTTTGAGCAAGTTATTAGGTTTGCGGAGAAAATTTCAATATACTTCAGTATAATTATTCCGGAACAAAAGGAAGGTATAGGCGATTTATGGGATTATTTGTTGGAGAGTCGTGAAGAATCTCTTTGGAAATCCAAAGAAGGCACTAGCATTTACACAGGATTTTACATGAAACATTCGATCTAACTTTGGGAATCAGAAAGGTGTCTCAAACTTGAAACTTGAGGTACACATAAGTTTATCTGTGACAAAATAGATTGTGAGTCATTTTTTTTATAACTTGAAACGTTAATTAATTAGAACGTTCGATTAATAGATCATCATTTACGCAATGCATCATATTTGGTATTTGTAGTCATCGGCGATTTCGCACGGAGCACTAGGTATACGTGCAGATAGCAATAAGCCTTCTCAATTCACATTTAATTGACTGCTTTCTGGAATTAAGGACTCTATATATTTTTAATTTTTAAGTTTTAACGTAATTTATAAAAGGTGTTTCAAATGTCACGTTTTTTTTAAAATAAATAAAACACATAATTTGCATTCACTTTCAAAAACTTTTTATTGGTAATTGAAGTATCAGTTATGACATTTATATGCGAAAAATAATATCCGCAAAATGGCCTCCTCTTGCAGCTCCACAGCCGTCAACTCTTTGTTAAAATTTTCAATGACATTTTGACATAATTCAGGCTCCATCTCGCCAATTACAGAAATAATTTCATCTTTCAAACCAGGAATTTATCGTGGATTGTTTTTATAAACTTGACTTTTCACATAACCCCAAAAAAAATAGCCTAACGGTGTCAAATCACATGGTCTTGGTGGCCAATTAACATCACCGTTTTTTGAGATTACACGTCCAGGAAATTTTTCTCTCAATTGATTCGTGTACAAAGTGAGGTGTAGCGCCATCCTGTTGAAACTACGTATCCTCTAGATCATCCTCTATTCATTAATTCTGGCCACAAAAATTCGGTTATCATCCGACGATATCGATCACCATTGAGTGTTACAGCTTCGCCAGCAGTATTTTCAAAGAAGTAAGGTCCAATTACACCAACTGACCATAATGCACACCAAACGGTAACTCATTTAGGATGCATAGGTTTCTCACGAATAATTCATGGATTTTCCTCACCCCAGAAACAGCAATTTTATTTATTAACATAGCCACCAATTTCAAAATGTGCCTCATCGGAGAATATTGTTTTTGAGAAAAATCATCTGGTTGTTCATTGATGAAATTGACAAATGAACGACGTTTTAAATGATCTAATGGCTTCAGTTTCTGTGTTATTTGAACCTTATATGCCTTCAAGGCTAGATCCTTGTGTAAAATATGCCATGTTTTGATCCACTAAGTCCAAGTTCTTTATAAATGCTATACGTCACACTTTTTAAATGCCCACATACGCAGTCAAATTCAGTGCACCATCTATATTTTATATATTCTTAAAAAAACTCGCGCAATTTGAAACACGCTTTATATATATATATAATAAAATAATAATCAGTTCCATTTTGCGTTGCTTTTTGTCTGTAATGCGGTAGTCTTAATACGTATCTGTTTATAATTTTATACTCATTGACTTTTCCATTTTCAAGATACTAGTATCGGTTCCTATATAAATACTGTACGGTTGTAAACATATATTTACTTCTACGGTTAGTCTTTTGATTATTAGATTCTCCTTTACAAAAATTTCTTGCTTTTAGATCTTGTGTAAAATAAAAATTCTATTCGGATGTTTATCAAAATTAGGTGTAAAATTGTTAAATATCTTATTTAGATGTGATGTATTAACATACGCAAATCAACCATTGATAGATTTATTGTCATATAGTCTGAAAGAGCGATACAAATTCAACTTGTGGTCCCCATTAGATCGTCGTTATATAGCACAATTTATTTAAATTTAATACACGAAATCTATATTCAACCTTCTAAAAAAATTCCCTAGATTTTCTTAAACTTTACGATTATTACGTTCAGACCACAAATGTCGTATTAAAAAAAGCGAATATTCTTTCATATATTAGCGTCTATATATGTACATTAATAACGATAATGCATTTCGATAGCGTGACTAACTAACAGAAACCACAGAGCACATTTGCAAAATATTTGACCTCCATCCGAACGTTTCAAAACTTTCTTGTATCACTATTAAACGTAATAACTCTCATTAATTAACTCTTTGTTCTTTGAGGCGGTTCTAAAAATACCACGTCATATCCATCAGACGGACATCAATTTAAATTTCATTTTGCTGAAAGTAAAAAGCGGTGGAGGAAATGCCTAAGACATAATTTTCTGAATCATTTAGTATGATGTTAGAGTTTTCAAGAATTTTTAAATAGGAACTCATTAATTTAAACAATTTACGGGCTATTTCGTGGATTCGCATTTAAAATGGTTAGATGTTGTTTAATGTGGCAGAAGTGATTAAACTACATTAAAAGATACCCTTACTTAAATTGATAGTGAATTCTTTCCGTCACCTTTTCTATTAGTTTTATTGGTATTATTCGAATAATCCATTATGTGTTAAAAAATATATTTCATTAAACAGTATGAGAGTATGTTGATAACTCCATATGAAAGACAGATGGCGCAGTTTCAGACTGTTTCCGGGGCGTACCGACTAAGTTGCTTGCTACGTTTATTAATGTTATTGCGAGTACTGTTTAGGCGTTTAGAGCGCCTAGAAGTTTTTAACGAAGTGGATAATGTTGGAATTTCTTCTGACATTAAGTACATCTTTTTGAAAGACTTGTCAGTAATAAATATTCATAATGAGACGAAGGATTGTTGCAGGAACACAATTCCATCATTTTCCATTGTTGACAAATGGTCTCGTGTAGTCGTACAATTGTTAAAGGTGTATCACGTGATGTATATCTGAAATCTGCCACTATACCGGAAATAATAGACTGCATGCTATAGTGTTATAAGACCGTCGCTTGAAAACGTTTGAAATAACAGAAGTTATTGACTATGAAGAAGCAGTGCACGAGATACGTAGGTGTCGCGACTGCTCAATATTGGCCAGAGGGTTTTTGAAAAGACAAGGTAATTTCTATATTTTATACGCACGAAACAAAACAACAATCTGAGCAATAGCGCCATGGTAGTATTTCTCCCCCTTAGAAGACGAAAGATAGGAATTGCTTCTATTTTGGGGGAGGCAAAAGGAATTCTTTTTGTTGATTAGTCTCCAGAAAGCTAAATTATGACAGGCTACTATTGCGCGAGTCTTTTAGATAAATTGAAACACAATAATAATAAATGAGTTTAACCCGGAAATAAATAATTTTCCACCAAGATAGCATATGGCACCATACAATTGTAACCACTACCGTAAAAATTAACGAATTAGGCTTCGTTTGTTACCTCATCCGTCTTAATCGCCAGATTTAACATACTACCACATTTTTCTACAACCAAGAATATATTTTTCATGTCAGAAATTTTCAAATGTCAACGATGTTATAATTGCTATAGATGCTTATTTTAAAGAATTTTAGAGTTTTAAATTTTATCAAGATAAAGACTTTTGTTAATTCAAGCGTATCGTGGTGGCGATGGATTATGTAGTAAACTAGACGTAATTTCAAATCGCAGTTCCAATTTTATTGCATATTAAAAAGAATAAACAATTTAATTAATTATTTAATATCTAGTCTATTGTTTCAATTATTATACAGCTGATTTATTTTATGACTTCAAGTCTCGACATCTCTTATTCAGTAGAAACTTCCACGTAGTGTCTTCTAGCACTTTTGATCCTCACTCTGTGTTTGTTTCCACTAAATTACGTTTACTACAAACCATTTAACATAAGTACTAGGCGTATTCTTATGTTACCTACTAGTAACAAAAACTCGTATGAAACCCCCTTCAGCATATATGATTGCCTAACCTTTTTTCAATTGCTACAAGCTTTTAGATAAGAATTTTTCAGCAAAATATTGTAGAACAGTTCCCTTTAGTGTTTCGTCAGATAGAATTCAAGCAAATGTAGGTCAGAGATGGCAGTCTTAATTGAAACTGGGCCAAAAAATATGTAAAACAAATAATTTGATTTGATAGTTTATACGCAGAAATAAATCAGCAGAAGAAATCAAACTACGAGGATGTGTAAGCAATTAATGAGCTTAGACAACAAAACACAAACTATTGGGTTGGCAACTAAGTACTTTCGGTTTTTACTGATAGAGAGCGTTGCTTTATTTTTTGTATAACGTATGTTAGTGCTGTACTTTATCGTTTGTCGCGTGATACTAGTCACATTGACGTAACTTCAGAAGCAAGTAGTGCGTGATTTTTATTAAAGCTATTAGTTGTGGGTTAATTTTAAATAGAGTGCAGAAACGAACATTTTCGACATATTTTACTATTTTATTTCCGTAAAGGAAAGAAAGCTGCTGCGGCTCACAAAAAGATATGTGAAGTTTATGGTGCAAATTGCTTAACAGAGCGCACGTGTCAGAATTGGTATAAAAAATTCCGTTCTGGAGATTTTTCCCGCAAAGATGAGCAACGTTCTGGTCGGCCTACTGAAGTTGATGATGACCAAATCAAAGTCATAATTGAAGAGGACCGTCATATAACTGTTAGAGAGGTTGTGGAGAGGCTACATGTATCGCACACAACAATTGAAAAACATTTAAAATGTCTTGGGATAGTTAACAAGCTTGATATTTGAGTACCTCACGAATTGAAAGAAATTAATTTACCACAAAGAATCAACTTTTGCGATATGCACCTTAGACGAAATGAAACCAACCCTTTCTTAAAAAGAGTCATCACTGGTGATGAAAAATGGATCCTATACAGTAACATAGTTCGAAAACGATTATGGAGCAAACACGATAAACTAGCTCAAACCACATCGAAAGCTGAATTGCATCCAAAAAAGATCATGCTATCAGTTTGGTGGGATTACAAAGGTGTTGTGTTTTTTGAGCTGCTTCCAAGGAACCAAACGATCAATTCTGATGTTTACTATCAACAATTAATAAAACTGGATGAAGCAATCAAAGAAAAACGGGCAGAATTGTTAAATCGGAAAGGTGTAGCTTTCCACCAAAATAATGCAAGACCTCACACATCTTTGGCAACTCGTGGGAAACTATTGGAGCTTGGCTGGGAAGTGATGCCACATCCCTCATACAGCCCTGATCTATCACCATCTTATTACCATTTATTTCGAAGTTTGCAGAATTCTTTGAATGGTAAAACTTTCACAAATGACAATGGCCATCACTCGCACCTGGTTCACTTTTTTGCTGATAAGGACCAGAAATTTTATGAGCGCGGAATCATGCAGATGAAAGAAAGATAGCAAAAGGTCATTGAGCAAAATGGAAAATATATAATTGATTAAAAACTATTCTTTGTTTAAAAAAAAAGTGTTTTGTTTTATACTACAAAACCGAAAGTACTTAGTTGCCAACCCAATATATAAAATTGTATAAAAATAACAAATGAAGAGAAATAAACTTTTAATTTAAAATCTAAAAAGGAAATAATTTTTCTTTTCTAAATTCAAAATTAGGGATATTGTTCTGAAACAATTCATGTATTAATAAGTAAAAATATAATACAAGACGACTTAACTGAAATGAAATTATCTTATGAATAGTTTGTATATATAGTTTAACGAGACTAATGCAATTATATAGAACGATTTACAAAAAAGTTGAATTTTAATTTGACAGCAATTAATATTAAAATAATAGCGACAGTTACATAATGTGTAAACTCGTATTTGTAAATTATTCTTTGTAAAATGAAACCGTTGAAAATTTATTGGTGTGTATATTGCAAACGTGTATAAATGTTAATAAAATATAAATTTCCAATTTCTACAATAGATGTTTTCAAATGGCTAAAAAACACAATGTTGCATATGCAGTTATATTAAACAGAAGGATTATCAATATAATTGAAATATCTACATTTGGAAGGCAGGCAACGCGGCAGGATTTCGATTTTCAAACTATGAGGATTTTAAATATTGAGAAGAGCTACAACAATAGATGGTTTTCGGAAAGCTATTACTTCATTAATCCGTAACTAAAAATAATTACAAAACTATTATGACCGGGTCAAGCTGATCCATTTACTAAATATTTTTTAAAAATTTAAAAAACTGAACACTCTGACTTAACAATAAAAATAAAATTTAATAATTAGTTTACAATGTTAGTCTTGAACTGAACATTCTAAACAGTTTTTGCAGAGATTCTGTACACAATCTTTGCAGTTAGGCGTAGAACACATATTACACGACATGTTAGTCTTTCTGTTGCTACCTTGTGGAGAGAATGACTTTTTCTTAACAGTGTACTGGAGTCGGTATTTTGATCTGAAGAATGTTTGATATAATAATTCTGAGCATCTTAGGTATCTTTTTGTTATGTATTCTACTGTTCACTTATGGTTCGCAAGAGGTTGCCCAAGGTTTTCAGATAGAAATACTTTGCATTTTTTTTAACAAATACCTTGCACTTACCCCAGCTTCTGCAGAAAATTGACATAATACTCTATTATATTACTGCAGTGTTCAACATATAGAAGAATCACCATTGGCAGACGCCTGGTTCTACGAGATGACTCTAGAGCGTCAACCGCACTTTCTGTGTCATTATAAAATAAAATTATATGAGTTTTTAGATTTAGTATCAATTAGATTATCACAGTGCATGCTTAATAATTTGGGAAGATGGGACACGAGCGTTACTGCATTCTAACAACCAAATAAGGATGACCCAACCACGTTATCTCTTATTCTTCTTACAGCACCGACATATCTATTGTCACTATTCTGTAAGTTCTTTACAATCTCAATATTACTGTACCAGTTATCATTAGTGATATTAGATGTTTTTAGGAGGTACTAAGTCAATCTTAGCCCAATTTGGTTTGGACGAAGTATAATTGATTCAGATTGGCTCGTAGGATTTGCTCCAACATATATTTCGCATTGCACATGTAATGTGTTCTTGGGTCTACTTGAAATTGAATTTTGATGCTATACTTCGTCAATTTATTGTGTATGTACATACGACAACTACATCCGCCTCTAAATGGGATAAGTACTTCGTTAATTGTCAGAAAACAATCAGGAATGTAATTCCTTTGTTGGTGCTGAATAAAATTGTTGAAAATATCTGATACTGCTGCTAATTTATCAGTTTGGACTTTCTTGTTGCGTGTATCTATGTCATCAAATCTGATGCAACTGATAACGCCACGCCCGCTGCCGTCCTGGAAACCATATAAACTGTATAATCACGTGATTCAATTTAAATATTGATTGTAAACAATTAAAATAAGTTTCCTGGATAAATGATGCTTCGAAACAGTTTCGTGGGGAACATCGTCTTTTGACAGTTTCATGGTTATGTTGCACGTTTTCAGTTTTCGTATTCGTAAATTCAATAATTTGAGTCAACATACCATTAATAAATAAAAAAGTCCAGGCTTCCAAGGTTGGCGGATTTTTCCAAGAAGGTCGCCAAAGACAAGGTAAGAACTTGTCAATTTTGCGGCTTTCTTTTAGCTGTCAGTCAATTATTGCCTATCCCTTGTTCTTCTCTTCTGATCCCGAGTAAATCTCGGTGTTTATACATATTATGTTCTCAAAGTAAAGCTATGTTCTATTTATCCATATCGCGCTTGTTACCAGCATCTACATACAATTATATTAAATGCTTCAGCTCGGCTTTCCACTGTTTAGTATTTTATGTACGCCGTTTTTCAGTAAATAGCGATGACATACCGAAGTTTTCAGGACAGATATTATATAGGTTTTACTGAAAGAAGTAAATTTTCGGTAAGATATTTAATGTAGTATCTTGTGCAGTTTTACCCAACCTTCACTTTTAGATCTAAGAAAAGAGACAGGAATTGCAACTTAAAAGAGAAACATGAAATAATTATATGGAGAAGACAATATCTAGACTAAAGCAATTTAGAACGGAAAGTAGATGTATTTATTTTCTCAATGAAACATGGGTAAACGAAGACCATACAACATCGAAATTTCGTATCGACGAAAGTGTAAAATGTGCACGGCAAGCTTCCAATGTTAGTAGAATGGAAAAATCCCATTAGAAAAGGAAGACGGTTGATATTATTACATATTGGTTGTGAGGATGATTTCCTTAAGAATGGCCTACTTTAATTTCCGTAAATTGAAATAAATCATTACCATGAAAAGATGAAAGCAGAATTGTTCTGAAATTGGTTTGATAAAATTTTACTTCATTTAAATGTGATGTTCAAGTATGGCTTACTAAAAATAATATTAGATTTTAATCTAATATGCTCAAAAGAGAATTGATGAATTTAGTAAAACAACGTATATCAAAATATAGCAAGTATGTAGTAGACGAGCGTGCTAAATGCAAAAACATAACAGTATTGAGACTTCCTCGATATAACTGTGACCTTAATCATTTAAAGTTAATTTGGGCCTAAGTAAGGACAAGTAGCTGTAAATAATGCCACATTTAAATGGAATGATGTTCAAAATTAACTTTGTGCTGCTATTCATAATACTACTGAATAAAATTGGATAAAGGCAATTGATCATTTCAATGGTACTGATACAAAAATCTGGGACATGAACGGAATAATAGAAAATTTAGAAGAATTTGTCATAAATATAAGAGATTTTTGTACCACCCTTGATTAACTTAATGAATAAATATTTGTTTCATATTTATCTAATTACATTTTACATTATGATTGTGTAATGCTTGTTGAACTAATATAGTAATATATAGTAATATTAGTACATTTAGTTTTGGAACATTTTTTTGAAATAAAAAATATTACAATTGTTTTAAATTTTTGAAATATAGTTCAATTAAAAATAAAATAAGTATTATATATGTTACGTGTTGTCTCAAATAAATTCTTCACCGAAGTTCCTTCCATTTATTTTTATTAATTGTAATATTACAATTATATTTTCTTTATAACATACTTGAAAATAAAGCAGTACACATGTCATGTGCTCTCACAAATGAATTTTTCATTACGATGGTTTAAATGTTTTTTTAAAAAAAATTAATTTAATAGCTCGTTTTATATATGGAATTAAAAAAACATAATTTTTTGTACATTTTTCTAACAAGATTAATATAAAATACTCTGCATTTATTTTCTACATTTAATATAAGATAAAGCAGATAATTTTACTGTTGTTTCTAATACAACAATCTTTTTTGAAGTTACTTTACTTGATTTTACGAGGGTAGTCGTTTAAATTTCGGGAACTTGCAACGCTGTTAGTATCGCCTCCGATCTGATTGCATCGTGAAGCTTGTCATTTTTGACAATATATATACCTTGGCAGTTTTATTATCCGGTCGCTATTTCTATTGTTGACAGTAACTTGAAAATTTTATGTCAGTGCAAAAATGGAATTAACTCGCGAACATTTTCGTGCGATTATTTTTCATAACTTTCGGCGTGGATTATCTCAACAAAAATGCATCGTCAAGCTGAATTCTTTATATGGTGAAGCACCATCGAAACTACAGTATATCATTGGTGATTGGTGGTATAGTGATTTCAAACTGAACTTTTTTGGACGACGAATTTCGTGAAGGTCGTCCTACAAATGTTGTTGTGTCAGAAAACATAAGAAGCTATGTTTACGTTGTGTACCACATAATTTCACAAGCGCTCAAAAAAAGACTCGCGTCGATTGGTTCTAAGAAATGCGCAAAAAAATACAATGGCGGTGCTTCAAAGGACATTTATAAAGTCATCACAGGTGATGAATCTTGGATCTATACGTATAACCCCGATAGTAGACTGCAATCGGCTGTGAGGGTACTCCAATGTGAGCCAAAATCAACAAAAGTTGTTCGCCCTCGAAGCACATCAAAACAAATGTTCGCCTGTTTTTTCCGTAAAACCGGTCACATTGCAAAAGTGCCTTCAAAGAGTTGTAGAATGGTCAATTCCGAATGATACACGACTATTTGTTTGCCAAAAGTTTTTGAAGAAATGAGGAAAACAAACCGAAAACGGCAGATCATTCTCCACCATGACAATGGGAACTCTCACAGATCAGTTCAAACAATTGAATATTTGACCGGCCAAAACATTATTATGTATTAATGAGCCATCTGCCGAACAGCCCTGATCTAGCACCCTATGATTCTTTTTGGTCCCACACGTGAAGAATAAACTTCGTGGCCAACGGTTTTCTACGCCCGAAGAGGCAGTTGTGGCATGCAAAACTCATATTTTGGAGATACCGCCTTCACAGTGGCAGCAATGCTTTTCGGATTGATATAAACGAGTGAGAAAGTACATTGATTTTCAAGAAGAGTATTTTGAAAAGCAATAAAACTGTTTTCGATAATAAAAATTTTTTTTTGTTTACTAATCCTGAAATGTAAACGGCTACACTCGTATGTAAATAAACGATACAGTAATTATTTATGTATAAATCACACTTTGGTGGTTTATATTTAATGTCAAAAATATTTACGTGATCTGGCCGAGCTTGGTCTATCTGTTCGCTTCTGTAAAAGTGAGTACACGCATAATCATTATGTATATTGAAATGGTCTTCTATCGTATCTATTTTATTTATTCTGTATAACAATAAGTACGTTGTGTAGAACAAAGAATTGGCCCAAGGACACTTCCCTAGGGAACACTGGCAGTAAATTTTTTCATACTCACACACTAATTTATTAATTAAATAAATAATAAACTTATTTTATAAAACTAATTTTAATGCAGACGTTAACTATTAACCTCCACGTTAAATATAGTACATGCAAGGTACATAAATATTTTGTGTATTATCTTTTCCATATCTTTCGATCTCGAAAAATTTTATGTCATTTAAATAAAATATATTCCATATCGAATGCTAGTTAAATAAATTATTACAAAATCACAGTTTTTATATACCTTCAACAAACAAATTCTCTCATTATTATAACGAAATTTAATCCTGACATTTTAATAGGACAATAATTGTCATTTTCAGACTACTCCTTTCTAGGTTAAACGTAACGATTAATCACTAGTGGTTAATTAGCACGTCAACTTGCTTCACTGTTATTGATAAGCCAGACAGGTGAACGATTCAGGTAACATTCGAAGCAATGGAGCGAAGAAACCAATTTGTCACAAACATTTTAGTCTTTTATGCTGCTGTATCCACTATTCAGAAGATCCTGCGCTTTAAAGTCAGTTGCAAAGCTTGGAAATCTATAGTGCTGACGTTACGGAGTTTGATTTTGCTAAATTGCTTTCTCGGACAAAAGAAAACTCTTAATTTAGATTTTTTTACAAATTTCATTAATAATAGTGTCAAAAAAAGAAGATGGTACCAAAATTGATTGAAATTTACGTAAAATATATACAACTTGCTTAAAGAAATCGATACATTCAGACTATAATTTAATATAAAACAGTAACTAAATAAACAACGATAATTCAGCAACAATATTATATGAATATATGTAAAATTGCGGCATACTGTAATAATAATAGTAAATTTTTTTTCGCCCAACATAATCAAATTACAGGGCAAATTAAAGGACAGCGTAACAAGTAAATCAAAAGGAATTCAAACTAAATATACGAGGGAGCGTTTTTATATTCGCGGAATGGGGTACAAGGGGTGGAAATTAAATAACCAAATTATTTTTCCTTTTCAATATATTCACCTGCAAGACGGATACATTTTTCACATCTTTCAATTAATTTATTTATACCCTCATAAAAAAATGATTTCTCTTTATCTGCAAAATACGCCGAAACTGCCTCCTGGACTTCATCATCGGCAGTATATTTTTTCCCCGCAGCTCTTTTTTCATTTTCGGAAACAGGTAATAATCACTCGGCGCCAGGTCTGGGCTGTAGGGTGGGTGATTCACAATTTCGAAGCCCACCTTATGCAGGGCAGCTAACGCAACGCGGCTCTTGTGGACGGGCGCGTTGTCGTGCAAAAGCAGAACACCTTTTGTCAATTTTCCCCGTCTTTTCTCTTTAATGGCTTCTTTTAGTCGCTCTAATATTGAAGCGTAATATTCTCCGGTTATAGAAACACCTTTATCTTTATAATCAATCAACAATATTCCTTCCGAGTCCCAAAATACCGTTGCCACGAGTTTCCCAGCCGATTGTGGCACTTTAAATTTCTTGGGAGGTGTTGTGCCCTTTTTATGCCACTGCATGGAGTCTTGTTTGGACTCAGGTTCATAATGATCAACCCAAGTTTCGTCTCCCGTAACAATTCCACTCAATACACCATCCTTGTCTTCATTAGAGAGGTCCAAAAATGCACGCGAACACTCTACGCGCCGTTGTTTTTGCGGCGGCGTGAGCATTCTCGGCACCCGTCTTGCGCTGACCTTAGACATGCCGAGATAATCGTGTAGGATTTTAAAAATTGTTATATCGGATACTCCAGCCATTTCTGCGAGTTGTTTCTTCTTTCGTCGAGCATCTTCGAGTACAATTTGTTCAACTTTTTGGATAAGTGGTCACCTCAATGCTCCTGCCCGGCCTCGGGTCGTCTTCAAGGGATTCCCTTCCTTGTTTAAATAAACTATGCCACTTGTACACCATGGTTTTTCCTGGACAAGAGTCGCCGTAAACCAATGACATCTCATTCATTATGGTCGCGACTGATTTTCCTTGCCTGGTAAGGAACTTTATAACGGCACGATATTCGACTTTTTCCATATTTCACTTTTCACTCCTGATTATGTTACTTGGTTGACGATAGCTCAAAGACTAACTGCCTAATAACAATGAAACTTCGTATTTGTACTAATCATGAGTCGCTGCACAGGCCACGCCCCCAATGCGCCTACTCACCCCTCTACAACCCGCTCATTCCGCGAATATAAAAACGCTCCCTCGTAACTAATCAAATGAGGTTGATATAACCCCTTTCCACAATAAATTTTGTATTCTGTATACGTATTTCGACAACTAAATTATTATCATCAGCAGATAATTAATTACAGTGTCGTACTTGGAACCACGGCAAAATCCACACAAAAACACAAAGTCCGTATTATACCTATACCATCGAGAGCCAACCACACACTGATGTATGTAGTGGAATGTTATTCAATACTGTTAAGAGGCTTTCAAAAAGTCGAGTGGCACAAGATCTATATAGTCTCATACATGTTCAACAATATTTGAAGCTGGACTTTGTTATGGCCAAACTAAGTTTCTGTAATGCCTCGCTTCCCGATTTCATTCAAACAATTTTTAACATTGTAGCGGTATGCGTCGGATCATTATCGTATTGGAAAGGTATAATTATTTCCAACTAATTACGTTCCTGCTGGTATAGCATGTTGCTGAAGGATCTCTAAATATTTCAGTCACGTTAATTTTCCAGTCATTTTAGTTAATGGGCCAATTCCTTGCGCAAATATGGAACCCTACCTTATCTCCATGTTTTTTTTGTTTACTATATATACGATGAAATTTCAAATTTCACCTCATCTATTCAAAGAATGCGTTACTATTTGCCCAATATTCAATCATAGTGAATTCGTGCATACTCAAACCATTTCTGTGTATTTTACATATTCACAATTATAGTATTCTTCTTGGAACAGCCTCGAGAACAGCCTAGAGGTCCCTGTTTAATTAGATAGCATCGTACTGTTGAAAGATGCACAGGAACGCCTATCGATCTAGAGCTTCCGTCAACTATTTAAATGATTTTATCCTATTTGGTAGGAATGTCAATCGCAAATATTGATTATGACTCTCTCTTACTCTTCTTAGTTTTCCCGTCCTTTTTTTATTAGTCATCAAAATTGCTTTTCGATCATTTTAAAAATCGAAGATTTGGTACATTACATTCTTAATTCAATCTGACTTTAACTTAAACTCGGTTGGTGGCGGTTTTTGTCATATATTCTAGTCAAATCACCACTACTTTCTCAAGAAATTAATCTAATCAGAATACGGATGATGTAATGAAATTAATTATTCCTTGCACTATCACTTTACAGTATTAGAAAAATATATACATGGATGCACAAGTGCTCTATGATTGAAAACACAATAATTCGACTGTACAATTCGAAATCGTGTGAGATACTAGCCCACATTCCACACGAACTGTCCTAAAATAGACAGCAAAGTAACCGTTGATAAGGGATATATTACCTGAGCAGGATTAGCTAAGAATATTTTCATAGAAACTGCTTTATCTTTCATTTAACAATACATTATCAATTCTTAGAACTACAAATTTATTATTAGAGTCAAAGTAAAATAATATTCAATATGAAAATATTAGGTGTGCAACTAAGTTCTCGCTGTTTTTTTGATGAAAATGCAACTTTATTATGAAAAAATGTTTACAAATGAATCTTTCAAAATATTGCCCATCGCTAGCGACAACTTTCTCCCATCTTTCTGGCAGAGCTCGAATACCGTCACGGTAGAAGTGTTCGTCTTTTGAGGCTATCCACGAATCAAGTCATTTTAAGATGTCTTCATATGAGCGGAACTGCTGATTAGTCAGACCATGTGCCATCGAACGGAATAAGTAAAAATCGGACGGCGCAATATTTGGGGAATATGGCGGGTGGGGTAGGACCTCCAATTTGAGCGTTTCTAAGTAGGTTTTAACGGGTTTGGCAACGTGAGGCCGATCGTTGTCATGCTGTAGAATCACTTTTTCGTACCTCTGCTCGTATTGTGGCCGCTTTTTGCGCAGTGCTGGTCTCAATCGCATTAATTGAATTCGATACCGTTCCCCAGTGATGGTTTCGTTGAGTTTTAACAGCTAATAATAAATAACACCGCCCTGGTCCCACCAAATACATAGCAGAACCTTCGCAGCGGGAATACTCGGCCGAACCGACAACGTAGAAGCATGACCGGGAAGTCCCCATGATTTTGTTCTCTTTGGGTTGCTGTAATGAATCCAATTTTCATCACCCGCAACTATGCGATGAAGAAAACCCTTCCTCTTTTGCCGCTGCAGCAGTTGTTCACAGGCGAAAAAACGACGCTCAACGTCTCTTGGCTTAAAATCATAAGGAACCCAAGTTCCTTGTTTTTGAATCATTCCCAACGCATGAAATCGTTGGGAAATGGCTTGGCGGGTAACTCCTAATGCTGAAACAAGCTCTTTTTGCGTTTGGCACGCATGCTCATCGAGCAATGCCTCCAATTCAGCGTCTTCGAAGGTTTTTGGTCTTCCTTCACGCGAACGGTCGTCAACATCGAAATCACCGTCTTTAAAGCGACGGAACCAATCACGGCACGTTGTTTTACTTAGAGCAGCATCTCCGTAAATTTTTTGGAGTTCTCGATGCGCTTCAACCGCCGTTTTCTTCGAATGAAAGACGAAAAGCAACACTTCCCGCAAATGACGATTATTTGGCACAAAATCAGACATTTTCACACAACCAAAAGCATATGACGCAAAAACAAAATCACTAATGTGTGAAAGCGGTTTGTTTACCGTATGTCTAAGCTTGGTTCATGACGTTTTGGTTATGTCACTATGCACCTATGCACTTACTACTGAAGCCATCTCTTGAAAAACAGCGAGAACTTAGTTGCGCACCTAATAATATTGATAAGGAATCGAACTTTATGTAAGTGATCACTAAGTTAGGCAATCTACCATATATATATATATATATATATATATATATATATATATATATACAATATATATACGTGCAGCATAATACCATCATCATATATATATATATAAGATGTAAACAGTATATAATCGCTGAAGGCAAGAGCAACATGGAGAATTGAAAATGTTATTTTCAAAAGTTGCTAAACCTAAACGAGGAAGGGGTACATGATAACCAGAAGCAAGAAGATATACTAACACAGATAAGTCATGACAATGAGATTAAAAAAGTAAAAGAAGTTGCCAAACTCTTAAACAAATGTCAAGCAATATGACCTGATCATAGCCGATCAGATCACTGGCGAGATATTAAACAGCTGTGGAAGAAAGCGGTTCAAGGTAATGACAGAAAGTTGCAACAAAGCATGGAAACACGGTACTATACCTAAAAACTGAGAATTAGGGATTGTATTACCTGTCTTCAAAAAAGGAGATAAAGAGAAAGGTATAACATTGCTGCGTACGATATCTAAAGTATACGAAAAAATTCTGGAACGGAGACTGAGAAAACACGTAGAACCACAACCAGAACAATCACAGAGCGGCTTCAAAAAGGCATAGTCGTATACATGACCATATCTTAAATAATGGCAAAAAGTAGACGAACAAAGAAGAAAGTATTCATGGCCTTTAAAGATCTTGAGAAGGCATTTGAACTTAAATTTACTTATAATAAGCCCAATAATGAGTCTACATCAACGCGCAAGGAACTACGTATGAACCAGACATTACCGCAATTTACAGTTATAGAGATCCTAAGACAGTCTTCAACCAAGTTTTATTGAATGTAATATTGGATGATGTTATAATGCAACGAAAGAGCTGCATATTGGTTATAGAAACGTAGTACCCATGTTGATACAGGAATGGGCATTTGCTGATGATTTGGTAGTATTCACACGAATAAGAATAAAATGGAAACACGGACTGAAGTACTTAAGAAAAGAAATTTCAAAATAAATGAAAATAAAGTGAAAGTAACGGTAGCAAGAGGTAATACTAAACGGGAACAAGTTGATACGCTCAAATATTTAGAAGTGTTAATAAATAATCGAGGAAACTTCGAACTGAAACTTACAACAAGGCTCGAAAATGTGTATAGGCTGTACTACGCAGTAAGAAATTCGATAGTAAAGAAATGAAAGGTAACTAGAAAAACAAAAATTCGCTATTTTAAAACTGTTATAATTTTCGAATATAAAAGTTGGATGCTGAACATTAGACATACCATGTAAGCTAAATCCAGAGCCTTGAGATGAAATACCCGAGTACAATCCTAAGAGTAACCAGCGTAAATAGAATTAAAAACAGTACTATAAGAGAAGAACAATATCAAACCGCTATCTGAAGAAAAAGAAGTACGCACACATTTTGGGCACATATCTTGAGGATAGATAAAAGTAGACTGATTAAGCAGGTACGGCAAAGTAAAGTTGTAAGAGAAGAGATAAAGAGGAAGACCCACTAGAGCTTGGAATGATAGTATCAAAATATATAGACATAGGAGAGGAATGTCAGATGATGGCGAAGACTGGCCCCAAAAAGGAAGCAATGAAGAGTATTTATAAACGGACAAATGGATAATGTTTTAGAATAATGTAAGATAGGTGGTTAAAATGTGAATATTATTACAATAATACAAGCGTATATAGAGCTATAAAATAGTAAGGTCACTGACAATGTTGAAATGGATTCCCAAAATAAAACATTCACATTTCTGCTCATATGTGTTAAACGAGCTTTATATAAAACATTTGTTGAAGTAAGATGAAGAATACAAATAGTTAAACGCAGTATCTACCATCTAAAATCTAGTATCACTAGCAGAATATCCTAGTTTTCTAGGATATTCTGCTAGTGATACTAGAACTGGTGTTCAATATTTATATATACAATATTTTAATGCAGCATTTAATTTCTGCATTCAAAGTACTATTTAAATAATTCAAAAACCACTCTTAATTGGGACAATACCAAAATAAAATGGCGAATATAATATCGGATGGATTCGGCCTTAAAAATTCATTACTAAATTAATAAATAAGTAATTTTCACTAATTTTATTTTTATTTTATTTGCTAATAAAATTATACAAAGCCAATTACTTTGTTGGACCAGTAATTTCAAACACTACAGTTCCATCACTTAAACTCTCCTAAAAACTAATTAGTTTGTTATACGAACACACACAGAATTCACATCAAAGTATAGTACAAAAAACACATACGAACTTGTAAATAAAATTAACAACAGTAATTTACTTGATAGTTAAAAAATAATTTTATTCGATGTTAAAAATCTATTCCCCAATGTACCATCAGAAGAATGAGTTAGTTTGATAAGTAACTTTTTAATCAAAAGTAGTACAAATACAGTAATTAAAAATTAAGTCCTCAACTTATTCAAGTAGTAGTTCCCTACATAACAGCAAGAAAGGTTTAATTATATTTTTACGTTAAACGTTTATCTACAACTAAGGAACTGCAATTTTAAATAACTTATTAAGTGAAAATAATTTGTTCTAACATGCAAGGCATGGCAATTAAGTAACGAGGATTAAGTAACATCGGGCGGGGCTGTAATTGGAATGTTATTGACCTGGATACTTCCCAAGCAGCAAACCGTAGTTTCGTCTCTCTTTCTGCTTTAGTTTACTTTCGAGCTTTAATTGTAGAGGACATTGTTACTTAGTAGTGCCGTGATAATAGTTGAAATAAAAATCGAGTAACAAATTTACCCGAAATTCCTTCTCAAACGACAGAAAAAAGTTCAAGTCGAAATTAAGGACAATGCTGATGGTTTTTTCGATATCAAGGGTATTGTCGTGACTAACTGGATGTTCGAGAGTCAAACTGTTAATCAGAAATACTACAAAAAGTCTTAATCAAGCTGAGGGAAAGAGCAAGGAAGGAAAGAGCGAATTTGTGAAAGAACGACTCGTGAATCAGGAGAACGCACTAGTTCATATAGCCCTATCTGTTATGTTAAGCGTTTTTTAGTGGATAGGCTCATTGCTCTGCTTGGTCATCCTCCGGATTCGCCAGATCTCGCACCATGTGACTCCTACCTGTTCCCGAAAGTGAAAAGTGCATTAAAGGCAATACATTTTCAGTCTGTTAAACACGTAGAAGCAAAATCGACAGAGTTGTTGAAGAGGCTGACAACTGATGAACTGCGACGTTGTTTTGAACAATGGTAGACACATATACAGCGGTATATAAATATGGTAGAAAAATATGTTGAAAGAGATAAAAGTTAAATATAAGTTTACTTGTAGTAAATAACATTTCTCACACCAGTCTCGTTATTTAATTGCCATACCCTCATAGATGATATACAAACAACAAATAAACAGTTAAAATATATTTTTATATTATATTAATTCAATTCAATGTAACATAAAGATAGTGGAAACAAATGGAATCTTAAATTGTATAGACTTCGCTAAACTACTAAAAGAGTGAATAGCAAACTTGAATTCTTACGGCAATCAGATACCGCTACAACTATACACAATAGCTCAATAGCTCAACATATCTGATACATACAATATAAGCTAGCATCATATACCCATGACTTGCGTTAAAGTGTGCATGTTTCAAAAATTGAAAATTTTAGAGTAGTCATGAGCATATACTTATTTACGAAAACTTAGAGCTTTGCTTAAATTTATGGTCCTCAGAGTAGGTTCTTTTACGAAGAAATTCTTGTATCCAAATTGATTTTGTATTTTACAGATAAACAGAGCACCAAATTTAAAATAGTTATTCATATAATACAATATTTATCAACGTTTATTAAAAATACTTCTGTTTATACATAACTGTTTTAAATTGAATTACAACAAACAAGTACGTATTGTTTATTGTTTATTGTGCGAGAAGATATCGTATCACCAGCCAAGTGCACATGGACAGACCCACGCAATACCTTCTACTTCAATTTGAAGATTATAAAAATTCTTAGATTTAGACATTTAGATGGACTCTAATCGTAATTCTAATTAGAGAAAATAAATATAGACTTGAAAACTCAATCGTCTGCGATAATCTCTCACCTTATTTTTCCTATGACAACCGAGTTTATTAATTACGCTATAATGAATACTAAATACAGATTACATAAAGGCTGTTTCAAATTGCGCTGTTTTTTTAAGAATAAATAAAATATAGATGGCGCATTGAATTTGTTTGGGTATATGGGCATTTAAAAAGTGTGATGTATTACATTTATAAAAATGCCTTCGTACTCTGTACAACAATGCGTTCGAATTGTTGAATTGTTTTATGAAAATCAGCGTTCTCTGACAAGAGTTTTTAGAAAATTACGTGAATTTTATGGTTTACATAATCGTCCATCTGAAAGCACTATTGATCGAATTATTAACAAATTTCAAGAGACCGGTTCCGTGGAAGATCAAGAAACTGAAAAATACAGTCGTAGTGGTCGTTCACAAGAAAATATTGGTTTTAATCGTGAAAGTGTTGCTGACGATCTTGAAATGTCCATTAGACGACGTTCACAACAACTTGGACTTAGTGAATCAACAACATGGCGTTGGATTTAGCTCTGAAGGCATATAAGGCTCAAATAAAACGTCGTTCATTTGTCAATTTCATCAATGAACAACCAGCTGATTTTCCTTAAAAAATAATGTTTTCAGATTAAGCACATTTTGAACTTATGGTTATGTTAATAAACAAAATTGCCGTATCTGGGGTGAGGAAAATCCACGAATTATTCATGAGTAACCTATGCATCCTAAACGAGTTACAGTTTGGTGTGTATTATGGTCAGGTGGTGTAATTGGACCTTACTTCTTTGAAAATGCTGCTGTTGAAGCTGTAACTGTCAATGGTGATCGATATCGTTGGATGATAACCGAATTTTTGTGGCCTAAATTAATGAATATTGATCTATAGGATATGTGGTTTCAACAGGATGGCGCTACGCCTCACTTTGCAGACGAATCAATTGATTTATTGAGAGAAAATTTTCCTGGACGTGTAATCTCGAAAAACGGTGATGTTAATTGGCCACCGAAATCATGTGATTTGACACCGTTAGACTATTTTCTTTGGGGTTATGTGAAAAGTCAGGTTTATAAAAACAATCCACAATCAATTCCTGCTTTAAAAGATGAACTTATTCGAGCCTCAATTATATCAAAATGTCATTGGAAATATTAACGAAAGAGTGGACGTCTGTGGAGATGCAAGAGGAGGCCATTTGTCAGATATTATGTTGCGCATATAAATGTCATAACTGATACTTCAATTACCAATAAAAGTTTTTGAAAGTGAATGCAAATTATGTGTTTTATTTATTCTTTAAAAAAACCGAGAAATTTGAAACACCCTTGACATGAACTTCGGAGATATTCACCCACCTCCTTTCATTTATTTCTCCCCCCTCTATTTTTCATAATTAAAAAAAATAGTAAAAATTCAAAAAGTCCACTGAATTAAATTGGATAAGTTTCGAAAATTAATTCAAATGAAGAAACGAATTCAAAATATATTACTAAAAATTATAAATACCTTGTATTGTAATATAAAACAAACTCAGGTAGGTTATAGAAATTATATATGCGGAGCTTTTGTCGACCGTATAGGCAAAGTTTACGTTAATGAAGCAAGTCCTGTTATTCCATGAAATTGGCAAAAATTTGTCTTATGAAGCCGTGCTGCATCCGCTCATGTCACAGATATCAAATTGTATTTGCGTTAGTAGTCTCATATCCGATATCAGAAAATTCAGATATTTCTAATGGCATCATTTGATTTCAACAGGTGGAGTATCAGCTCATTATGTATCATGTTCGAGGTTATTTAGACGCAGTTTTTCATATGAGATTGATAAAAGAACGAGATTGATAGATTTCCAGATTAAACCTTAATGGGTTTCTTTCTTTGGGGATATTTAGAAGGTAGTTTTTAAAACGAAGCCTACTAATTTAGGCGCGTGAAGAAGTTAATGGAAAACATTTTGAGTAGTTTCTACAATAATTATATTACAGCTCTTACAATTTGAGCTATTGTTATACTTTTTTTTTCCAAACAATGGCTATATATTATAGGTCGTTAGAGACAAATATATTAGGGTTCTCTGAAACAACTTTCAAAAGCTCTATGAAAAACTTATATAACAGTATACAATTCCCTTAAAAATAAATGCATATGAAAACCGGTTACATCACAGGCGTGTAAAGTATTGGGTTGGCAACTAAGTACTTTCGGTTTTGTAGTATAAAATAAAACACTTTTTTTAAACAAAGAATAGTTTTTAGTGAATTATATATTTTCCATTTTGCTCAATGACCTTTTGCCATCTTTCTTTTAGCTGCATGATTCCGCGCTCATAAAATTTCTGGTCCTTATCAGCAAAAAACTGAACCAGGTGCGAGTGAAGGTCATCGTCATTTGTGAAAGTTTTACCATTGAAAGAATTTTGCAAACTTCGAAATAAATGGTAATCAGATGGTGCTAGATCAGGGCTGTATGGGGGATGTGGCATCACTCCCCAGCCAAGCTCCAATAGTTTCCCACGAGTTGCCAAAGTTGTGTTAGGCCTTGCATTATCTTGGTGGAAAACTACACCTTTCCGATTTGACAATTCTGGCCGTTTTTCTTTGATTGCTTCATCCAGTTTTATTAATTGTTGACAGTAAACATAAGAATTGATCGTTTGGTTCCTTGGAAGCAGCTCAAAAAACACAACACCTTTGTAATCCCACCACACTGACAGCATAATCTTTTTTGGATGCAATTCAGCTTTCGATGTAGTTTGAGCTGGTTTATCGTGTTTGCTCCATGATCGTTTTCGAACTATGTTACTGTACGGGACCCATTTTTCATCACCAGTGATGATTCTTTTTAAGAAAGGGTCGGTTTCATTTCGTCTAAGGTGCATATCGTAAAAGTTGATTCTTTGTGTTAAATGAATTTCTTTCAATTCGTGAGGTACCCAAATATAAAGCTTCTTAACTAGCCCAAGACATTTTAAATATTTTTCAAGTATTGTGTGCGATACATGTAGCCTCTCTGCAACCTCTCGAACAGTTATATGATGATCCTCTTCAATTATGACTTTATTTGGTCATCATCAACTTCAGTAGGCCGACTAGAACGTTGCTCATCTTTGAGGGAAAAATCTCCAGAAAGGAATTTTTTATACCAATTCTGAGAGGTGCGCTCTGTTAAGCAATTAGCACCATAAACTTCACATATCTTTTTGTGAGCCGCAGCAGCTTTCTTTCCTTTACGGAAGTAAAATAGTAAAATATGTCGAATATGTTCGTTTCTGCACTCCATTTAAAATTAGCCCACAACTAATAGCTTTATTAAAAATCACGCACTACTTGCTTCTGAAGTTACGTCAATGTGACTAGTACCACGCGACAAACGGTAAAGTACAGCACTAACATACGTTATATCTCTATCAGTAAAAAACGAAAGTACTTAGTTGCCAACCCAATATATAAATTTAAGGGCTACTAGAATAATTAGTTTGTCTGTTTTAGCGCTTTGTGAAGTTTTAATTGGGTATACCTATTCTAAATGATTTCAATCTATTTTTACAGTATATAAATTTTGCTTGTGTTTCTAATTTATTAGAACATATCCAAGAATCGTTTCATGAAGAAATATTTGTTTTACGTTATTTAAAGCATTTGCCTAACAAAGTGAAAATAAATTCGATAGGTAAAAGGAGACAAACACAATTAACATGAATCAAATAATTTCATACAAAGAGAATGCTAATTAATAACTTTGCTTAGTCTGGCTCGTAGACTTCCGCGGTCGTTGTCTATACTTCATCTTGGTTTTCGGGGTGGAACCGCGTCTTTGTTAAGACTGCTAAGCCTTGAAGATGTTCCATATAAGTGATGACGATACGTTGGTGCCAGTATTGACGTATAAGACACGGTTCTAGCCCAGAAACCAAGATGAAGAAAGTAATAACTTAATTTGCTTTTCTAATGTTTTATAAAAACAATTCTTAATTATTTCAAAAATTAAACGAGTAGTAATAATAAATACAGGTCTTTCTTGCAACATTTACGTCAATATAAATTTATTAATCAGAAATGAATAATTAATAATATTCATTTAGTAAAAGGAAAACTTTATAGAAAATAAATTAAAATATTTCATAAAGTTGTTCCTTTAACACAATCATTAGCTGCAAGTAGTATTAAATTAGTGAAATTTATTTGACAAGTTAAAGGACAACCCTTTAAGCACTAAGGATAGTCGGAAATCAATGGAGAGAACTGTGGCACGAAATACCAGGCACATTAGCATGTAGGTCACGCACTTTTAACACCGCTCTGTTTCAGAATAAATTCTCAGGATTCTAAAAGTCTAATTAGCACAGGGGAGGCGGCATAATTGAACTGTGTGAGCAGTGCCCCACCAATTAATTCTTCAATCGTCTACTCTTGTAAATATATTTAATCCAACTATGAGTGTTTCATATACACTCTTTATTATTTAATATTATCGATTTGAAAGGGGTTCCAGTGGTTTATTGCTTGCGAAGGGAGTGGAATTTTTATTCCGTTTGCACACTAGCTAAATAATATCAAGTTCGTCGACTAATGCTATGAAGGGTTAGCCTGATATAGTGTAAATTAGCGGGTCTAAATTCGAAATCCAGTCACGTATGTTATAAGGGTCGGCATATCTACTTTGACCGGATGTGCCTATCATTGGAGTGGTCAAAGTCAACCTGTGGGTCATTTAATAAAAAGGTTACTTATCTAACCGTATGTATCGACAAAACTTGTAATTGAATTAATAATATAGTATGGAATAAATCAAGTCGTATCATCTGTATTTTATACTTAGGTGGAAGCATTTGTGTATTATGTATTGCTTTACTTTTTCTATACGAAACTGAATTTTAATGTAAATCAGTTCACAAAGTATTTAGAAGACCTAATTTAATTAGTTTTTCTTGTTTGAGAAAGTATTTAAATTTTAAATAGTATATATCGCATGTGAATATGTCACATCACATGCGCTAAGTAACGCACGTGGTAAGAGAACTAGACAGATACTTATCTAGACAAATCGACGGTTCAAAGCCCTTTCCATACAATGCCATTTTAAAATCGCTTCTCACCTCGGAAGTGGTCTATGTATTTCACAGTGCTCTTCATTGTCGAGAAAGAATAATCAGCACTTTTTTCCTACATGCGACAATGAAAGGTTAGCAACAACACCGGGGTCTTTACATGCACCATCTCCCGGGGTTTTGACAAATCTAAAAGATTTATAATCCACTTAGGTAACTATTCCATCATTAGTTAACCTAAATTCAAAGTTTCAGTGCGATACGTGTAGTGTTGTTGCTACAACGAAGTGTCAAAGTTGATAAGTTTGATGACAAATGGAATTAAACCGAGAACAATTTCGTGGAATAATTTTTATATATTTTTCAAAGACAATTATGTCAAGAATACCTCGACGAGTTGGGTTTTGTTTTCGGTAATGAAGCACCACATCAGTCAATAATTTCTCGTTGGTATGGAAAATCCAAACGTGGACGGATAAGTCTTAGCGACGATCTAAGAGCAGGCTCACCAAAAACGGCAGCCACGAAGATCGACGTGTGACATATCGCCAGATTGCAGTATTACTGGGGATTTCAAAGATTTCAATTAAAAAAAATTTTCATAAAAAAATGTTTGTAAAAAATTACTCTCCTGTTAGATACCGCATCTGTTGTCTGAAGAACAGAAAGCAACTAGATTGAATTGGCGTCAAGAAACTCTAGATTGCTTCAATGCCGGAAACTCCAAATACGTGTACAACATTGTCGTGGGTGATGAATTTTGGATTTACTCATACGAGCCAGAAAATAGACTTGGTCTGTTTTGGTGTTCTGAGGTGTAGAAAAGATGATCGCGACATGTGTCTCGAAAGCAGGTCATGTAGCAACAATAACTATACAAGTTCAAACAACTGTTACTACTGATTGGTATATAACCATTTGTTTGCCGCAAGCCATCGCTGACTTTCGATAAACCAACCCCGGACGACGAATCATCTTACACCAAGACAATGCAAGTTCGTACACAGTACGCAAGACAATTGAGTTTTTAACGCAACAAAACATCGAATTACTGGACCATCCACCATACAGTTTGGAACTAAGTTCCATGGTTTCTTTACCTTTCCGAAAATCAAGAACGGGCGCGTCAAAGGTTCCAGTCATGAGAAGTAGTAGTCGATGCATTCAAAAACGCAATTTTGACTGTACAAACAAACGAGTAGAACAACTGCTTCCAGAGTTGATTCGAGCGCACGTCTTTAAAAGCTATCTACTGTTTTATTCTAGTTTACATGCGAAACTTAAAAGACAACCCACATCATTAATCAATTTAGAAGCATTGGAAATTAATAAATTCAAAAACACAGATCTACTATTAAATAACTAGTTAGTGGTATCTAACTCCCTACTTTTAAACTTATTCTGTGAGACCATAGGCCCTCCCACCAATTCTATAATACGAAGACTTTAAGTATCTGACCTTTTAATAGTAAATAATTGATAAGGCCACTGTGTGTGTGAAATATGTATTTTTATTAATTTGGTATTAATACATTTTGGAAATTCGTACACATATTTTATTTCAAATATTTTTGTGCGTTTTATAATGTAATTGTTCGCCAAAAAGTCTTCGTATTTAAGCTCACTAATAATGACTCATCCTCGTAATATTGTTAACAATGACTTTACAAAAATAATTTTAGGCATGATTGAAGATCATTTTGACAATCTTTGGTTCCATTGTTTTTTCTGCATTTTTACAGTTCTTAACTCAAACCTGATCTTCAACGAAAATTATATTAAGTCCTCAGTATTTCCTATTTGCTCTCACCCAGTAGGTTTTATACTGCCGGGTTTTATTTCGTACTTTCTCTTTCATCTCTTTCACTCAAAACAATACAGCTTTATAATAAAAAATGTTTATTACAATGTTGTCATTTATAGGTTACTATATTTAATTATAATTTCATTTCGTATATTTCGAGATTGAATAAATAAATGAATAAACAAATTCCAAAAACGTCTGAACACCAATTAATTACATTCTTCCCAAGATCCGAGTATGTGTTTTTTTTAGCAATACTGTACATTTCTGTCCATGATATTTTAAGAACATTATTTGTTGAATCAACAAAATTCGTGCTTAAATTAATATGTACTGTTGGTTCTGAGTTATTATACTTTCGTAGATTCATTGAGAATAACGTCAAAATTCCTTCATATTTCTTTATTCTTTTTTTTTTTTTTTTGGTAGAATGACGACATTGAAATTTTATTTCGTTTCCGTTTTATTTGAAGTATGTATATCTTTATCCAAATGCAATATAATAACTAAATTAATAAATACAGAGAATGTTTCAATTATGAGTAATTTTGCTTTTATTTCAATGAATGTATTGGGTTGGAAACTAAGTATTTTCGGTTTTGCAGTATAAAATAAAACACTTTTTTTTTAAACAAAGAATAGTTTTTAATCAATTATATATTTTCCATTTTGCTCAATGACCTTTTGCCATCTTTCTTTCAGCTGCATGATTCCGCGCTCATAAAATTTCTGGTCCTTATCAGCAAAAAACTGAAGCCGGTGCGAGTGAAGGTCATCGTCATTTGTGAAAGTTTTACCATTCAAAGAATTCTGCAAACTTCGAAATAAATGGTAATCAGATGGTGCTAGATCAGGGCTGTATGGGGGATGTGGCATCACTTCCCAGCCAAGCTCCAATAGTTTCCCACGAGTTGCCAAAAATGTGTGAGGTCTTGCATTATCTTAGTGGAAAACTACACCTTCCCGATTTGACAATTCTGGCCGTTTATCTTTGATTGCTTCATCCAGTTTTATTAATTGTTAACAGTAAACATCAGAATTGATCGTTTGGTTCCTTGGAAGCAGCTCAAAAAACACAACACCTTTATAATCCCACCAAACTGACAGCATGATCTTTTTTGAATGCAATTCGATGTGGTTTGGGCTGGTTTATCGTGTTTGCTCCATGATTTTTTCGAACTATGTTACTATACAGGACCCATTTTTCATCACCAGTGATGATTCTTTTTAAGAAAGGGTCGGTTTCATTTCGTCTAAGGTGCATATCGCAAAAGTTGTTTCTTTGTGTTAAATGAATTTCTTTTAATTCGTGAGGTACCCAAATATCAAGCTTCTTAACTAGCCCAAGACATTTTAAATGTTTTTCAATTATTGTGTGCGATACATGTAGCCTCTCCGCAACCTCTCGAACAGTTATATGACGATCCTCTTCAATTATGACTTTGATTTGGTCATCATCAACTTCAGTTAGCACCATAAACTTCACATATCTTCTTGTGAGTCGCAGCAGCTTTCTTTCCTTTACTGAAACAAAATAGTAAAATATGTCGAAAATGTTCGTTTCTGCACTCCATTTAAAATTAACCCACAACTAATAGCTTTAATAAAAATCATGCACTACTTGCTTCTGCAGTTACGTCAATGTGACTAGTATCACGTGACAAACGGTAAAGTACAGCACTAACATACGTTATACAAAAAATAAAGCAACGCTCTCTATCAGTAAAAACCGAAAGTACTTAGTTGCCAACCCAATACATGACAATTGTTTCACCATGCAGAGGCTCTTTAAAACGATTACAGTAATATAAATTTAACTTACAACGTAGAACTCTAAATTAATGATATGTTGTACAATATGTAATAAACTAGAATGACAATAAGATAGAAAATTTGGGGCTAACACGTTCTCCTGCGTTATTAAACTTTTTATTATCCAAACAAATTTAATAGCGGTGAATCGTTTACTAGTTTGTTCGATTATTAAAACATTTTATTTTTTAATAAAGTTTATTAATTTCGAAACATTCTAACAAATTTAACATATACATATATAATGTTGTTAACTCTACGCGAAAAACTTAGTACTTTACACTTAGAAACATTCATGCAAAGCCTGTTGCTAATTCAGCGCTTTTGTGCCATTAATCTGCTTTTGTAGTGCGGATGCAATTATTAATGCTTTAATACAAGTGATGCTTATACAAGTGACGCGGTTTCTGCCTGAAAACCAAGAAGTAGATAGCATGGACCACGACCGCAGAAGTCTACATACCAGACTTTTAAACAAAAATTTTAAATCATCTGCATATAGCAGTCTATCACGATCAAATTTAACGGGAATGTCGTTAATGAATGTTAAAAATTTAAGATGGCCTAAGTTCTTTCCTTGAGGCACTCGCGACGATGGCGGAACCTATTTTGGCGTGTGGTTTTTATAAACCACATAGTATTTATGATCGGAAATGTAAGATTTGAAAAAAGAAGCCAATGGCGAAGAAAATTCTATAGAGTCGAGTTTACTAAGGTGCATATGATGGGCATTTCAGTGGAAGGCTTTAGATATATCTGTATAAATTACATCAATCTGGTTATTGTTATCAAGGTTATCCGAGAAATATTACGTCATAATTGCTAAATTTGTAATAAATAATAGAACGCTTGGTCATGCATCGATGTTGATCTATAGAAAATAAAGGCTTAATTTACAGATAAATATTGGCGACCGCTTTCTAGTACTTTGAAAAAATTACTTATTATGGCTATGGTTTTTTCGTTTTAGATAAAATATCTGACGCCTTTCTTATAGAGTAGTTCTAATCTCGAAAATTTACAGAAATCAGGAAATGTTGCAACAAAGTGAAGATATAACATAATGGAATTGCAAATACTGAGTCTTTTAAAATAAAAGGCGATATATTATAGTAAATCATAATGATGTTAATTAACTCCAGTTTATGGAGAAGATCACTCTCAGAAATGGTTACCGCATTATTTCTTCCACAATTCGCAATCGCATACATTGATGTTGAAGCTGGAAAATGCACAGAATGAAAGTTCTCTTAAAAAAAATCAGAATGAATTCTTCTAGTATCTCCCTATTTATATTAACAATTGAGCAAGGAACCCCATTTCATTTTTTTGAACCGCGTAAACTGCCAAAAACAGCTGAGGTGTAATTTTAAGACACTTTTTCATGGCCAAGGTATATCATTTATATAGTAATTTGACATTACTTCTAATTTTTCTGCTTAGATCTCCAAATTTATTGAGGACGTGGTTCGGTTTAGATTTTGTTATACTACATTCGATAATCATTTTTGCGTTTTATACTATGTACTAATATGTTCATGATTTAACCAAGCAAGATAACAAAATTTATTTATAATTTACAGAAGTACGAATAAATTAATACTATTTTACATTAGATAATAAAATGTTGCACAAGCATTTTTAGCATCATTATATTCATAAACTGAAGACCAATCAATATTATGAAAATCATTGTAGAGATTAATAAAATCTGCTTTTCTAATATTATGGCTGAAATTATTACTATACTACTGTGGGAAAAAATAGTAAGACTTTGCTATCTGCTTCTGGGTTTCCGGGCTGGAACCGCGTCACTAGTATATCTGCCGACATTTCGTACCCATTTGTATGGGACTTCTGTCCTGCCCTGCCCCCATTCAGCCCTGAAGATGTTCCATACAAATGGGTACGAAACGTCGGCAGATATACTAGTGACGCGGTTCCAGCCCGCAAACCCAGAAGCAGATAGCATGGACCACGACCGCGGAAGTCTACGTAAAAAATTAATAGTAAGACTTTGTTCATAATTTTTAAATTCTTAACTTATTCTTCCAAATCTATTTCGTCCCCCTCAAAGCAATCCCCCCTGGCCCCAATAAACTTGTGCCAACGTTTCTTCCAATTCTCGAAACAGTTGTTAAAGTCAATTTCAGGAATAGCCTTCAATGTGCGTAGCGATTCACGTTTAATATCTTCAATTGACTCAAAACGGTTTCCCCGGAGCGGTCGTTTGAGTTTGCTGAATAGCCAGAAGTCACACGGAGCTAAATCAGGCGAATACGGTGGTTGCGGCACGATATTGGTTGAAACTTTGGCGAAAACCTCACGAGGAATTAACGCAGTATGCGACGGTGTATTATCGTGGTGCAAAAACCAAGAGTTGTCGGCCCATAATTCTGGCCTCTTTTTACGAATAGCATTGCGTAAACGACGCATAACATTCAAATAGTATTCTTTGTTGACAGTTTGGCCGGTTGGAAGGAATTCGGAGTGCACCACACCTCGATAATCGAAGAAAACTGTCAACATAATCTTGATTTTTGACTTGCTTTGAAGTGGTTTTTTGGGCTTCGGCTCACCTTTGATACGATACTCGGTCGATTGATCGTCTGTTTCCGGGTCATAAGCGTAGATCCAAGTCTCATCTCCAGTTATGATGCCTTTCATTTTGTCTTGATAGTCGGAAAGCAGTGTTTCACAGACGTCAACGCGACGCTGTTTTTCGAAAAAATTGAGTGATTTTGGAACAAATCGTGCTTTCACTTTTCTTAGGCCCAAATGATCTTTCAAAATGGTTTTCACTGATCCTTCCGATATTCCAACGATGCCAGTAAGGTCTCTGACTGTTAATCGTCGATTATCAAGCACTAATTCCTTGATTCTATTGACGTGTTGATCATCAGTTGATGTTGATAGCCGTCCTGGACGTGGTTCGTCATCAACACGTTCTCGACCATCTTTGAATAATTTGTACCAATCAAAAACACTTGCTCGCGACAAACAATTATCACCGAAGGCCTTTTGCAACATTCTGAATGTTTCGGTACCAGAAATTTGATTCCGTACACAAAATTTAATGGAGCTTCTTTGTTGAATAATGTCACTCATTGTAAAAATCGCCGAATGCACTTTTTGTACTTCAGAAAGACAAGCGTATACTAAACACTAATGATTACTTTAATGTGACATTTGGCACAGATTTCACTGACAGCCATACCAACCTAGAAAAAAAAATAATTTCGACGAATGCGTTTTCGCGCGAAATTTAAATTAAAAAGTCTTACTACTTTTTGCCCACAGTAGTATAAGTTGGCAACATGCTTATTGTTATAACTTAGGGAAAGTTTAAGACTAAGATAAGTCTTCTCGAAGTAATGGTAAATTTTCTTCTTTTATAGATATATTTCTGAAAGTGGTTAATATTGAATCCAGTAATCTGGCTCTGTTATTTAAAATAGTGCTAATTTCCTCAACTTAATGAAACTTAGAAGATATTACACAGCATGACGTTTGAAATGAGTGATATTAAAATTGTCCAAAATAAGCATGCTGTTAATTGAAGAAACATTAGCCTCATCATAAGGCAGTTGGACTTCCAATTACATTTATTAAAGTTTTTAATATTGTAATCTATATTCCTCCAGATATATCTTGTTTAGATTTTGGACGATTTATAATTTTATATGAGGAGGTTAATATTTCTTACATTAATTAACAGCATGATTGTTTTAGACGATATTTATTAAGTACTGGATTCAATATTAACTAATTTCAAAGAAGAAAATTTACCATTACTTCGAAAAGACCTAGATCATCCTATTCTTAAACATTCCCTTAGCTATAACAATAAGCATATTGCCAACTTGTATAGTAATCATTGTTGCTGTAGTATTAGGAAAGGCGCTTTTATTAGTCTCCACAATGACTTGTATAATACTGATTAGTCTTCAGTTTATAAGCATAATGATGCTAAAGCTGATTGTGCAGCATTTTACTGTTTAATGGCCCGTTTTAAGACAACATCGATAATATTTGTTAAAGGAAAAGTCTTTACAAAATTTTTATTTCTTTGGAAATGGGCTAGAGTAGAAGATACAAATTAGATTCCTTTTTAATTTTGATAACAATATAAATGTGACATTATGAAAGAAACAGGTTTGAAAGGGGGTAATTCTGAAATAAAATATATTCGGTTGACAGTTTCAATTTTTCAAATCAAATTTAAATAAGGTAAAATATTACTAAAAGCGTACAAATTTTTCGTTCCGTCGCCAAGTAAATATAAAAAGTTTCTCATATGTACGTGGGAAAAGTTGCAAGCCTTATCTGACGTCACACGCACACACTCGAAGAAACAATCGAAATAGAAAAAAGTTTATAATAAAAAGTTATAACAGCACCTTAGAGGAGCATAAAATGAAGCAACGAATACATATATCTATAATCCTATCGCAATAAGTTCTATACTGTAGGAGGTACATAATGAAAGAAATGGAATGGTACTTTTGTTTCTGAGCCTGTCAAAACATAAAACAGTTGTCAATAGTGGGAACCACGGGGCCACACCGGGGGTGCCATAACGCGTGCCAGAAAGTTACTAGATTTATAACTGTGCAGCGTTGAACGTCTGGCGACCATAGGCGCATCACGCTGATATTTATTTTATGAACCGACATAAAAGAATGTATGTGGTGTCGTTAGAAAGGTTTTTGTTTTAAAATGGGGACAGACGATCCTTTTCTCTTTTGTGTGACCAAAGGTTATTAAAAATGAGACTGAAATTATGTATTCATGAAACGGATCGACATTAAAATATCGTGGAATGTTGCATAATACTATTTGTCGAGATGCAAATGAAGCAGTGGCGTGATATAGTAAAATACAATAGAAACGAAATATATTTTTACTGGCGAACGTGATACTATAACAATGCATTTTAGAGTAGTAAAATAAATAGTGCTTATGTAACGTAAGCGATAATAACAAAGTATGTATATTTGAATAAAATATAGAGGTCTACGTTAACAACTTTGAAATTTTTTCCCTTTAAAATGATATGTACTTTTACTTTTTTTTACTACAATCAGAATATAAGTTTACCTATAATAATTACATTCCGTCGTCCAAAAAGTAAAGGACTCTAAAAGCTTAATTAGTTGTTGCTAAGGAAACGAAATTTGTTCTACTCTTTCTAATGGATATACCAAAATGATTTACTGACTTCCAATTCAAATTTTTTTGTAGGAGCCATTTATATTCTACTATAGATATTCAAAAATCCTCATTAATTATTTATTCTAATTTCTCGTGTAAACAATAATGGATATTTTATAAATGGTGTTTACTAGACACTTGACAAAATTCTGGGGGTAACTTCTTGGAATATTTTAAGATATTTTTGTCTTGAGATGATTTTCAGAAAGACGATTTGTTTCGAAGATAAAAAGCAATCAAGCTTTTCGGAAAAAACATACTCTTCTTCTTACTATCACATACAACCACCGCTAGGATACATGCATTAAATCTTCTCCTCATTGGCTTCTGAACTTTTTCTACGCCACTGATGTTGTTTCTTATTGCATTGCATTAAGCAATTATTCATTTCTCAAATTATCTCAATTTTTCACTGAAGTAGTATATATTATTGCCTTCATATTGTAACTTTGGTAAAAATCTAAGGGATTTAAATCTGATCCATAAGGGAGGTCCACTTCTCGATCAATCCAGCGATCTTTATGTGTTCCTTTTAAGAACTCACAAGGAATCGTACTAAAATGAGTTGATGCGTCATCGTACATAAACCACATTACATTTTTTGTTGTCACTGGTAGGTATTCTAGAAAATTAGTTACGAGTTTTTTCTAAAAATTTCAATGCACTTCACCAGTAGGCCGTCCAGATGGCAATACACTTCCAATTGGCTAGCAATCCATAATCCCAACTCAAATGCTTAATGAAAATTAATATCGAAAACTATTTTCTTAATACCGCATGTGAATTCTCGTCAGCACACAAATGACTATTATGGAAGTTTTTAATTGAATTTCTCGACAATGTACTTTACCATTAAAAGGTGTCAGTAGTTGAGAGATTTGAACCAATTTATGCTGAAGCCATTGACAGAATACAATACCTGGAGAAAAATAAGTAGTAATTTGCACCTGAATGCGTTGAATGTAGTATGGGTACCAACACTGCTGCCTAAGAATTTTCTAAACAGTTCCATTACTGGCAACTGAACAAGTTGGATGCAAATGCAGTTCGAAATGTAGATTTTTGCATTTGAGTTGGTTGACGTGTGGAACACGTGAATTGCGCTGAGGAAAAGGCATTAATTTATTCTTTAAGTGAGGGATTTTGCATTGCATTGTGTCACGGAGTCTAAAAGATATGTATAATATTCGCTTGTTAACTTATTAACTTAACTAACTCTACATTTTTGAAGATAATCCATAAGAAGAATCTCACTCCAGTCATAACAGACGGTGGCCATACTGTACGGTCTTTTACTGATTCGCAGTCATACTAATGGACAAATGCAAGTAAATTTTCTTGAAAATCATTCATTCACTACTGGCGTGATGGAAAGAATTGGGATGATGAAGCCTGGATGTCATTTAGCCTTCGAAATCAAATAAGTCGATGTAGTGGTCCCAAAACTAAAGAAGCAATGTTAATTGTTCTGGCTGGGAAACTGAGACTATATTGTTTGGAATATAAGGAGCATGGGTATAAGTTTTCTGAGGTAATGTTACTGGAATCTTTTAGAAAGTCCAGTGAAAATGGTCTATTCGGACTGAATGTTAAAATATCAGAAATTTCTTTGTTTCTCACAGCATAATACTCATCTCCACGTCTCTGTTGGGAAGTTAGAAACCAAAGTTGAATATTCATTAGCCTAGGTCTTGCTCAAGAAATTTTGCGATACTTCAATTTTCACGTATTTTTAACCTTAAAAGAATTCCTTCATGAAAAGTCGTCGAACTCGAAATTGGTTCTATCTATGACCAAAAAATTTTTTTGTGGAAGAACGCACAAGTTTAGCGAACAATGGAAAATGACGTGTAATTAATTATAATCTAAACTTTAGTGCTCTTCATGTACCGTTTGATCTGTAAATTTACTAATTATTTATGATAACTTTAGATAATGAATTTCGTTGTTCAATTCGTAAATAAATACACATAATTTTTTCCATAATTCATCTTCTCTATTAACTAAATATGAATGCATTATTCAGAGAATACTGTTGAAAATAACGAAAACACGTTTCGAAATTTCCTTAGTTATCGTGAGCACGAACAATATGAAGTTTAGTTTTATTAAAAGTTAGTCGACTGCATAGTTAATAGTTTCAAATACATATATATATATATATATATATATATATATAACTACGTGCGTTTTGCATTCAGAAATTGTAGGTTTATACAAAACGTGCCCAATCCTAGCAAAGTCTGTTAGGAAGTCAATAAAATAATAGACGTCTTCGTGGATTTATCACGATGCCGTTGTGTTCAGGGCTCGATAATTGGTTTAATATATCGTCTGCATCGTGCGACGTCGAACCCAGTGAGAGTCGCCTTTAAAATTGCAAAAACACGTCGTCACGATGAAACGGTCGTAACTCTGCTCCCAATAATGATACACATACACAGACAGGTTGAGACTCAGTCCACGGAGATTTAATATCTAAATCTGAACGTTGTCGGCTGACTTTTTATAGGAGCGGAGCAAAAAATCAAACAAAAGGTAGGGGCAGTTACGTGGGTCTCATCATAAGGGACCGCTATAGAAATTGCTCCGCTGGGACAATTTATCGACGGAATAAGTTGTACGGTTGGTGATCGTGCACCGGATTAGGAGAGAATTATCTATTAGTTATGTGACTAAAATATTTAAATTGTTTAATAGGTCTGGATTGTATCGTAAATTGCGGTTTCAAATAACGCACGAGGTATAAAAACTTGATACACGAAGCGAAAAGTAAATTTAGTATTATCGTTATTTACTACGCTTTCTTAGTGGAGGAAAATTTGAACAGTGACCTGAAAAAAATGTCCATGTCGGTCAACTTTATTTCAATCAAAATCTTTCTGGTCGAATACGGTATAACATATTGTTTGACGCATTCAATATTGCTGACAGTAAGAACTTTGTAAATTACTACTATTATAAGTAAAACAAAAAAAGAAGATCAATTTACCATTCCCGTCCCTGAGTATAAAATGTATAAAAATAGTTTTAATTCGAATTTAGGCATGTTCCTTATAGTTTTATTTTTTATTTGAGGACTTAGGAAAGTACATATATATATGTATGTGTACCAATGAGTTTTACATGAAGTAATAATTTATAAATTGTACTCTTAATTTATTCGAAATACAGGGTTTTCCAATAGGGACTTGACAACTTTTAATTCAATTTGTGAACGCACCCTTTCACTAATCATCGAACTGTCACTGTCAATTTATTCAGCAAACTTAACATTTTCATCATGGTAAAGTACACGAACGAACAAAGTCTGCAAATTATAAAAATTTACTACAGAAATTCGGAGTCGGTGATCGCTACTTTAAGAGCGTCAACCCCGATTTTCGGTCGTAATTCTCGCCCTAGTAGACAGGCAATAACAAGTTTAGTGCAAAAATTTGAGTCTACATATTCGTTGTGTGATGTTGCCGTGCCAGTAAGACAACGGGTTGGTCGAAGTGTCGAAAATATCGCTGCCGTTGAAACGTCCGTAGCAAATGACCCAAATCAGTCAATTCCACGGCGTTCTCAAGAGTTGGGCATCGCCAAGACTACTTTATGGCGAATTTTGCGTAAGGATCTTGGTTTACACCCATACAAGATCAAGCTGACTCAAGAATTGAAGCCAATGGATCATTTGAAGCGACGTAGGTTCTCCGATTGGGCTCTGGAAAAGATGCGCCAAGATGATCAATTTCATCGCAAAATCATTTTCAGTGACGAAGCTCATTTTTGGCTCAATGGGTTCGTCAATAAGCAAAATATGCGTTATTGGTCGGGTGAAAATCCACATATGCTTCGTAAAACACCACTTCATCCACAAAAACTAACTGGTTGGTGCGGTTTGCATGCCGGCGGCGTCATAGGGCCATATTTTTTCGTCGACGATAATGATCGTCACGTTACTGTGAATGGTAATCGTTATCGCGCCATGATTACCGATTATTTTTGTCCCGAATTGGAAGATACGGACTTGGACAACATATGGTTTCAGCAGGACGATGCCACAAGCCACACAGCACACGTTGCAATCGATTTATTCAAGAGTAAGTTTGATGAGGGTGTTATCTCAAGAAATGGGCCAGTCGATTGGCCGCCTCGTTCGTGCGATTTAACGCCTCTATACTTTTTTCTTTGGAGCTACGTCAAGCTATTGGTCTATGCCAACAAGCCGATAACGTTGGAAGAGCTCAGAGCCAACATTGAACGCGAAATAGCAGCCGTTTCGACCGAATTGTGTGGCCGAGTCATTGAAAATTGGGTCCAACGAATCGACCGCTGCAAATGTGCCCGCGGTGGCCATATGAACGAAGTCGAGTTCCATTCATAAATGTTTTGATTGTACTTCAACCCGATAATAAATTTTTTGAAATATCTCAAATGGTCTGCATTTTATTTTGAAAAAAATTTGTCAAGTCCTTATTGGAAAACACTTTATAATATGGTAGTGTACTAAGACCGCACTTAGTAATTGGAGTATGTACAACGTTTTACACGCACGCATTTAGATTACACTTTTTGCCGATATATTTGACAGAGTTAGTGAGCAGTGATTAAAAGAAGAACACGGAGTACCAATATAACACTCCGCGCACGCTTTAAGAAACTAAAACACGTTCTTAGGTAAGTTTTAGATACGTGGAATCTCTTTCAAGTTTTGCATTGGGACAGAGAAGGCGCCACTAATCAAATGGTAGTACGAAAAATTAACCTCCATCTTTAGTTAACGTAAATCCAAAATTTCAGTGCGATAAATGTAGTGTTGTAGCTATAACGAACAGTTAAAGCCTCACTGAGTTGGTTTCTGTTTTCGTTAATGAAGCACATCAGTCAATAATTCTCATTAGTACGGAAAATTCAAACGTCAACGGATTAGTCTTAGCGACGATCCAAGAGCAAGTTTACCAAAAACTGTAGTCGCTCAGGAAAATGTCGATGCTTTGCGCAAGAGCATCAACGAAGGTCGACATGTGACATATCGCCAGATTGACGCATTATTGGGGATTTCAAAGACCTCAATTCAAAAAATTTTGCATAAAGAATTGTGTGTAAAAAAATTATGATTGGATTTACTCCAGCCAGAAAAAAAATACCAGTCGTCTATTTGGGTATCCAATGTGAAGAAAAGTCGACAAAAGTCATCCGTTCTCTAAAAAGATGTTCGCGACATTTGTCTTGAAAGCAGGTCATGTAGTAACACTTCCTCTACAAGAACTGTTACTGCCAATTGGTATACAATCATTCGTTTGCTGCAAGTTATCGCTGAGCTTCAAAAAACCTACCTCGAACGACGAATCATTCTCCACCAAGGCAATGTAAGTTCGCACACAGCACGCAAGACAATTGAATTTTGAACACAACAAAACATCGAATTATTGGACCATCTTATGTACAGTCCGGATCTAAGTCCCAACGATTTCTTTTCTTTTCCGAAAATCAAGAACGGACTGCCTGGTCAAAGCTTGCAGTCGTCAGAAGGAGCAGTCGATGCCTTCAAAAACGACTGTATAAACAAACGATTGGAACAACTGCTTTCAGAGTTGGTACGAGCGCATGCAAAAGTGCATTAAAACAATTAAGTCTGTCTACGATTTTATTCCAGTTTTATATGCAAAACTTTAAAGACAACCAACGTACTAATTAGCTTAAGATCTTAAAATTAAATTAATGACTTTTCTCATACCAATTTTAACATTTTACTTACCTTATTATATTTACAAAGGAAGGCCCTCTAATAAATATAAAATATTGGCAGCGATTCTTTTAAGTCTAATAACTTCTACTATATTTACCTACGTAAAATGTCACACTTATTGACTAGTTACAGTGAATCCTCCTTTATTCAGATATATTAAGAAATATATCCCGCACAAAATTAAACATAAATTTAAGAGCTTGTACGGCAAAGCTTCCGACAGGCGTTAGAGTTTGTTCTGGTTTAATAACGACAAAACTTATTAGGGACAGTGATTGCTTTACAACCACATTGCACAACGTAAATACACGAAATTGTTTTATGAAGACTAATGTTATTTTCATTGAATGATTGTATTTGTGTAGTTCCACGATACAACCAATTTAATGTGTAATTTAATTTAATTCCACTAACAGTAATAGTAATGATGCGGTACAGCCACCTAACGTTCGGGCATGGATCGCGGGCACTGTTTATTAATCTATTTATTATATAATGCGGGATTTTAATTGCGATTACGCATTGGTTACTGTTTCAAAATCAAAATTCGAAATTACAACGTCAAAGTTTCACCAAATGTATGTACATGTGTACTTAGCAATGAAATAAAAGCTAACGCATATGTGTGTAATTCATGTAGTTCTATTGGGGAACTGCAAATATCCTCTATAAATAATTTGCAGTAATTAGCTAAATTTAAATAATCGTTTAATATGTTCAATATTAAAATGCATTAATATTTATACTTTGTTCTGTTATAATACAGTTATTTATGTTAATAAATGTTTTAGTCAAAATAATATATTCTACTGCAAGTTAATAACGAGTAAGGCCATTTTATTAAACAAAACGCTATATTTAAACAACTTTCACTTGATTTTTGTGGTTCGAATAACATACATTATGTGCTTTTTTTAAAAATATGAAGATAATTCACGTGTTTTAAGAAACACCGTAAGTTGAAATGATTAGTCAAATATAAAAACTCCTTAAATGACAATTTTTAATAATTATTTCCGAAATATTGCTCAAAATACAATAACAAATTGCAGCCATAAATACAAATCCAGATACATAGGGTAACTAAAATAAGTTAACATTCAATTTTCGAATGAAATAGTAATGTTTATGCAGTTCAAGCTTAATGTTGTATAACCCTTTCAGGCTTGGTGGTCAGTTATCTAACCACCTATTTAAGAGTTCTCAAAACCACTTTTTATGCTATCTTGTGCCAATTTGCCAAGCAATTACTTTTTTTAAAGTCGTCGTTGATCGTTTAATCCGAAACTTTTACTCTAGAGTGCGCTGGGTAGATTAACAGATTTATTTGAAAATGTGGTAATGTATTGTTTTTCAATGGGACTGTCCCGAATGTAATAAAAAATGCTCAGAGTATTTATTATTTAACGAATTCGGTGTTACTCTATAGTATAGTGTCTGTTTAATTATTTTATAACAAAAGTATTATAATATATTACATAATCTACGATAAATAAGGTAAATAGCACGGTGATTAGATTACAACCACTGTGACTATAGTAGGTTTCACATAATGTACATATTTATGTTGCATTATAAGGATGCCGGCTGTAGTTAATGAACGTGATATAGAAGATATTTTGTTCGAAAGTATACCTTCTGATTGCGAAAGTGTGTGCAGTTTTGAATCGGATGAAAGAGAAAATTATGAGATGCAAACGGACCCGATGGGGCTCGGCCACATACCTTCTGGCCTCCAGCTAAATCCTGAAGATGAATTTGACTTGAACGATGACATAACCATTTCAAATTTAGTTGACACTACTGGTAGTGGTACTACGAGCGCTTTATCTACTCAAACAGTTATGAGGGAACCAAAATGTAAGAAAATTTCCAGAATAGGGGAGCCGGAAAAGTACACTGGAGGCGGGGGTGTAGCAAGCGATGTAATAAAGTTAGAGAATATCTCACCTACGCCTATTGTTTAGATTTCGATATATATACTGGCAAGGATAGTGACAAAGTACAAACTGATTTCGGTGGTAAAGTTGTTCGACAATTTTGCGTGGATTTGAAATCGAAAAATCACAAAGTCTTTATTGATAATTATTTCAATAGCTATGCCTCGCAAGAAGATTTGTACAAAGATAACATATTTGCTTGTGGTACCGTAAACTCAAATCGTAAATATTTACCTAAACTAAAAGAAGACAAAGTTCTAAAAAGGGGAGAACACGATTCAGGGTGAGTAACACAAATATCTCCTTTCTAAAGTGGAAAGAAAAAAGATCAGTTTTCATGCTTAGAAACTACATAGATCCGAGAAAGGCTGGTATTGTTAGTCGCGGGGAACATAATGGAGCCAAAAATGAAATAGTTTGTCCTGAAGCTACGAAACAATACAACAATTCTGTGAACTATGTGGACAAATTCGACCAACTAAAAAGCACTTATGCTATAGACCGAAAATCACGTAAATGATGGCAACGAATATTTTGTCACTTTTTAAACTGTGCTGTCACAAACTTCTTTGTGTATATGGAACTCCAGAAAAAACATAATCCAGAACTGGACCACCACAGCAACAAAAATTTTCAAAGAAGTGTTTACTAAGGGATCCTAGCACCAGCTTAGGTGAAGAACCCCCAATTATGCTCCAAACGCACAATAGCTATGCATCTTCTCCTGTATAAATAAAGCGGCACACACCAGGAGTATCAACAGAATTACGTCTGGAAGGCAGCACGCATCAGCCAGAGCGAACCACTTCTCGAAGATGTGCAAAATGCAGTACTAAGAAAAGTCCGGTGCGGAAAAGTCCCTCTTTGTATACGAAAAGATAAAACGTGTTTTTCAGATTTTCATAGAAAATAAATTTGTTTATATATTACACTAAACTTTTCTTAATAATTTGTTACGCAAACAGCCACGGTGGTTAGTATTCTAACCACCCTAATTTGTAAAAGCCCAAACGGTTTTTTCTTATTTTATATGTTTTTTATAATAAATAAACGCTAATTAACTTAAAAATGCAATTGTTTTTATTCTGAAGTAATATATAAGAAAGCGTGCCTGAAGGAGATAAAATAATGTATAATCACTTGTAGAACAGTGAGTGTACACGAGTGAAAACGTTTATTACTGGAGAATCATAATTGTTACAAAAGTAAGCAAACATCTTTTAATTTAATCAATAGCCGCAATGATTAACCTTATACAGTGATATTTTTGCCAAACAATCAGGCAGAGAGTGTACGTACTTTTAATATTCATCAACCAAAAGCGATTTCCACCTTTCTTCTATAAAATGTTTAAGGTAATTTATATCCCTTGGTTTACCGTCTGCTATCTTTAATTTAAGATTTGATCATATACTTTGAATTGAGGGATAGATCAGGACTTTGCCGTAGTCATTCTAAAATACTAACATGCTTCACTTTTATATAATTTATTACAATTTTTGCTTTATGTACTGGATCATTCTCCTGTTATAGGATAAAACCACTTCCTATTCACTGTTTGCCCTCAGGAATTATTACACCTTGTAATAATTTTAAATAGACAGAGACGTTAACTGTACCGCTTAGTATTACAATTCTTCCTATTCCGAATAATAAAATACACACCCACACCACAACATTGATAACAATTAATTTTATTATCTTCCATAACTATATTATAGGGAATCATCGGTTCACAGTATTTTTGACAAGAATATTGGAGGTTTTAAGAAATGTGCATCATAGAAATTCGTTTTAAAAAATATTTTGCTTATTTAAATAATGTAATTTTGATGGAGCCTGTGGTTTATTAACTTAATCATTGAAGGTTAATATATAACCCCTACTATATAACCCAACTAAGTTGTCATCATCAGCAGATAATTAAACAATGTAGCACCTGAAAAACTACTGCAAAATACCCGTACGAAAACGATATTCCCGTTCATATATGAAGTGAACATTATGTGGTATACAATATTGTACGGTACAACCTCATATCTCTTATGCGTTTCTTGCAGTGAACAGTGCTAAGTTGGAGCAGACAGTTGTACTGTTTACAGTTAGAAAATTAAATAGTAAAACATCATAGCGTAAGGTAAGAATACTAACTTAAGTAATAACTGTTTTATTTAATTTTCAATTTTATAGGTGTCAAAGCATTGACAAAGAGACATCTATGTGAGAGAAATGAAAGTCGAAGACCGCCAAAAGAGTTTGATTTATAGAGAATAGGTAGGTAGAAGAATATCAAATTTCAAATCAAAGATTAGCGATAAATACAATAATCATCAACCTCTGCCCGATATACCGCGTAGAGCGAAATCTAGAAAAATGTGTGCTAGGAAGATAGTCGTATTGTTAGAGATTCCCGGAGAAATTCCTATGGAACATCAAGAGCATTTGAAAATGTTTTTAATCTATTGATATCGTCAAGAACTGTTGGGTAAAAATTTGGAGAAGTTAATTTTGCCAATAAAAGGTGCTGAAAGCAACCTTTTGTCAGCAATAAGAACAAACCTCCACGACTGGCACTCGTAAGGGAGCGCATAAACGAGCACAAGATCTTCTGCGACGAAACGATTTTCAGATTTTGAATCCTACAAAGTCTAAAAGTGCAGCGCCCAAAATTAGCATGGTTCGAAGTACTTTTTATACAACAAACGATCAAGCATGATGGAAAAAGTGTGATGTAAGGTTGTTTTTCCAGATCGCAATTCTAGTTACCATTGAAGGAAGGATGACTAACATATGTGCAGATTCTTCAAGAAAATTTATACGCATCTGTAGAAAAAACAGGTTGTGGAAGAATTACATTTAGCCAGTTACCAGGCATGAACACAATAAAACATCATCATCGATTATACTTTATCGGCAAATTCTATAAACTGCTAGGAAGAACTGCAATTTTCTGAATGAAGTAAGTAAACATTGAGAGTTATTGCCACATAATATTTTGGAGAATCTGGTAGACGGTATCTCAAAAGGGTGTCCTCCTGTAATTTGCAATAATCGAAGAAACAAGAAATATCAATTCCATTCATTAACTTTATAATGCATGTCTTTTACGTATTAATTTATTTAACGTTAAACGTACAAGTATCAACGGCACTTATCAACTTTTATTACGTTTATTGTAAGAACTATTTTGTAATTATTTAACCAAATGTTAATAAAATAAATTACATTTTCGTGTTTATTATATATTTTGCTTACATTTTGCATAGATTAGCTATTATAATAACGAACTCTAAAACTTTATTAGCATTAACTTGATAATGTTCAGCGTTGAATATATATATATATATATATACAGGGTAGAGCAGAGGAAACGCATGTTTTTCGAACTACTAGTACGCGGCGACGTGATGGGGTATTGTCCTTGAATGAATGTTTGCAGACTGCCCATTCAACGCAGTTTCAGTTGCTATGGAGCGTTGGAGCGTAGAGCATCGCGTATTCGTTGTCGAGCAGTAGTTTAGGAACAATGATTCTGTAGTCACAATGCAACGTCTTTTCCGTCAAAATTTTAGAGTCGGACGTCGAGGTGCAGTGCCTGATCGAAATACTGTACTCCGATGGGTTGCAGCGTTTAGAAGTACTGGATCTGTGATGAAAAAGCAACCACTTGGTCTTCCCCGTTCAGTACGAACTCCGGAAAATGTAGAACGAGTGAGAACGGCAGTTGTTGCTAGTCTGAAGCGATCGACTAGACGATAGGCTGTATGTCACGTCGTTCGCTTCATCGCATATTACATGATGATCTTAAGTTTTACCCGTTCAAGTTAGTGATCGTCCAGCAGCTTAGTCAAGGGGATTTTGTGCAACGCAGAGAGTTTTGTCGCGTAATGGACGAAATTTTTACGGAATATGCAGATGCTACAATCCTCATGAGTGATGAAGCACATTTTCATCTAGACGGTTACGTCAATGTTCAAAATTGTCGGTTTTGGGCATCGGAGAACTCACATCAATTGCATCGAAGACCCCTCCACAGTTTGAAAGTAACAGTGTGGTGCTGCATTTCAAAGATGGGAATTGTTGGACCCTATTTTTTTGAAGAGGAAAGAACTACATTTACTGTGACATCAGTGCGCTACGTTGAAATGTTAAACAACTTTCTTCATTCAGAACTTGAAAGGCGTCAAGTGAATATGAGAGAAATATGGTTTCAGCAGGACGGTGCTACAGCTCACACGGCGAGAGCATCCATGGAAGTGGTTCGACAAATGTTCCCAGGACATGTTATTTCGAGAAATGGTGATGTTCACTGGCGCCCTCGCTCACCCGATTTGTCGATATGCGACATCTTTTTGTGGGGATATTTGAAGTCTAGAGTCTACATGAACAGTCAATGACCTGAAGAATTCCATTCGTCAAGTAATTGAAGCCGTGCCGAATGAAATGTTGGAGAGAGCCGTCCGTAACTTTCAGGAGAGGATCCAAATTTGTATCCAGCAAGAAGGACGTCATCTCTAAAACATTATTTTTCAAACCTAATTAAAGTATGTATATTTCAAAACTGCATAAAAAATCTATCACTTAATGCTTGTTTTTATTAATTTTATCGAACCGTTTCCTCTGCTCCACCCTGTACATATATACATATATACATACATGCGTGTCTGTGTAATTTGGTCAATTACGAATTAATACCATTTCAGCCGGGTCCGAAATACGAAATTATTTCGTTTTTATTCGATCCGACTCGGGTTACTCGAAAAGGATCCCAAATCTCATCTGAGGTCGGCTCAGATCGGATCTAAATTCGCATTAGTAGAAACCACTATAAAACTGAAAACGGCGTAGAGGAACAAGTTTTATGAGCACCTGAAGAAATTTATTTCTTTTTAACTTTATCAGATAAGACGGTTAGATATTGAGCAACACATGAAGGGCAACTTTGCAGGTTAACAAGAAACTAGATACTAGTTTGCGATGAGTAATTTACGAAGGCCAATGAGTAATGGGACAACGAAAGGCACTCCTTGTTACATATTTGGATTGTACTTTGCTGCGTTGGAACGCAATGATGCATCTTCTAAATATGTAACGAGGACGAACATGCGATAACTATGCTTGCGTTTAGAGCGTGTCAGAAGAAGTCAACAATATGATTATTAAAACGTTGGGCTGCAGATTTCATAGTAGTATCATAGATATTCGAAGACAATTCTACAACCTTTCAATATTACTAGAAGTATTCTCAGTAGGACGCGTTTAATTGTTTCTGTATTATGGTACAGCCAAATTCGTTAATTATTCCTATTTTACAAAGTCAGTAGTGGCAAATATTTATGTAAATATTGTTGGAGACTGTGGTTAATTAAATTTATCCACACAAAAAAAACCTTACACTAACATCAATTATTGTACTCTGCGTATGTGTTCCGACAACTAAGTTATCATCATCGGTACATTATCAATTACAGCGTCTCATCTGGATTTGCGGTAATGCTAATACAAAAAAAAATTCAGCACACTTATCCCATCAAAACCAAAACACGCATTCAAACTGTTTGTGTTGCATTAGCGAGACTCCAGGTGCGACTGTGATTAATAATCTACTGGTAATGACAACTTGGTTGTCGAAATATGTATACAGAGTATAAACATTTTTGAGCTAAGGCTTTCTTTGCTTTTTTTTTTAATTAATCCGATATTTCGATTTAACTAACTCAATTAATTTCATAAATTATGTAACAAAAAAACGAATCGCCCAATAAAAGTATATTTTTAAACTAAATTTTGTATAAATCCTTACTGTTTTGAGAATAATAAATGATAATACAAAGGGCACTAGGAAAGTTTTGCAATAGGACACAAAAATGAATCGTAGGAAGCTGCTTTATGCTGCACGTTGGTACATGTTCGTACGTGCATAATAGCGGCCGGGCCATGTCGATTGGCTCAGTTATTCATTAGCAGTGAGAATGTAAAATGCCCGCGATGATATCGTGGTCACGAAATAAGATAAGCACAGTTTTGCGTTATAATTTCGGGCGTAGTTTAAATATAGACCAATGCTTCGAAGAAATGACTCTTGCATTAGGTGATGTTTGTCCATATCGCACAACGATATTCAGGTGGTATAGAGAATTCCAAAGGGGAAATTTAACTGTGGCCAAGAGGCCGTTAAGGTCACGAACGTCAGTTACGGAAGAAAACGTTACTACTGTGAGGAAAATTCTTTTCGAGGACAGGCGAGTGACTTCAGGCCTAAATGCACCAGCAATTCGTTCGATTCTGCATGATCATCTGCACGTGAAGAAACTTTGTTCTCTCTGGGTGCCGCACCGACTGACTGAAGAGCAGATGACACGACGTGTGATTTGGTGCCGGGAGATGCTAGAAAAGTTTAATAAGGGACAATTTCGGTATGTGAACAACATCGTGACCGGTGACGAGACTTGGCTGTACTATTAGGATGTGCCGACCAAAGTTCAAAACAAAGTTTGGGTATTTTATGATGAGGACACATTCGTAGTTGTCAGAAAATCCCGATCTGTAAAGAAGAAAATGATAGCTGTATTTTTAAAATCGAGTAGAGTTGTGGAACGCGTCGTTTTGGACACACAGAAGACAGTCGCAGCTAAGTGGTATACTGAACAGTGCCTACCTAAAGTTATTGGATCTACGAAGAACCAGCGGCCAAAGTCAAGAATGGACACCTGGTTCCTCTATCACGATAATGCTTCAGCTCACCGCGCCAAAGCCTGCACCGAATATTTGACCACGACAGGATTGAAACTTCTCAAGCACCCTCCTTATAGTCCAGATCTTGCTCCCTGCGACTTTGCACAGTTCCCGCATGTGAAACTGAAGCTAAAAGTGAGGCGTTTTTCTAGTGATGAGGGCCTTCTGCGGGCTTGGGACAACGAGTGTTCTTTACTTCCTAGTGAAACTTGGCAGAACTGGTTTACAGATTGGTTTTGGAGGATGGGGAGGTGTATTGAGATTATTTTGAAAAAATTAAATAAACAAAGCTGTATTGCATAACTTTGCTAGTACCCTTTGTATATGCATTTTTAATGAAAATTTAACAATTTATTATTCTCAACACAGAAAACATTTGTACAAAATTTAATTTCGAAATATATACCTTCACTGGTTGATTGTTTTTTTTGTCGATAAAGTAAAACTTGCAGAGGCTTAGTAATTGTATATTAAATGCTTTTAAGTTCTAAACGTTGTAATAAATAAACCAGTCGATAAAAATTAGTCTGGAGAATTCTTCCGCATATAGGTGTGCAAATCAATAATTTTGCAGTTAATAATAAAAATTCAGTAGCATCATATATTACATGAACTTTTACGATGTCATAAAATAGGCAACGTATTTTCATCGTTAACGTCTGAACATGTAAGCCCAGAGCAGATTAATTTTCTATTAGTATCTCGACAACAAAGTATTTTCATACGTTTAATAGTGCAACATTTCAACATAAATTATCTCTCTACTGTGTGACGTATATGCTAAATACCGGGATATTAAAAATGATCCTGACAGTCATGATAAAGAAAACAGTTTTCGTTTCTCAGTTATATACACAACATTCTCTTAAAATAATTTTGAAATTCCGACTAATGACAAATTAATAAAGTCACAAGGGTAAAAACTAAAAGGATATAATAGCCATTTTAGTAACAAAAAAAAAACTGAATTTAAAGTAATTTCTGAAAATGTTCTCCGCCTTATTATAATAATAATAATAATAATATTTATTACATTCCATTATGTCAAAAAAACATAGAATATGTCATAAATGTAAAATATATAATATATAACAACGAAAAAACAATCACAAATATAAATAGATATTAAGTATATATACATATGCGTGCAGTTGACCTATGCTATACGCCAATGTCTACGCTTGTTTCAAGGAAATCTTCCACACTGTAGAACTCTTGCTCTATCAGCCAAAACTTAAAAACAATTTTAAACCGGGCCAACGGGCCGAAACGGTATGTGGTTGTATATTTTTATGCAATGGTGAACGACATTTTTTTGTATTTTTGTAAAATACGTTTGTGGGGGCACAAGATGCATATTACGAAGGTTTCGCGTAGCATGTGCATGATTCGTTTCGTATTTTTTAAAAAATTCATTATAGTTTATCCTCACATGTAGCGCGCACTGAAGTATATAAATTGAGGGCATTGTCAGTACTTTGGCAGATCGAAACACACCCACACAACTCTCTGTTGGTTTCATTCCATAAATTGCTCTAATACATGACTTTTGGAGGACAAATATCCTCCGCCAGTCCATGGAATTGCCCCAGAACACCACACCATACTGGAGCCTCGAATGTACATAGGCGAAGTAAGAAAGCAGCCCCGCCTCCACACCAACGTTACGAGCAATAACACGTAAGCAGTAGCAGAACCGAGACAGCCCCCCTGATAGTTCGTTGATGTAGGGTTTCCAGGACAGCTCAGAGTCAACCCTAAGGCCAAGAAATGGCGCGTCACACTTAGAGGCAAGCACTTCATCACCCACCACCACATCAGTTAGTAAACCGTTACCAAAGGTCAGCAGATGGGTCTTGGATAGATTTAGGTGTAGATTATTTGCCGCAAACCACTTCCCCAACACTTGTATATTTTCTGCTATGGCCATACTCAAGTCTTCATTACCAGAGTCTATGACTGTGGATGTGTCATCTGCGAAGAGAACCGTTAAGGATTCCGTAGCGTCCGGGAGATCGTTTATGTATAGTAAGAAAAGTAAAAGTCCTAAAATAGAACCCTGCGGAACACCCACGGTAACTGGTTCCAGACGTGACCTCACCATGCATCCCCCCGCATCAACCGCCTGCACATACTGCATTCTGCCACACAAATATGAACTGATCCAATTCGATGCCACGCCCCTGAATCCCATCAGCTCCAACTTCTCCAACAAGACTTCGTGATGTACACTATCGAAGGCCTTCGAAAGATCCATAAACACACAGGCCATCGGGAGTTTGTTAGATATATTATTTATAATTCTTTCCATAAGTTGGTAAATTGCTCTGGCAGTTGATCGCCCTTTGATATAACCATTTTGTGTGTTGTTTAATATTTTGTGTTTTTCGATGAATTTTGTCATCCTGACCAGAACTATTCTTTCAAAAACCTTCGACACGTTCGACAATAGAGCTATTGGTCGATAATTTTCATAGCTATTCTTCGCACCTTTCTTATGTACGGGTACCACTACGGCGTGCTTCAAGTCATCTTATTCAATGCATAAATATTTCGCCCTATACCTATGAAAAGCATTTTGCCGCATATCCGACGTATGGTTTGTAACTTCTTCAACAACTCTTTGTTGCAGTGCTTCTAAATAGTTGCTAGGAGGTCTAAAAATAGGAAGTTCATATTCCTTCGTATGTGATGTTGGACCATTCTGTTGAAAATAACCGTGTTCAAGTTCATTAACATGAAGCTGTCAAACCAATTCATTTAAAGAGTAATTTCTATACTATTCTGTTTTAACAGTGAAATTGTAAAATGTAGGTCCAATTATCCTAGTAAGTCTGGTAGTTGTAGTAGGTCCGGTAGTTGTGGTAGGTCCAGTAAGTCTACCAGGTGTACCGGAAAGTTATTACCAGTTTTCTCGTAAAAAATTCCATAATTTTCAAGAAAATGCAAAAATTTGTTTAATCAAAGTATTAGCCATTCGATTCTACACATCTTGCCCATCTTTCAGGCAATTCATAGAGCCATTTTCTAAGTTAGTCGAAATTGGGTTCACATTGATAATTCGTTGTCGGCAGCGATCAGTATTAACAGTTTCTCCAGGTTTCAATAGTTCGTAATACACCACGCGACTCTGGCCCCACCAAACACAGAGCATCAAAACCACATAGCCTTAGAGTCGATGGGCCAGCTTCGCCAGTTGATAACCATGATTTTTTGCGGTTAAGGTTTTCTAAATAAATCTATTTTCCATTACCCGTTTTTTGAGATAGCATTTCACAGACGAGTTTTCTATTTTCCATTTGCCTGTCATTCAATTTATGTGGCACCCATTTTCTCATTCTTTGGATTTTTCCCATTGTTCGTAATTGATCGCTAATCGTTTCTTGGGCCACATTTAACGCTTCTGCCAATTGTTTTTGAGTTTGGGTTGGGTCTTCATCAAATAACTCCTGCAGTTTCGCATCTTCAAACTTTTTCGTATTACCAAAACGTTCTTTGTCTGGCACATCGAAATCACCATTTTTGAATTGTCGAAACCCCGTCTTACATGTTTCTGTGGTTGGAGCAAGCTTACTGTTAAGTTTCTATCAGCAAACGATGACTTTCGGCGGCTTTTTACTTTTGATTAAATAAGAAAAGAAATGCGTGCCGCGAATGCTCTTTTCAGGCTTACTTAACGAAACTTAACGTTTTTAAAGAGGTATAAATATATGACGGTGTTACTTTCGCAAAATACAACTAGCGCTTTGAAGCTTGATGTCAGTAGAATAAAATATGTGTCAAATCACATTGCATAGCGACATCTACTTATTAGAAAAACCGGTAATGAATTTCCGATACACCTGGTAACTATCCTAACCAAAAGAAGTAAAGGAATATGTGCGATTAACAACCCTTCGCATGTCCCAAAACTGTTTTCAATTCAACTTAAAGGATTTCATCAAGCAATTAAATTCAAAATTTGCGACGATTAAATTTACGGTAGAAAAAGAAAACAATAACCTTGTGTTTTTTGGACACCCTAATAATTAGAAAATAGAAATTGAAATTTTCCGAAAAGAAACTAATAGATTCATAACGGCGGACTCAAATCAAAGCATGCAACGAAAGATGGCTTCTTTCAGATTTCTTATCAATCATTTGCTTAGTTTCCCACTAACAAAAATAAGATACAAAGAAGAATTGAACTTTATTAAGAATATCGAGAGATACAATTGTTTTCATTCGAAAATAAACAATGGATCAATTAAAAACAAAAACAAAACAATCCGGGATATTTGTTGAGACAAATGATGCAGTAGTTTTGATGTATCTTGCTCCGTATGTTGACGAACGTTTTCTACAACATATTCCGTCAAAACTGTGGGGCTATCAGCCCTTTTTTGCGATTTACTGGACTGGTTTCACGAAATACTCCAATACAGCTCCAAAGATACGCATAAAAATATTTCAATATTACAGCTGAAATTCAAAAGTGGTCACGAAAACTGTTTAAACATAAGCATTGGTTATAAATCCAGACTCCATTTACTACCACACCATTTCGAAAACAGACTTTTATTTTAGCACGTAAATGTTATATTGTATTGTGGAAATAATAATTCCAAGAAAAAAGCATAAACTGTTTCTCGAATAAATTTTAGCTCAGAAAATGATTAATAATTAGTATACATATCTCAACAGCTTAATACCAGTTGTGGGAGGCTTTGAGAAATAAAGTGTTATTATTGCATCCAGGCTCATAGTCCGATTTAAAATCCTTGGCTGTCTGCATTCGTTTAAACTGGAAAGGGTCTAGATCCGTGACACGACCTTAATACACCAGTAACTTACCACTGATCTATAAGTCGTATAAGTTTCGACATCTCGGTATAAAGTTCCCTTTTACTTCTTAGGGGTACATAACACATGGATCAATAAGTCCCGAGACTAACCCATAGATGGCGCTCGTAGTAAACCAGTAACCACGTCTTTCTAGAGTACTAACCTTTGCTTGAAACGTGTCAAAATTTTAAGTCGATCGGACCAGAAACAGCTGAGTTATCGAGGTTGGAGTAAAGTCGTTTTGTAGTTTGTTTAAACAATGGAAAAAACCGAGTTTCGTGTTCTGATAAAACATTGTTTTTTAATGGGTAAAAACACCACGCAAGCAAAACAATGGATTGAAAAATGTTACCCGGACTCTTGTCCATCAAAAGCAACGATTTGTCGGTGGTTTGCCGAGTTTAAACGTGGTCGTACCGACACAAATGACGCGGAACGCTCGGGTAGACCTGTGGAAGCCGTTACACCGGAAAATGTGAGTGAAGTGACAAAAATTATAATGAAAGATCGTAAAGTGAAGCTCCGTGAGATTGCTGAGATGACACAGATATCATATGGAAGTGTATTTACTATCCTTCATGAAAAATTGAGCATGAAAAAGGTTTTTTCCAAGTGGGTGCCGCGATTGCTTTCGATGGAACAAAAACAGCAACGAGTCGATGATTCAGAAAGCTGTTTATCGCTATTTACTCGCAACAAAAAAGATTTCTTGCGTCGTTACGTGACCATGGACGAAACATGGATACATCACTACACTCCAGAGTCGAAGCGGCAGTCATCTCAGTGGCGCACAGCTGGCGAAAGCCGTCCGAAACGTCCGAAAACGCAGCAGTCAGTTGGCAAAGTCCTGGCGTCAGTTTTTTTGGGATACACATGGCGTGATTTTCATTGACTACCTCGAAAAAGGTAAATCGATCAACAGTGATTATTATATTGACTTACTGGTGCGTTTGAAGGAGGAAATCGCAAAAAAACGACCGCACATGCAGAGAAAAAAAATCCTTTTTCACCAAGACAATGCACCCTGCCACAAGTCGATGAAAACAATGGCAAAATTGAACGAATTGGGTTTTGATCTGCTTCCCCACCCCCCATATTCGCCAGATTTAGCCCCCAGTGACTACTGGCTCTTTGCTGATCTTAAAAAAATGCTCCAGGGAAAAAGATTTGGCTCAAATGAGGAGGTCATCTCTGAATCTGAAGCTTATTTGAAGAGAAAGATATATTTTTTTATAAACATGGTATTGAAAAATTGGAAAAGCGTTGGAACCATTGTATCACCCTAAAAGGTGATTATGTTGATGAATAAAAAAAAATTTTGCAAAAAAAATGTTGTTTTCATTGTTAGTCTCGGGACTTATTGATCCATGTGTTACGCCTTCCAAAAAGCTATTACAGATGTTCATGTCTCTTTACAGGGCTGTTACTGCTTTAAGGTTCCTTTCCGCATAGTTCATAAATTGCCAATTGGGATCCAGATTAGGTTATGCTTTATGTCAGAAACCATACCTTTTCAATGTACATATGTCTCATTAACCTCCGTTTTATTTTCATTATCTTCACTTCGACTTGATTGTAATTGAAATTGATTCGTTTCCAAAACATCAATGTTGAACTAAAAAATTTTGAGGACTATTTGTTGAAAAAGGTCCAAAATTTCATTTTCTTTTTTATCAATGACCAGCTCTCACATTCATATAGCTCGACTGATTTAAATTTAGTATTAAGAATATGTATTTTGGTCTTACGAATGATTTTTTGTTAGTTTTGGAGGCCTCTAAAAACTGGACCAACTCTCTTTATTCTATTATGGGAACGTTCAATGACTAAAGTTTTTATAAAATTCAAATCGAAACTCGAACGAGCTTCACAATTTTTTAGTAAATATAATGTTTCACAAGTGTTTCAACGTGCATTTAAAAAGGTGAGAAATGTCATTATGGCTTTTAAGATTGTTATAAGCAAAATTATGACAACGATATACAAGAAATTATATTCAGACATTTGACTTGCATTGATTGTTAATTTAAGGTCAATTACATATTTTGGCCAGCAAACACGACGTACTGAAGGGAATAAAAAGCAATTGGTATTTTTTAAATTTTAATAGATATAAGCGTTGTGCAAGGGCCTTCTTTTTGAACCTTCCTTAGTTTTAATTGACATTAATAATATTCTACATAATCTACAAGAAAAATAATTATATCCATTTAATAAAAAAAGTCAAACTACTAGGAATATTTCTAAACAAACAGTACATTAATTATTAACAAAATGACCGCAAACACATTTAACAATAGAAATAATTTCATTCAATTTCATGGTATAGACTTGGAACAATTGAGTTTAATTAAGTCACTATAATATTTACATGTTAGCAGTAACGTCAGCTTAAATTTTATACTCATGAAGGTTTTTAATGAATATTCGCTTAAGAAGGCTTTTCAAAAGGCCCAATAGGCCAATTTTTGTACATGATGCTAAAATATAGCGAGATTATAACCAACAGCGGTAATAGTCTGAGCACCTTCCCCTCGAAAACACTTGTGAAGCCTTGCATATACTATAAAACTAGTTTCATCAAATTTTATAATCCAACTGACTCATTTGGTGTACTTTTACCCGCATTTGCAATACATTTTAACTACGAACTAACTATTGTTTTGTGTTGTTTGTGTTTTCTCGACCAATATTTAGTTCATATTAATGACTTTGGTGATTTTCCTCCTTTTCAAAGTTATTTTATTTAGTTGTTTGATAGCACAGGCCAACACACATTTTGGTGCCTGCGATTTTTTAACTGTTCCTGGGTAATTTTTGGATGCAGAATGTAAAAAAGTTCTCAGATTTGATCTATCAGATCTAGGTTTTGAGATTTTTTAAAAAATCGTGTATATATTTTACGTTATAACTGTTATAATATATAATATTACTATTGACAGTTAAAAAAACCAAGACACATGGATTTAAGTATTTATTGCAAAAACTTAATTTACATAATTACATTAGTCACTAATCACATTTTCTTTTATACGACTTTCTAGAATGGAGTTTACTAGGGCAGTCTCGCTGAAGGCTCCAGCAGTAGTCCGCCATCATGTGGCTATCCCATCGTCCTTGATAACGATCTTCCATAGTTTTAATATCCTGATGGAATCTTTCCCCCTGTTCTTCACTACAATCACCTAAGTTTTCTGGAAAACGATCTAGGTGGCTGTGGAGGTAGTGAACTTTTATGCTCATGTTACAGCCGAGAATATTAAAATTTGTATCATCTTCTGTCAGTTCGGGTAGACTGTTAAATGATGGAACGGGTATTTCTTCTGAATGCGCTACAGGCCTTCTTGCAGAATCTAGATCAGGATATGTCCATTTGTGTCTATCGTTCCTATTTATGCCTTTAATATTAACGAGACAAAAATAGCAGTCGTCCTTATGGTTTCGCGGTTCTCTCCAAACCATTGGTACACCTAACTTTAGGCACTTCCTCTTTCCAGTTGTCCACTGTCGCAAATGTTCAACACATGTTTTACATATGAAATGTGGGGCCCAAGATTTATCTTGATCTCCTAAATGAACGCCAAAATAGGCAAGGTAAGCTCTTTTCACAAAGTCAGAAATCGTTTTTCTGCTCTCTTTCAAAGTGTATTCACCACACACATAACAAAAAACATCGGGATGCCATTGTTTCAGTTTAGTGTCTTGATACTACAAAATTACCAAAATTTACACAAAATGATAGCACAACTTGACCCGGGAAAACTCAGTAATATACTAAATCGAGTACAGCCAAGCAGGTATAGAAGGATCGGGTCATAGGCAATTACAAGTATAAAAGTAATTAAGAGCAGTGTATTGAGTAGTTCCTAGTAGAGGAACATTGGGTCAGGGACAATTCCAGGTCTCCATTTGGCTAATTGCATTCTGGGAAATTTCTATTTTGACGATTAAGTACATATTTATCTCTTTATTTGTTGTCCTTTATCAGAAAAAAATATCAATTAACCTGTAACCTGTATCTTCAAAACTAGAGCTGATAGAAAAAATCGGGTGGCATTTTTGGAATCAGCACATTAAAAGCATCTAAAATCAGATGTTAGATTTCCGGCACAAAAGTTTTTTTTCATTTTGTTACCCTGTGTAGTTAATATAATTTTCAGTCATGCAATATATGAACATATTTTAATACACATTAAGATATTGGGTGTCCTGCAGCATATGATAAAGTTTCTCATATATTTCAATAGTCAAGTTGTGTTTCTTCATTTTCTTAATAAAACATTTAATCGTTATTGATACTGCGGGATTTATTTCTTTGATTATTATAGGATTTATTTTTTTCCCTGATGTAACGAAATTGGCATATGCGCAAAATTTTGCTCCTATAAAATACAAATGCACGAATTCTCCTAAAATCCAGGTGCTTCAGTATTGACATGCACTTCTAGGGATTGATTTAAATGCCTTGTCGCCTATTTATAAGATCTTGTATTGAGAGAAGCCTTCCTTACTCTCCACGTTACTGGCTAGTTTCAATCCTAGAAGAAGCCAGGGGCATCCTCCAGGTAGGAATTACGGGCATTGTAGTATTAATATCTACACTAGTATGTAGAGAGACGTAACATATACGAGGGCGGTCCCAAAAGTACGCGACCCAATAAAGAAAACACGAAAATTTTGGAAAGAAATATATTTATTTTTCAACATAATCTCCTTTCACCTCTATACACTTTTCCAAGCGATGTGCAATAAGTTCGATACCCTGTCTAACTTCTCGAAATAGCCAGTTTGGGATCAGAAGATAATCCGAGAGGGTTAATCTGGCGAATAGGGTGGATGAGGTAGCAACTCAAACTTTAATTCTTTAATTTTGGATCATTGCAATAACGGATTTGTAAGCTGGTGCATTGTCTTGAAGAAACGACACCTTCTTCTCGGCCAAATGCGATCGTTTCTTCGTTCAAACGTTGCAATAAGTTCGTATAATACTCGTCGTTGATAGTTTTTCCTTTTTCAAGACAATAAATGATAATTATTCCTCGCGCATCCCAAAAAACCGATGGCTTTGCCTGCAGATGAAACGGTCTTCGTCTTCTTCGGAAACGGTTCTCCCTTTCGAATCCCTTGCTTTCATTATTCTTTTGTCTCGGGTGTGAAGTGATGGACTCATTTTTCATTCACGGTAATGGAACGGCGCAAAAATTCTGTTTTCTTTCTGTGAATCTTTGCTAAACACTCAATTGAAATATCTTCACGACACCGTTTTTGCTCGAGTGTGAGTAAACGCGGTACACATCGTGCACCACGCTTTCTCTAGTTAAAATTTTGAGATAATATGAGATGTACCGCACTTTTTGGAATGTCTACTACGTCTGCTAGCTCACGCACTTTCAGTCGACGATCACCCCGTACCACTTTATGGATGTTCTTCACCATTTCTGGAGCCTTCACCTCATTTGGTGCTGCGATGCTCGTCTTGGCAGCTAGTACGTTGTAAACGAAGGAGCAGACTCATCCTAAGGCCTTTCAAATAAAAGTATTGTACTACGTAACGATAACCAATTTGCTCCATTTTTACAAATTCACTGAAAACATTCACTATTGATGGCTGCCAACCAAATACTAAACAACGTGGCGTCTTCAAACTTGAAACATATGCTTTATAGATTGTGTACTTTCTAACACAGTTATACTTTTCAAACATCTACCGCCATATCTATGTCATATCGGGTACTTATGGGATCACCCTATGTATATATATATATATATATATATATATATATATATATATATTGTTTCTTTAATTATACATTTGTTGCAATTGCTTTTTATTTCAAGGATTTCAGTGTTGTTGAATTCCAGTTTATGTTTTTTCCACAGCATATTTAGATAAAGTGTTGCGTTTTTTACTATTCAAGTTGTATTTGCGTTCATACATTCTTTTATATAGATATTGTTTTGTTTATGTATGCACCTTCACTGCATTGGTATTTTATTTTCTATATATTGTGCGGTTGTTTTTTTAGGTACTTCCTGATTAATTTTGATAAATGGAATTGTTTGTGTTTTTCGTTTTATGAGCTATTTCAATCTTATATTTTGCTTAAATTTTCTTGATAGGCGTGATATGGATGCTAAAGTGTATTATCTGTGCTTCCTATATTTTTAGTATCTGTTTCTAAGTATGAATAATTTTTTTTCGACGTTCTTTTCTATGAAGTCTGGATGATAATTATATTTTGAAAACATTGTTAAAATTATCTTCAGTTTTTTGCTCTATTGTTTTTTGTTCCAGAAGTTCATAACATTTGAAAAAGGGGAAAATAAATCCTCCGAAACATCGCTAACATACACTAAATGTTTTATTGCCCTTAATGTTTGAAAAACCAAACACAAAAGAATAAAGTTTATAGTTGCAAGAAACCACCAACATATTAGAATAATACAGTTTGATAATACTAAAGTGCATTTATTTCTTCATCACTCGCCTGATAGTTTTATTCATATGTACTAGTGTTTCGTGCTATTCATAAATGCTCTTTCTTTATTGAAAACATCACTTGCTTTACGTGGAACGTTTATGGCTTTCGGTAAGAAAATTTCAACTTAATTGTATGTATGAATCCAAAACAGTAAACGCTTGGTAACTTATTTTCATCTCATTTTCTGCTTTAGTGCATTTAATCATATTCACAAAATGCACGACATACTAATACAACGAGAATTTCATTGCTGACGGATACATTTAACCACTTATATGTCACTCAAGCGACTGCGTTTCCCGGTAATTTTATTCTGGTGTCTGATGTGCAGTCAGTACCTACTTTAAATATAATATCCTTTATAATTCACAATGTACTTACTCACGCAGAAAATTATCTTATATTTAATCAAATTCGTGGTCCAATTATAAAATATACTTTCACAAACGAGAATTTGTTTTGGCTTTGATCATTGACAAATTATTATACAGGGTGGAGCAGAGGAAACGCATGTTTTTCGAACTACTAGTACGCGGCGACGTGAGGGGGTATTGTCCTTGAATAAATGTTTTCAGACTGCCCATACAACGCAGTTTCAGTTGCTATGGAGCGTTGGAGCGTAGAGCATCGCGTGTTCGTTGTCGAGCAGTACTTTGGAAACAATGATTCCGTAGCCACAGTGCAACGTCTTTTCCGTCAAAATTTTAGAGTTGGACGTCGAGGTGCAGTGCCTGATCGAAATACTGTACTCCGATGGGTTGCAGCGTTTAGAAGTACTGGATCTGTGATGAAAAAGCAACCACCTGGTCTTCCCTGTTCAGTACGAACTCCGGAAAATGTAGAACGAGTGAGAACGGCAGGTGTTGCTAGTCCGAAGCGATCGACTAGACGACAGGCTGTAGGGCTGGGTATGTCGCGTCGTTCGCTTCATCGCATCTTACATGATGATCTTAAGTTAGTGATCGTCCGGCAGCTTAGTGAAGGGGATTTTGTGCAACGCAGAGAGTTTTGTCGCGTAATGGACGAAATTTTTACGGAAGATGTAGTTGCTACAGTCCTCATGAGTGATGAAGCACATTTTCATCTAGACTGTTACGTCAATGTTCAAAATCGTCGGTTTTGGGTGTCGGAGAACCCACATCAATTGCACCAAAGACCTCCCCACAGTTTGAAAGTAACAGTGTGGTGCTGCATTTTAAAGATGGGAATTGTTGGACCCTATTTTTTTGAAGAGGAAGGAACTACAGTTACTGTGACATCAGCGTGCTACGTTGAAATGCTTAACAACTTTCTTCATCCAAAACTTGAAAGGCGTCAAGTGAATATGAGAGAAATATGGTTTCAGCAGGACGGTGCCACAGCTCACACGGCGAGAGCATCCATGGAAGTGGTTCGACAAATGTTCCCAGGACATGTTATTTCGAGAAATGGTGGTGTTCACTGGCCCCCTCGCTCACCCGATTTGTCGACATGCGACTTCTTTTTGTGGGGATATTTGAAATCAAGAGTCTACATAAACATATCTCGCACAATCAATGACCTGAAGAATTCGTCAAGTAATTGAAGCCGTGCCGAATGAAATGTTGGAGAGAGCCGTCCGTAACTTTCAGGAGAGGATCCAAATTTGTATCCAGCAAGAAGGACGTCATCTCTAAGACATTATTTTTCGAACCTAATTAAAGCATGTATATTTCAAAACTGCATTAAAAAATCTATCACTTAATGCTTGTTTTTATTAATTTTGTCGAACCTGTTTCCCAGTCATTCAATAGTGAAAAATATGCGTTTCCTCTGCTCCACCCTGTATATATATATATATATATATATATATATATATATATATATATATATATATTGTATCGGCTATACGTTAAAAATTGGCTATGAACACAACCTATTTTATTTGTTCTCATCTTGTTCTCATCTTGGCCCTGTTCTCTATATTTGCTCTAACCATTGTAGTATCCGACCTTTAATCTTTCTAATTGTCCTTTTCAGATATTGTCGTCAACATTTCAAAATTAATTCTCGATCTATCTCTGGCGTCTACAAATTTATTGACCCCAACATAGTTCTAAGAATTTCCTTTTCTTGTATTCTCGAATCTCTTCCTCTTTTTTCCATATTGTTAATACTTCCGCAGCCTGCGTTAATCTATACCTAATTTTATTATGTCTAGCGTATACGTCTCAATTTGCTGTCATTTTTTCGTATATTTCCGCTGATCGCTTTATTCAAAACAAGGATTCTAAAGTATTTACTATTCTAACTCCTCAAATTCATATTCGCCTATATACTACTGTGGGCAAAAAATAGTAAGACTGTGTTCATAATTTATAAATTCTTAATTTATTCTTCCAAATCTATTTCGTCCCCTCAAAGTAATCTTCCCTGGCCCCAATACACTTGTGCCAACGTTTCTTCCACTTCTCGAAACAGTTGTTAAAGTCAATTTCAGGAATAGCCTTCAATACGCGTAGCGATTCACGTTTAATGTCTTCAATTGACTCAAAACGGTTTCCTAGGAGCGGTCGTTTGAGTTTTCTGAATAGCCAGAAGTCACACGGAGCTAAATCAGGCGAATACGGTGGTTGCGGCACGATATTGGTGGAAAATTAATGCAGTATGCGACGATGCATTATCGTGGTGCAAAAACCAAGAGTTGTCGGCCCATAATTCTGGCCTCTTTTTACGAATAGCATTCGCAAACGACGCATAACACTCAAATAGTATTCTTTGTTGACAGTTTGGCCGATCGGAAGGAATTCGAAGTGTACTACACCTCGATAATCGAAGAAAACTGTCAACATAATCTTGATTTTTGACTTGCTTTGACGTGGTTTTTTGGGCTTCGGCTCACCCTTAATACGATATTCGGCCGATTGATCGTCTGTTTCCGGGTCAGAAGCGTATACCCAAGTCTCATCTCCAGTTATGATGCCTTTCATTTTGTCTTGATAGTCGGAAAGCATTGTTTCACAGACGTCAACGCGACGCTGTTTTTCGAAAAAATTGAGTGATTTTGGAACAAATCGTGCTTTCACTTTTCTTAGGCCCAAATGATCTTTCAAAATGGTCTTCACTGATTCTTCCTATATTCCAAAGATGCCAGCAAGGTCTCTGCCTGTTAATCGTCGATTCTCAAGCACCAATTCCTTGATTCTATTGACGTGTTGATCATCAGTTGATGTCGATGGCCGTCCTGGACGTGGTTCGTCATCAACACGTTCTCGACCCTCTTTGAATAATTTGCTCGCGACAAACAATAATCACCGAAAGCCTTTTGTAACATTCTGAACGTTTCGGCACCAGAAATTGATTCCGTACACAAAATTTAATGGAACTTCTTTGTTGAATAATTTCACTCATTGTAAAAATCGCCGAATGCACTTTTTGTACTTCAGAAAGACAAGCGTATACTAAACACTAATGATTACTTTAATGTGACACTTGGCACAGACGTCACTGACAGTCATACCAACCTAAAAAAAAATATTTCGACGAATGGGTTTTCGCGCGAAATTTAAATTAAGAAGTCTTACTATTTTTTGCCCACAGTAGTATATGTTAGTTTTATTTATATTTATTTGTAATTTCATTTTTCATTCTACAACCGAAGAAATTTCTCCCATTACTTTTTTGTTGTTTTTGTGATTAACGTTATATCACCGACATATGCTATTATTTGACTAGCTACAATTTCTATATTTCATATTTTTACCCTCTTTACTATACATTTCAAAGTTAGATGAAATATTGTTGCTGATATATAATTACCTTGTTTTCTTCCTTTTTAATTGTAACTGTTTCTGTATCACCACAATTGTGTGTTGATAGTAACTTTGTTTCCTTTATTGTCATTTCCATTAGTCTTCTTAGATTGATATCCAATCCTACTTCCAAACCATTTTATAAATATCGTTCTATTAATTGAATAGAAGACTAGTTGAGAACGAACACATTCAGTTTCAAATCAGACTCATTTGCTTCTTCCACTAGCAATTTTTTTGTTGTGAATAGCGTTTGTTGTAGATTTGTCTTTCCTAAGACCACACTGATACTGGCCTATTACATGCTTTGTATTTCCCACTAGTCCATCATTATCGACAAAATCTGGTCACATTTAGTTGTGTAATTTATCTACAAGTAGTACATGCTTATTGTTCACTACTTTTGTGAATACGAGTAGTTACTAGGAAATTACTCTTGTTTCTATATTTTCCTCATTAATGCATATATTCGACAATGTTAACACGTCACTTCCGAATTATAACCAGTAGTTAGTAGCCTATCAAGCTGGGGGACTCGAAATTAAGACCGATAACCTGCTGTCTGGGAAGACTTCCTTTATTTCTTCTTTTGATAGCTCTTCTATCGAGTTTTCTTGAACTTCTTTTATACTTACCTCTTCATCGATTATACTCTCTTCAATGAGCTATATATAACATTTGAAGGAAATACACATGATATAACTACATTCTCTTATATGTATTTTACTTACAATTACCAGTGCTTATTTTTTATGCCAATTATCTTATCTTTATATGTTCTACTCTGTTCTATATTTCTATTAAAGCAAGCTTTCACATTTCTGTTCATTCGTTTGTTTTCTATACTATTCAAATTATTATCCAACTAATCTATTTTACCTTTCTCTCTCACCTTGTCTCTTTCTTATTTTTTAAATTTTTTCTCCGTCTTTTAAATTGGCTTTTAATTTTTATCAAAATAATCTCATATCACTTGTACAGTTCTTTCGTCCTACCTTTCTTGTCAACACGACTGCTCCGCAACTGTTATTTTCAAGCCTTTTTTTGTTATTTTTCTCTACTTTTATACGAGATTAGCCGTTTATATTTCGGGAATAGTAAACAAAAAAGAATTTTTTATTATCAAAAACAGTTTTATTGCTTTTCAAAATATTCTTCCAAATAAATGCACTTTTACATCCGTTTAAACCAATCCGTAGAGTATTACTGCCACTGTGAAGGAGGTATCTCCAAAGTATGAGTTTTGAATGCCTCGACTGCCTCTTCCGGCGTAGAAAACCATTGGCCATAAAGATTATTCTTCACGTGTAGGAACAAAGGGAGTCATAGGGTGCTAGATCAGGGTTGTACGGCGGATGGTTAATCAAGTCAATGTTTTGCCCGGTCAAATATTCAATTCTTTGAACCGACCTGTGAGAGCTCGTATTATCATGGTGGAGATTGATCTGTTGTTCTCGGTTTGATTTCCTTATTTCTTCAAAAACTTTGGCAAACAAATAGTGGTGTATCATGCAGAATTGGCCGTTCTACAACTCTCTAAAGGCATGGTTGCAACGTGACCGGTTTTTCCGAAAAAACAGACGACCATTTGTTTTGATGTGCTTCGAGAGAGAATAACTTTTGTTGGATTTGGCTCATATTGTTGACTGGTGTTGACTGGTGTCTACTATCGGGGTTATACGTATAGATCCAAGATTCATCACCTGTGATGACTTTATAAATGTCCTTTGAAGTACCGCCATTGTATTTTTTTGCGCATTTCTTGGCACCAATCGACGCTAGTCTTTTCTTGGGCGGTTTTCAAATTATGTGGTACCCAACGTGAACATAACTTCTTAACGGCTAAATGTTCATGCAGAATCTTATGCACGCTAGTGTTACTAATACCTAGAGCTGCCTCGATCTCACGGTATGATGTCACATGACGGTCTTGCAATATCGATTCAGATACTGCATTAATGTTTTCCGACACAACAACATTTGTGAGACGGCCTTCAGGTAATTCGTCGTCCAAAGAACGCCGTACAAGTTTGAATTCACTATACCAATGATATACTATAGTTTTCTACGGTGCTTCATTACCATATAAAGAATTTAGCTCGTCGATTCTTTTTGAGATAATCCACGCCGAAAGTTATGAAAAATAATTGCACGAAAATGTTCGCGAGTTAATTCCATTTTCCATAAAATTTTCAAGTTACTGTCAACAATAGAAACGGCGACCAGATAATAAAACTGTCAAGGTAAATATATTGTCAAAAATGACAAACTTCACGATGCAATCATCAGATCGGAGGCAACGCTAACAGTGTTGCCAGTTCCGGGAAAATAAACGGCTACCCTCGTACTAGTAGTTATCTAGTTGCGTTTCCCCACGATTTATCAATAAATCTAGGTGAATATAATAGCACAGGCGTCCAGATAAATGCCCAATTCTTAATTAACATTTTGTTCACTGCTTCTCAGGAGTCCATATGGCCAGCTTCAGAGAAGAAATTACAATTTTAACGTTATTAGATCATAAAACACTTCTAAGTAAATTGGACGTTGGCCAGCTGACGCTTAAATGGGTATATTATTTTAAACTAAAAGCAAGCAGATAATAATTGCGAAACGAAAATTAGCTGTTTGAGACAACTGTACACGTTCATAAATAAATTCAGACTGCGTCAATAGTAATCATAATATACTTTCGTTCATGCATTTTACAAAATAACACAATCACTAAAGTGGGAGTGCAGTATACACATCTTATTCAACAGGGAAGCTTCAACAATTCAAATCCAGGTTTTCTGAATGATTCAGATGGTGCAGCGATCACAGACATCTATGCATTTTTCATTCCCATTCGTGACAAACGTGGAATCTGCGTTTTATGTATTATGTAAAACTGCGACCTCTACACACAGTACGAACTAGTCTGTGTTATACATGCATGCATACTTATATACAATGAATTTTCCAAACAACTGAATGAACAACATGCTACATTTATGAAACGTTTTGAACATTTAAACAGATACGAATGTGTACATAGCTAGAATCATAATTTATATATGTATCTGTTATTTAATTGTATAACGGAAATTAGTTTATATGTGCACATTGATTTTTCGTCAGCCCTAGTAGCCTTTTACATTTTACAATTTTGTATTATTCTATAATTAAATCGAAATTGATTTATACTATTGTATTTGTAAAAGTAAATATGTACATTGTATTTGCTATTTGAGCGAAGAATATAGGAAATAACTAAAATATTTATATACGGGCAAAATTACACTTTTTGGTATTCCGTAAAATATTCCGTAAATTATGTAACACATTGAAATATATTTCTTATCCAAAGTACAATATGCTATATCTTCAAAGTATTTTAATTTAATTTAGAACAGTTTTACACACGTCAAGCATGAATATATAATTTGGAAGATAACTAGACTGCCTACAGATGTCAAAACTAGTTAATATAATACTAGCTATCTTACAAGGGAAGGCTTCCAATCCCAATATTCAAAAACATTCTAGTGCTTGCTCAAAACTATTTGTTCGTACCCGAAAACATGTTGAGATGAAAACCCCACCCTTCGTTAGAACGACTATTGACATCTGCAATTCTGTAATAAAAATATATAAAGAATTTTTTTTTGGTGGCTGAGAACTTTAAATTGGCAACACTGTTTTCCGTGAAAGCCGATCTGACAGGTCTCGGTTAGTTTTGAGTTAGTTTGGTTTGTTAAATCATCATGAATAGACTCACGCCGGAGCAACGTTTGCCAATTGTTCAAATTTATTTTGAAAAACACGGTTCAACTCGAGGAACTCATCGGGTAATACGTGCATTCTATTGTACTCATAATTGTCTTTTAGAGCGATTAGTTCGAGAAACTATGGATCGTTTTCGCAATACATTTACTCCAAACGATAATACGCATCCCGAAAAACATCGTACAGTGTGCACACAACAAGTAATTGATGGTGTGCAGCGTAGTGTTGATGATGATTCAGATGCGTCAATTCGTCATCGTGTTCAGCAATTAAACCTGCGCCCATCCACATTATGGAAAATTTTGCGCAAAGATCTTGGTTTACCTGCTTATAAGAATCAACTTGTATAGAAATTCAAGCCACACGATCATCATTCATGCCTGCCATACATTTGTGAATGGGTCGAAGGAAACATTGCTATTGATCTACAATTTCATTTGAAAATTTTGTTTAGTGATGAAGCACACTCTTGATTAAATGTCTATATCAATAAGCAGAATTGTCGCATTTGGAGAGACGATAATCCACAAACCATTGTCAACACACCATTACATCCAGCAAAAGTCTCTGTTTGGTGTGCTTTACAGACGGATGGAATCAGTTTCCACATATCTTCAAAAATGATGATAGTCAGAAAGTTACACTAACCGGTGAGCGGTACAGAGACATGATAACTAAGGTTTTCGTGCCTGGTCGCAAGGCATTAGTAACAGAACGGCACCACATGCCACAGAACACGCAATACAATCAAATTACTGAAAGAAATATTTGACGAACGATTAATTTCACGAAATAGACCTTCTAACTGGCCATCTTGTTCGTGCTATTTGACGCCATTAGATTATTTTCTCTGGTGATATGAAAAGTCACATGTCTACGCCGATAAACCTGAAACAATTGAGCACTTGGAAACCAACATTCAACGCGACTGCGAATTACTGCAAAAAGTTTATGAAAACTGAACCTCCAGAATGCGCCATGTACGCGCCAGCCGCGGTGACTACACACCAGAGATCATACTCGTATGCAGACATTAATGCCATAAATTTATCTTTTAGATAAAGCCACCTTCAGGAGTTGACAGTGTCATTTTGTTTCGTATATTTTATCGTCTTAGTAATTAGTTCGTTTTGTCCTACAGCTTTTGCCATTTACGCTATATGTATATGGAATTTTTATGTGAAATTTAGATTTGAATATGTATGTATAATTTCGCCGTCTATATTTTCGCTTTCTTCCTCATCAGAGTACATTTCAAAAAATTCTTTCCGTTTTCTAATCATCGTTTTCTGCTTTAAGTTTAGTTTTCCAATTTTGTCCATAATCCTCTAGTGGCATGAAATTTCTAAAGTCCATTGATAAATCTAGTAGATTAATAGGGCGTTCAAGAGCGTATAAAATATATTTTGTTCAAAGAATGAATTACAAAAAAAAAGGAAATCAATTTTATCAATAATTTAAGAACTTATTGCCGAACTACCAGGAGTTTAAAAGGCCCCATAGTATACATCAAACAAGACTACCTAAGTTTTGTTTCCACGCCTGTAATTATCGTTTTAATAACTTTACATAGTACATGACCTCATTAAATATATAATACGTGTTAGCCAAAGAAAGCGCATAAACGCTGAAAAAAAGATTTATGAGTTGTAAGTGAGGCGGTAATATTTTTACACGATACGTGTTAAGTCCCATTACTATTTATGTACAATTTTAATTATTCAAATGAGCTTCTTAAAGTGATGGATTAGCTCCTAATAATAGCGCGAGCAATTTAAAAACGATAGATTTTTCGAACATTCACACGAGTCGTTACGGGTTTAATATATTGTTTAGGAGAGCTATAATTTTCGTTACGTCGCTTCGGTCAAATAAATGCTTTTAGAATCCACCGTAAATTGGTAATGTTTAATTTTCTTAAATGAAAAACCAACGCTTCAACCTACTCATAGAAAATAATATGAAATTCTGGTGAATCGAGTTGCTATAATTATACCTGCTCGTAGTTATATTCATATTAGGATCAGAGTTCATCCTTTGAAAGTAAAAAAAGCAATTTTTAATGTAAATTTGAATCCTACGCATCGAGCTAAATAGAATTATAAAATTCGCGAATAGCTTGCAACACATGCTTTTTGTTCGAATAGAAGATTTGTTTAAATAAAATTTATTTAAAAATTTAGGTAAAAATATGAATCTTTACTACTTGCTATTTGAAAAATTACATAACGTTTCTTGATCAACACACATCTTTCGTTTCGCTGAGAGCCCTTAGAGCACTGTAGTTTTAATTTGATTTATTCTGCAATATCTCAATATGAGAGGAGGGAGGGATACAAGTGTTAATTGTCTTTTACGATGGATACAATACAACATTTTTTTCTTCATCTTGGTTGGCCACTATTATTTCTGCTTTTCGTAAATGACTTGTTGCTTAGATTGCCTTCTCTACTTTATGTTATGCTGATGATTTGAAAATTCTTACAGCTGTTTCCTCTGTCGAAGATGTCAATAGGCAATAAGAGAGTCTGAGCCTTATTTCAGCTTGGTTTAAATCTAGTAGTCTTCGCCTGAACAAATGTTTCCTTCTTGATACTTTATAGATGGACACATTCTTATGAAGCTCACCTCTATCAAAGACCTCTGTATTTTGCTTCATGCATTAACTTTAACATTTAACTTTAGCTTTTCGCAAATAATTTTTTACTTAGTTTACCTTCTTCTGCATTGTGTTATTCCGATGATTTGAAAATTCTTATAGGTGTTTCCTCTGTCGAAGATGCCAATAAGCTTAATTTCAGCTTTGGTTAAATCTAATAGTCTTCATCTGAACATCGACAAATGTTTCCTGGCTGGCTTCGTAATGAGAACTACATAGTATTTTAGTGATCTTTATTTATTAAAGACACATTTCTTTCTTTTGGTTGTTAGTAAGATGGAGTATGGGTCAACTATTTGGCGTCCTCATACGGCTAGCAAATAAATGTAGTAGAGCGTGTTCAGCGTCGATTTTTGAAATTCCTGACTTTTACATCTTCTGCCGTATATCCTGAGTGCGCGATGTCAACTGTATTATTTTGTTAGGAAAGCACAATGTCAAATCATTAGAAGAACATAGATCCTTGCAGAGCATTCGTCTTGTTTTTAAAAGTTGGTCATATTGACTGTTGACTATCTAGACTTACTGTCCCATTTAAATTTCTCTGCGCTGAAGACAGACCTTCTTTGGGAAGCTTCTTTGATTCATATGTATATCCAGAAATGCAAACATCTACAATGATACTTTTGTGGATAGAGTTAATTTATAATTTTCACTTGTTTGTATTTAATTCTTATTGGTTTTTTTTTCAACAATTTAATTTACTTTTGTAAATTGTTCTTTTCTGCATACGCCACGTACATATGTATTTGTGCTCTGTAATTGGGTTCGCCTATTAGATAATAAAGTATATAATTATTATTGTTATTATCACGATTATTATTATTATCAGTATTAGTATTATTAGCATATTCAGACTTTCCAGATTTTAATGCACTCGATATAATAAAGTCTATTTAATTCTGCAAAATATATAGTTGTCCTAGCTTTAATTTCATCATTTGAAATAAATCTTCATCCAGTAAGTCATCTGCTGTGATTGTTGTACTGAAATTCTTCTTTCTGTACAACGACAGTAACAGCAGCAGTTATACCTGAGGATATCTTATTTGAGTTAAGGCGAAGCGCCGGTAGCAGAGATACCGAGGATGCCGTTCTAACCTGCTAGTCAACATCAAGTAATAACAATGCACGAGAACCGAGAAGCACTTCAAACCACATTACATGTACTATATATAAAGGGTACTAGGAAAGTTTTGAAATATGACGCAATAATGAATCGTAGGAAGCTGCTTGTTGCTGCATGTTGAGACATGTTCATACGTGCATAGTAGCCGTCGTGCCATGTCGATGGGCTCAGTTTTTCATTAGCAGTGAGAGTGTAAAGTGCTTGCGATGGCATCGTGGTCACGAAATGAGATAAGGGCAGTTTTGCATTATAATTTCGTGCGTGGTTTAAACATAGACCAGTGCTTCGAAGAAATGACTCTTGCACTAGGTGATGTTTGTCCACATCGCACAACGATATTCAGGTGATATAGATAATTCCAAAGGGGATATTTAACTGTGGAGGATGCTGAGAGGCCGGGAAGGCCACGAACGTCAGTTACGGAGGAAAATTTTACTACTGTGAGAAAAATGCTTGGCGAGGACAAGCGACTGGCCTACCAACAGATTGAGGGTACTTCATGCCTAAATGCACCAGCAATTCGTTCGATGCAGCTTGGTCATTTGCACGTGAAGAAACTTTGTTCTCTCTGGGTGCCGCATCGACTGACTGAAGAGCAGATGACATGATGTGTGACTTGGTGCCGGGAGATGCTAAAAAAGTTGAGTAAAGGAAAATCTATGTATGTGAACAACATCGTGACAGGTGACGAGACTTGGCTGTACTATTACGATGTGCTAACCAAAGCTCAAAACAAAGTTCGGGTCTTTGATATTGAGGATATATCCGTAGTTGTCAGAAAATCCCGATCTGTAAAGAAGAAAATGATAGCTGTATTTTTCAAATCGAATGGAATTGTGGAATGCGCCGTTTTGGATACAGAGAAGACAGTCATAGCTAAGTGGTATAGTGAACAGTGCCTGCCTAAAGTCATTGGATCTATGATGAACCTACGGCCAAAAATCCAGAATGGACACCTGGTTCCTCCGTAACAGTAATGCTCCAGCTCACCGCGCCAAAGCCTGCACCGAATTTTTGACAACGACAGGATTGAAACTTCTCGAGCACTCTTCCTACAGTCCAGATCTTGCTTCCTACGACTTTGCACTGTTCCCACGTGTGAAAGTGAAGCTAAAAGGAAGGCGGCTTTCCAGTGATGAAGACCTTCTGCGAGCTTGGGGCAATTATTGTGCTTTACTCTCTAGTGAAACTTGGCAGAACTGGTTTAAAGATCGTTTCCGGAGGATGAAGAAATGTATTGAGTGTAGAGGAAATTACTTTGAAAAAATTAAATAAACAAAGCTGTATTGCAAAACTTTCCTAGTACCCTTTGTACTTATATACTATTTTCAACATTGCACTAAATGCGTTTAGAAATAGGTGATTTTAATTCAAATTTAGGTTTCGATAAGTATCTTTAGAATATTTTACTTCTGATATTTAAAACTAAGTGTGGTGGTATTTTCTATATACTTTTACTTTTGATATTTCGAATATAATTACGTAAAAGCGTTAAACTAAATTCCCTTTCGGTTTCAACATATGTCTATAATGAATGTAATTATCGATTAAAGTATAACAGTCCATGCGAAGTATTACCCGAATCTTCTGCTGTGTTAATTATACCCCACATTATAGGAGCTCTACCTTCTAGTTTTGTTAATAATGTTATTGCACCCTCTCCATAATAATGCCTTCATAAATCATGCATTTCAACACATACGAAGGTATGTTTATTATTTATGTATTCGATTCCAAATCCCTTTTCAAGGCTTGAGCGTAGGGGTAGTCTCATATATGCATTAGTGTATTATACCGTACATTTCTGTAATAAGGTAAACATTAACTTCATTGTGTAGCCATGGTAAATCAAAAAAAAAACATAATTAAAACATGAATTGCTGGTGGGGTTATCTTATCAATATGATTTATAATTTATATCAAATATATATATATATGTATATATATATATTAAATGTGACTGAAACAATTGCCTTAAGAAATTTTATTAGAAGCTTATTTAGAATCAGTAGAGGTTTCTATTTGATTTTTGTAAGTGACTCAAATAGTGGTAAAACAAATTTTAAATGTTATTTATGACGAAAATAGTAATAATAACAGTATATAATAGATGTCTCTTAATGATTAAAACTAATTTGTCAGTTCTAGTGCAATTCATTGTTTAGTATTTCAAACACTGAGAATGCTATTGTCATGATATCACATCAATTGTTTGAAACATCTTTAGCCATAGTCGCACATACCCATCTTCCATTAGCTTGTGTTATAGTTCTCCCGTTCACTTTTAATTTCCTATCAATTTTTGGTTATGTTCACAGACAGTTACGTACATAACTCTTGTAACTAGTTTTTCAAATTTGCGTAACATTTGATACTAAATTCCATGCCGTGTTGGGAAATAATATATATTTCAGATTTTATTAACAATATTTACAATGGTGGTTACATCTGTGCAACACACCTGCATTTGAAATATCCATTTGCGGAGTGCCACGCACAATTCTTATGAAAGCTAGGCCTATTTTTTGAAATCATGTATTGAGCAACTTAACGAAGCATGTTCCAAGTGCACATTGATTAAGTTGTTTTTATTCAATATAAGTGAAGAGTGTGGAATGTCTCTGAAGAAGAAACTGTATGCAAGAGAAAATCTCGGGAAATGCTTTCCCTTCTTAATCAATCGGTTCTTGGTTGCAATAAGCAACGCATGGAATGAAGTTCAAAAAAAGTACTGCGAAAGTTATCTGCATTGAAAGGCATGCCAGTAAAAAAATATAAGAATTGTGCACAACGATATTGTTTTTTTGTTATTTTTAAGATTATACAAAGCCACTTGTTCAAAAGTATTAAAGTATACAAGGTTTCTACTAGGCATCGATTATATCTTTAATCGACAATAAGTATCGTAATTAGTTTAATGATAGTGTGTACAATAAAGATGCATTAGATATAATTTTTAAATTGGTTTGGCAACTAAGTACTTTCGGTTTTGTAGTATAAAATAAAACACTTTTTTTTAAACAAAGAATAGTTTTTAATCAATTATATATTTTCCGTTTTGCTCAATGACCTTTTGCCATCTTCCTTTCAACTGCACGATTCCGCGCTCATAAAATTTCTGGTCCTTATCAGCAAAAAACTGAACCAGGTGCGAGTGAAGGTCATCGTCATTTGTGAAAGTTTTACCATTCAAAGAATTTTGCAAACTTCAAAATAAATGGTAATTAGATGGTGCTAGATCAGGGCAGTATGGGGGATGTGGCATCACTTCCCAGCCAAGCTCCAATAGTTTCCCATGAGTTGCCAAAGATGTGTGAGGCCTTGCATTATCTTCGTGGACAACTACACCTTTCCGATTTGACAATTCTAGCCGTTTTTCTTTGATTGCTTCATCCAGTTTTATTAATTGTTGACAGTAAACATCAGAATTGATCGTTTGGTTCCATGGAAGCAGCTCAAAAAACACAACACCTTTGTAATCCCACCAAACTGACAGCATGATCTTTTTTGGATGCAATTCAGCTTTCGATGTGGTTTGAGCTGGTTTATCGTGTTTGCTCCATGATCGTTTTCGAACTATGTTACTGCACAGGACCCATTTTTCATCACCAGTGATGATTCTTTTTAAGAAAGGGTCTTTTTCATTTCGTCTAAGGTGCATATCGCAAAAGTTGATTTTTTGTGTTAAATGAATTTCTTTCAATTCGTGAGGTACCCAAATATCAAGCTTCTTAACTAGTCCAAGACATTTTAAATGTTTTTTAATTGTTGTGTGCGATACATGTAGCCTCTCCGCAACCTCTCGAACAGTTATATGATAATCCTCTTCAATTATGACTTTGATTTGGTCATCATCAACTTCAGTAGGCCGACCAAAACGTTGCTCATCTTTGAAGGAAAGATCTCCAGAACGGAATTTTTTATACCATTTCTGACATGTGCGCTCTGTTAAGCAATTAGCACCATAAACTTCCCCATATCTTTTTGTGAGCCGCAGCAGCTTTCTTACCTCTACGGAAATAAAATAATAAAATATGTCGAAAATGTTCGTTTCTGCACTCCATTTAAAATTAACCCACAACTAATAGCTTTTATAAAAATCACGCACTACTTGCTTCTGATGTTACGACAATGTGACTAGTATCAGGCGACAAACGGTAAAGTACAGCACTAACATACGTTATACAAAAAATAAAGCAACACTCTCTATCAGTAAAAACCGAAAGTACTTAGTTGCCAACCCAATATATTTATGAGTATCGGTTTCATTTAACGGATTTATTCCGTGAACTATACAATATGGACAATGGAAAGGTCTCATATCTTTGCCGAAGCAAACCTGTACTCCATAAAAAGTAGTATTTTTATAGTAAAACAACGTCCTCGAATAAAAAGACCAATATTTTTCCAGACGAAATCAATACCGAACAGTATAATGTTAGTTTGCAAACTTTTGCATTAGTGGAGCTATTCGATAGTGAGTTGAAAAAAGCATTTTTCTGACAAAACTTCTCAGCTCATACTGCACGAGGAACATTATTAGCATTTTCAAGTGAGTTTATGAGGAACTCATTATTAGCCACGATGGTCAACTACCCTACTTTACCTTTTCGGCACTGTTTTGTTGAAATTATTACAGATAAGATGTCTACGAAAAGGTTAGATAATTTAGATAAATATAGAGAAGCAATCGAACATGAAATTCTGGTTAAATCACGGGAAGAACTTTAGCATTTTTTGAAAACGTGAAGTGAATTTATTTAGGTCTACAGCATCAGGGTCACCATTGTGAATGTTGAAAAAATATTTGTATTTTTGTCATAACAATGAGCAGCAGTACTTATAAATAAACCTATCATGAATAAGGGCCTCTGCAAATGCGTTCCCATACTACGACAGCTCGTCGAGAAGTGCCGATCTAGAATATTCTTCTAGCTTAAAGACGCGACAAATATATATCCAGTCCCATGCGTTCTTACAACAAAAATTATAAAACTCTACGGGAATGTAATCAGAGTCCATAGACATAAGTTTCATATCATGGAAATCTCTAGTTAGCATACCATTAAGTAAATAGTAGCGAAGAAAAGAACCATCATTACCTACCCTGTTGATAACCACACTTACGGTATCACTATCGAGAAGGCACTAGTGATATCATAAAGCAAAAGAGATGAGAACGACTTAAGTCAATTTTAGTTAGCTAATTCCAGAACAAACGCCCGCTTGCGTTAAGAAACTCGACAGTACAGGACCGTAAGGAGACACATTAAATCTCATAGAAATTATGCTGTTAAGAAATTTCGATTAATCCATAGGTGATTTGAAAAATTAATAGAATACTACATTCACGAAAGGTGTTATATTGCTTCATATAGCGAAAATATCACGAAACTTGTATGGAAGTCAAAATGAACATGTAACAAATATTGTATTAAACAATCCGAGTTGCATTTGAAGCTTGTACGTGTTCTCGCTTTTGATTTCAAGAAATACGTAAGTAAACTATTCAGATATTAATTTAGAATAATCTATATTTTATTATAATTACACACTCACTTATAATTGCCTTTTAAACACACATTCAGTGCACGAAAAATACATCTGCATCGAATGTGTAACAAATTTTTAATATTCTTGAAGTTGTACAGCATAATTATTTTCAATGAACTGTACATAATTAATATCATGAAAACTTTTACGTCTAAACTGCACCTGTCGGTTTACACATTTTCCTCTACTGAAACAAGCTATTAAGCGTACTAGGATATCTGTTATTATAATTTCTCTAGTGTAAATAAAAGAATTTACATTTGCCTTCCATTATATAGGCAGCTAAGGTTTATTCATGAGAACGCCGTGCAGAAACTTCAAGTTTCCCAACAATATTGAAATCAAGTTTTCAATATTCGTATTTCCATCTATTATTAGGGTAATTATTAAACTTTCATCAAACAATATCTTCATGTGGCCAAGACACGTTTAATAATTTGGTATGAAACATTATTGGACACTCCTATTCATGCTCTGAGCTTAAATGTATAAAAATTTCGTGGTAAAAAAAGAGTAGGAAAATGAAATACAGAATAAAATGGAACAAGATATAATAACTCGCGTCATTATATTCACGAACACTTTTAACGTTCTCTTCTTATCTTCAACTGCTACCTGGTATACGGCTTTTCGTACCTACAATGTCCTAATTATCCTTCCACTGAAAGATAAAGATTATAAATAACATTATTCTTTAATTGAAAGTTAGTAGTAAAATTACCGCGAAATGGTATTAGAATTTCTGCTATTAATCGGAGTTTTCGCTTTCTTCTATTGTTACTGTTTCTACATATATTATATACAAGAAATATTTACAAAGTAATCGTTGGCCTTAAAATACTGATGTGTAATAATTAGAGTTGGAACTGCGGGTGTTCAGCCAGCAGCGCGCGCTTTAAATAAGCGCTAGAAGTTTAGCAAGTAACAAATGTAAACATTTAACCTTTTAAGGAGCATTTTCAGTATGCATAAGATGGGTTGAATATCATACTAATATTAATTTGGCAATAGTATCCCATTAGTTACATACATTACTTTTATGTTGATACAGAAGAGTGTAATTTGTAAATTACACTCTTCTACAAAATCAAAAGTAAGGTATTTAAGGTATTATTAATGCAGAAAAGCATTACAAAATATATTGTAAAGCATATAATGTATACTTAAGAGTAAATTAAACTAAGCAGGCTGTAATATACATAGAAAAGTAGAAATATCTAGACAATTTAAAGGAAGGAATAGAATACTAAATAAATTTTGCCTCTTCAAGATGGATCAGAGCGCTAACTATTAGCATTACTGTACAGATGCATGTGTTAGAAGCTCCTTGATTACAATAATTGGTGTTTGTGAAAAAACGTATGTATAGGGTCTTCTAATAAGAGGTTTCATTTTGTTATGCAAAAAAAAGAATATTTTTATGCGAAATCATCGGATTTTTATTTAATTGTAAAGAGGAGGGTATGTCATTATTAATGGAAAACAATACCATCCAAATGGCCGCCACGGCTGCGCCTGCAGGACCATATTCTTTTCATGAAATTTTCATTCACCAATTCGCACATTTGCGGCTGTATGTCCTCGATCACGTCACGAATTCCATCACCGAGGTCTTGAATCAATAGTGGGCCAATGGCGTAGACCTTATCTTTCACGTAGTTCCAAAGAAAAAGTCTAAAGGTGCTAAATCACAAGATCTCGGTGGCCAATTGTGATCGCCTCTTCGAGAAATCACACGGCCAGGAAACTTTTCACACAAAAGAGCGATGGTATCGTTACTTGTTTGGCACGTAGCGCCGTTTTGTAGAAAATAAATGTCGTCCATATCAGTATCTTCCAATCCCGGCTATATAGAATCATTAATCATCGTTCGATAGCGCAAACCATTCACCGTAACAGTTGCTCCAGCTCCATTTTCGAAAAAGTAAAGTTCAATGACCCCGCCAGACCAAAAACCGCACACTCACACGTTGAGAATGGAGAAGCTTATCGGCAATAGTTCTTGGGTTTTCCGAGCCCCAAATGCGACAATTCTGCATGTTAACGTAGCCTCTGAGGTTAAAATGGGCCTCATCACGCAAGATGATTTTTCAATGAAATTCCGAATCAGTTTGATGCATTTCAAGGACCCAATCAATTGTTGATGGTCGGTAGGCGTAAGTTCTTGTATTAACTGAACTTCAAAAGCCTTAAGACCTAAGTTTTTATGCAAAATACGGTGCAATGGCATTTGTGGAATGCCCAATTCCAAAGATCGGCGAGAAATGGACAAAACTGGGCTTTCCTCAACGCTGTGGACTACGACAGCAATATTCTCAGTTGTTCTTGAGCGACGTGCTTAGTGTCGTGATTTGTCTCAACAGATCAATCATCATTATTCCACCAGTTTCACAATTGCTGGTCGAGAAGGTGCTTCACAACAATCCAAAAATGCTTTAGTTTTGCGAACTGCGACGCAGCCATGCTCTTTCGAAGGCCAAGTTTGCCGTTGGGTTGCTCGTTTTGAACAAGGCTACGTTTGTCTACAGTGAAAAATATTCTGAACCACTAAAACTTGTTACCAAGTGAAAGTGGAGGAGATTGGGAAGACTGTGAGCATGTCTGCTGAACGTTTACACCACATTTTACACATCGAATTAATTAGGCATGTCTGAGCTTTATAACAAGTAGCTACCCTGTTTACTGAATACAGACCGAAAACATGAAAGACCATGAATATCCAAAAAAAATTTGAAGCTCTTTAACATCAACTCAGTAGATTGTTTACGTCGGTTTATTATAGTCTATGAAACTTAGCTTTATTACCAATTTCAGTACTGTCATCATGACAGTTCTTCGCCAAAAAAGTCCAATGCATTTCCTTCGGCTGGAATACCGTGGCAATTACCCTGACCACGATATTTTGAAATTCGAAATGAATACTTCTTATCGACTTATGCTACACACCGCAATATGAAATTCCGTATATCTATATATATAAAAATCAATTGCTGTTCGTTAGTCTCGCTAAAACTCGAGAACGGCTGAACGGATTTATCTTATCTTGGTCTTGAAATGTTCGTAGAGATCTAGGGAAGGTTTAAAAGGTGAGACAAATTCGAATAATTACCGGAAAATCCTAAAAGCAGGCCTTTTCTTTCTCCCATAAAAAAGTGGTGTGTTCTTAACCTCAAAGAGTAAATTTGCAATTTATTATCGCTGCACAAACTTCAAATTCAATCATATCTATCAAAATAGCCTTCGCGTGCGCGTTGGAGGATCTAATGTCGCATTCCGAAACTCAACAAAAGTGATAATATCGCGAACGCGACCAAATTGAATAGTCACAAAATGTAATAGATCATTAGTAGTACTGATATTCAATTTGGTCGGCTTCGCGAAACTTAATTTTAGCTAACTTCAGTTGTTAATCTATCAAATTATTTTAAATTTTAAGTTTTGTCACAAATTAAATTTCTGAACGCAACCATAATATTTGACATTAGATTTTAAAACAAACTAATATGTCAATCCATCCTGTCGCACTTCACGACACGGAAAAAGTATTACGATATTGATCTACGATATCTATGAGTGCATCCTTCTATCTTTTTGAGTGACGATTACCGCTAGGTGCGCGAGAACTTTCTTTACTTTGGTGATCCTTTGTGATAGTGACATTCCAAGTAATGTGCTCTTTTTTTGTTCATATTTTGTGATGGTGACACTTTACTGCTAAGTGAGCGGGAAATTTTCTTACGATGCCGAGGAGAAGACGACCTGACTTAGGTCGTCGCAGTCAATCAAATGTGCGAAGAGCTACCTCACGTGCTACCCGCGCTGATGACCACAGAGAGACAGATCAAGAAAATAGTCGTATTGCTATGTCAAAATTGCGTTATTTAGTGAGTGACAATGAAGTAGAGAGGCTTAGAATGCAACAAGTTCGTGCACATCAAACACAACTACCAGATGGGTCGCTATGTAAGTTGCAACGAAGCAATTTGGCGTATCTTTTCATTTGCGATCCATGAAAGACACCCTACAGTAGTCCATTTGGCAGTCCATTTAGAAAATGGTGGCAGACAGAGCGGCACGCCCACCGTCGACAACAAGTTTCTTCACAGTCTGTCAAATTGATGATTTTGTTCGCACTTTGCTGTATGCTGACATGCCTCGCTATTACACATGGAATGCATCATCGAAATCGTCTCAGCGTCGAAAACAAGGAACACCAGTTGAAGGACATCCAAATGTATTTGCTTCAGACGCTCTGGGTCGCATCTACACAGTACATCCAAATAACGATGAATGTTATTATTTGCAGTTGTTGTTGGTGAATGTTCGTGGTCCGATATCGTTTAAACAACTAAGAACAGTTAATGGACAACTGTGTGCGACTTACCGTGAGGCATGTCAACTATTACATTTACTTGAGAACGATTCGCACTGGGATGATACGCTCAAGGATTCCGTAATATCTTCATCGCCGCATCAAATTCGTATATTGTTTGCGATTATCATATCGACATGTTTCCCTTCGAATTCAAAAGATTTGTGTGTTAAATATAGAGATGACATGTCAGAGGATGTTTTGCATCGTGTGCGCCGCCAAACTTTGAATCCTACACTACAAATGACTGCAGAAATTTACAATGAGACATTGATCATGATAGAAGATATGTGTTTATTGATGGCAAATAAAGTATTGGAGTGTTTGAGAATGACAGAACCCAATCGTCATATGCACGATGCATTAAACCACAAGTTGCAGTACGACAGTACGACATTTAAGCATTGGCCAAAACAATTCGCACAAATGTTCCACAATTAAATCAACAACAAAAAATTGCGTACGACACTTTGATAGAAGCTGTGAGCAGTGGTTCTGGTGGAATTTATTTCCCTGATGCTCCCGGAGGAACAGGAAAAACGTTCTTAATTTCATTGCTTTTGGCGAGGATCAGATCGCGAAATGATATTGCTCTAGCGTTGGCTTCATCTGAAATAGCTGCGACTCTGCTAGAAGGCGGACGAACTGCACATTCTGCCTTGAAATTACAATTAAAAATACAAATAACAGAAACACAAATTTGCAACATCGCCAAAAATAGCGCAATGGCCAGGATCCTACAGGTATGCAAATTGATTGTTTGGGATGAATGCACAATGGCCCATAAGAGGTCACTGGAGGCACTGGACAGAACGTTGAAAGATCTTCGTTACAACCAAAATATTTTTGGTGGGGCCATGATTCTGTTGTCAGGTGATTTTCGTCAGACTCTTCCACTTATTCCCCGATCAACTGTAGCTGATGAACTAAATGCATGCCTAAAATCATCGAATTTGTGGCAGTACGTAAAGACACTCCAATTAACAACTAACATGCGAGAATTTTTGCAACAAGATGAAACTGCAAATGTGTTTTCTTCATTCAAAAAATGTTTTTTATTAAATACGGATTCGTTTTGCTTGTTCTAAAATTATATTATACAAAAGTTTAGGCCTACTATTTATCGATTGAGCCAGTACGAAGTCTACCAGGTCAGCTAGTCTTAAATATAATAAAACTAATTTCTTATGGAATAGAGTATTATACAGTGACCTAAAGTCTAGCTATCTATTTCGAATCAATAAATGAGGCAAGTTACATCTAACTTGCATAATTTAGGGTTATATTAAGTGTTTCCTAAATCAATACAAACTTTTCCAATTAGCGTAAATTAATTTAAAATATTTTTTGATTCTACGTAATATAAACATAGTTATAAGTATGTGTATTAGGAAGGAAAATGGTTGGAGCTATTTTATTTTCCCTAAGTTTTCCTTTGTAACCTGCATGAATAGGAAATATTCAGTCTACACCAGAGTCGCAGTAAATTCCATTTCCGTTCTCGTAGCTTGTATTGGGACAAGCTGCCCCTGAATTGGTGACATCATATATGTTTGTCCAGGACAGTATTGGAATCTACGAGACAGGGGTTTGACCCCACGTTAATAAAGTAGAGAATGTTATTCTGCATTTTATTGAATTGTTGTTCGACTTTTCCTTTTCATGTGGTCGAACGTTTGCGGTAATACAATTTTCCCCTACCCAGTCAACTCGTTTGCGTTTGCGGTTTTGGCGAGTGAAAAAGTTTAGAGGACGAATTTTAAAGGAATAATAACGAAACCGTAAAAATAAAATAAAGTGGAGTTAATGTCTTGCATGTAATCATAAATCGTGTTTTGAAGGAAAATTTGCCTTTGCTGAAAATCGCAATTTTATGTTTATTTTTCTTGTCATCATGAGATTTTAACAAAATTGTGAATTTCAGTCATTTAACATGCTCAAAAATAAATTATTTGTTTTCGATACATGTACGAGGGAGCGTTATTATATTTGCGGAATGAGCGGGTTGTAGAGGGGTGAGTAGGCGCATTGGGGGCGTGGCCTGTGCAGCGACTCATGATTAGTATAAATACGAAGTTTCATTGTTATTAGACAGTTAGTCTTTGAGCTATCGTCAACCAAGTAACATAATCAGGAGTGAAAAGTGAAATATGGAAAAAATCGAATATCGTGCCGTTATAAAGTTCCTTACCAGGCAAGGAAAATCAGTCGCGACCATAATGAATGAGATGTCATTGGTTTACGGCGACTCTTGTCCAGGAAAAACCATGGTGTACAAGTGGCATAGTTTATTTAAACAAGGTAGGGAATCCCTTGAAGACGACCCGAGGCCGGGCAGGAGCATTGAGGTGACCACGCCAGCACTTATCCAAAAAGTTGAAAAAATTGTACTCGAAGATGCTCGACTAAAGAAGAAACAACTCGCAAAAATGGTTGGAGTATCCGATACAACAATTTTTAAAATCCTACACGATCATCTCGGCATGTCTAAGGTCAGCGCAAGATTGGTGCCGAGAATGCTTACGCCGCCGCAAAAACAACAGCGCGTAGAGTGTTCGCGTGCATTTTTGGACCTCTGTAATGAAGACAAGGATGGTGTATTGAGTGGAATTGTTACTGGAGACGAAACTTGGGTTCATCATTATGAACCTGAGTCCAAACAAGACTCCATGCAGTGGCATAAAAAGGGCACAGCACCTCCCAAGAAATTTAAGGTGTCACAATCAGCTGGGAAACTCATGGCAACGGTATTTTGGGACTCGGAAGGAATATTGTTGATTGATTATAAAGATAAAGGTGTTTCTATAACCGGAGAATATTACGCTTTAATATTAGAGCGACTAAAAGAAGCCATTAAAGAGAAAAGACGGGGAAAATCGACAAAAGGTGTTCTGCTTTTGCACGACAACGCGCTCGTCCACAAGAGCCGCGTTGCGTTAGCTGCCCTGCATAAGGTGGGCTTCGAAATTGTGAATCACCCACCCTACAGCCCAGACCTGGCCCCGAGTGATTATTACCTGTTTCCGAAAATGAAAAAAGAGCTGCGGGGTAAAAAATTTACTGCCGATGATGAAGTCAATGAGGCAGTTTCGGCGTATTTTGCAGATAAAGAGAAATCATTTTTTTATAAGGGTATAAATAAATTAATTGAAAGATGTGAAAAATGTATCCGTCTTGCAGGTGAATATATTGAAAAAGAAAAATAATTTGGTTTTTTTATTTCCACCCCTTGTCCCCCATTCCGCGAATATAAAAACGCTCCCTCGTATATACGATATAAAGGAATTTACTTTTGAATTTTTGGTTACAATAAACGTTCCTTTACTATTCCACTTCCGTAATATCTTGCTTCTTACTTCTTTCTCTTCCGCAAAATCAAAGGCATCTATTTCGACAAAGTTTATATCCAAACAATCACTACGCGTTTTCTTGAAGAAGTAACTTCGTAAGAGTTTTGGGGCTGCTTTTCTAATTGGGGAAAGCTACGTTTGGCTACGCAAATCTATTTCGAATATACGTGTATTGTACAATAAAATATTTCGTTCTATATATGTGACAAAGAAAAATGAACTTCCAGTAAACATTTTAAAGGAAATTTTGCGCAAATCTTTTACGTTTCTAGAGAGATTGGTCTCAAAAATATAGGTAACATCGTAGAAGAGCAAAGAGATAGATAGGAGATTTGAATTGCTTATCTTTAGAGACCGGCCTGGTGCCTCAAGATGTGTAGGAACACTTTTTTTTGCGGAGGTAGACAATCCAATAACAATGTTTTCTGTATATTTTCACATTCATTAGTTATATATAGTCCAAGACTACTACTTTCACTAATTAACATTGTATCCTTAGATTGGCATCGTGTAATGGCTAAAAAATTGGGATGAAGGATGAAACAACATCGTTTTAGCAAATCTCATTTTTATTTGTAAACTTGTAATGATCGACGTCGAAGAGATGAAAGGCAGTTTTTGAATTTTCGCATAGAACATGAGGTTGCATTTACTGATTGATGGATTAATATAGAATTATTTTATTCAAGGCCATTTAAATTCTCAAAAGTATATTTGTGAAGTTGTGAAACCATTCGTTTCAGCAAATACCCAACGGCTAAATAATTCCATATTTCGACAAGATAATACCGGTATTTATGATGCAGCTGTTACATTACGATGTCCGCAAGGCGCCAAAAATAACATTTTAAATTTGCTTGGACAGTTGCCCGGTTTATTGTTCACGATGCTATACAAAGGGTACTAGGAAAGTTTTGTAATACAGCTTTATTTATTTAATTTTTTCAAACCAATTTCCTCTACACCTCTACAAACCTCTCCATCCTCTATCTAATCTTTAAACCAGTTCTGCCAAGTTTCACTAGGGAGCGAAGCACACTCGTTGTCCCAAGCCCGCAGAAGGTCCTCATCACTTAAAAACCGTCTCTCTTTTAGCTACATTTTCACATGCTGGGATAGTGCAAATTCGCAGGGAGCAAGATCTGGACTGTAGGGAGGGTGTTCGGGAAGTTTCAATCCTGTCGTGGTCAAATATTCGGTGTAGGCTTTGACGCGATGAGCTGGAGCATTATCGTGATGAAGGAACCAGGTGTCCATTCGTGACTTTGGCCGCAGGTTCTTCATAGATCCAATGACTTTAGGCAGGCACTGTTCAGTATACCACTTAGCTGTGACTGTCTTCTGTGTGTTCAAAACGCCGCGTCGCGTTCCACAATTCCACTCGATTTGAAAAATACAGCTATCATTTTCTTCTTTACAGGTCGGGATTTTCTGACGACTATTGGTGTGTCCTCATCATCAAAGACCCAAATTTTGTTTTGAGCTTTGATCGACACATCGTAATAGTACAGCCAAGTCTCGTCACCTGTCACGATGTTGTTCACATACCGAGATAATCTCTTATTAAACTTTTTTAGTATCTCCCGGCATCAAGTCACACGTCGTATTATTTGCTCTTCAGTCAGTCGATGCGGCACACAGAGAGCACAAAGTTTCTTCACGTGCAAATTATCATGCAGAATCAAACGAATTGCTGATGCATTTAGGCCTGAAGTACCCTCTATCCATTGGTAGGTCACTCGTCTGTCCTCGCCAAGCATTTTTCTCACAGTAGTAACGTTTTTCTCCGTAACTGACACTCGCGGCTTTCAAGATCTCTCAGCATCCCTCACAGTTAAATTTCCCCTTTGGAATTCTCTATACCACCTGAGTATCGTTGTGCGATGTGGACGAACATCATCTAGTGCAAGAGTCATTTCTTCAAAGCACTGGCCTACGTTTAAACCACGCACGAAGTTATAACGCAAAACTGCCCTTATCTCATTTCGTGACCACGATGCCATCGCGAGTACTTTACACTCTCACTGCTAATGAATAACTAAGCCCATTGACATGGCGCGGCGGCTACTATGCACGTATGAACATGTCTCAACATGCAGCAATAAGCAGCTTCCTGCGATTCATTTTTGTGTCATATTTCAAAACATTCCTAGTATCCTTTGTCTAATATAGTATACATATACGAGGGAGCGTTTTTATATTCGCGGAATGGGGGACAAGGGGTGGAAATAAAAAAACCAAATTATTTTTGTTTTTCAATATATTCACCTGCAAGACGGATACATTTTTCACATCTTTCAATTAATTTATTTATACCCTCATAAAAAAATGATTTCTCTTTATCTGCAAAATACGCCGAAACTGCCTCCTTGACTTCATCATCGGCAGTAAATTTTTTACCCCGCAGCTCTTTTTTCATTTTCGGAAACAGGTAATAATCACTCGGGGCCAGATCTGGGCTGTAGGGTGGGTGATTCACAATTTCGAAGCCCACCTTATGCAGGGCAGCTAACGCAACGCGGCTCTTGTGGACGGGCGCGTCGTCGTGCAAAAGCAGAACACCTTTTGTCAATTTTCCCCGTCTTTTCTCTTTAATGGCTTCTTTTAGTCGCTCTAATATTGAAGCTTAATATTGTCCGGTTATAGAAACACCTTTATCTTTATAATCAATCAACAATATTCCTTCCGAATCCCAAAATACCGTGGCCATGAGTTTCCCAGCTGATTGTGACACTTTAAATTTCTTGGGAGGTGCTGTGCCCTTTTTATGCCACTGCATGGAGTCTTGTTTGGACTCAGGTTCATAATGATGAACCCAAGTTTCGTCTCCAGTTACAATTCCACTCAATACACCATCCTTGTCTTCATTACCGAGGTCCAAAAATGCACGCGAACACTCTACGCGCTGTTCTTTTTGCGGCGGCGTGAGCATTCTCGGCACCCATCTTGCGCTGACCTTAGACATGCCGAGATGATCGTGTAGGACTTTAAAAATTGTTGTATCGGATACTCCAACCATTTCTGCCAGTTGTTTCTTCTTTAGTCGAGCATCTTCGAGTACAATTTGTTCAACTTTTTGGATAAGTGCTGGCGTGGTCACCTCAATGCTCCTGCCCGGCCTCGGGTCGTCTTCAAGGGATTCCCTTCCTTGTTTAAATAAATTATGCCACTTGTACACCATGGTTTTTCCTGGACAAGAGTCGCCGTAAACCAATGACATCTCATTCATTATGGTCGCGACTGATTTTCCTTGCCTGGTAAGGAACTTTATAACGGCACGATATTCGATTTTTTCCATATTTCACTTTTCACTCCTGATTATGTTACTTGGTTGACGATAGCTCAAAGACTAACTGTCTAATAACAATGAAACTTCGTATTTATACTAGTCATGAGTCGCTGCACAGGCCACGCCCCCAATGCGCCTACTCACCCCTCTACAACCCGCTCATTCCGCGAATATAAAAACGCTCCCTCGTATATATATATATATATAAAGCTTATCATATCCAAGGAATGATTTGTCTGGAATATGAAGTTATAGGACTAGTAGCTTCCCAACCCTTCAATGAACATACAACGTCTACATTATGTCCAACAAATTGCTTGAAATGAGCTTCCACATAAGTCAATAGAGCATCTTACTTGAAACACGCTTGGGCAAATAACAGAATGTATTCGTTTATGCAGAGTGGCAGCTTATTATCAAGAGTTCTATGTAAATGTACGAATTTTTCAATGAAAATTTAATCAATTACTATTCTCAGCATAGAAAACATTGGAACAAAATTTAGTTTATAAATATATACTTTTACTGAAACATTTGTTTGTATGTCTCATTGTGTATACACGTTCACACACAAATAATAAATACACAGATGTGTCTGTGTATATCTATGTCAATACATTCCCGAGAAAGTATTATCGCTTCTTGTTTAAAGACCTGCTAATCTCATTGTTGCCTGGATTTTGATTTACCTCTCCTTCTTCCGTATTATGTTGTTCATTTCTGGTCTCGGAATATGCACCAAGCGTTTTGTATTCAGCAGTTTTATGTGAGATGCAGTAGTTCCAATACTACAGCTATTTCTAGGTTTCTTCTCCTTAGATTCCCATTTTTCAATTTTATAGTGCTCAGTATTGCTCTCAATATTTTTCCCTCCATTACGCTTAGTTGATGTTGATCTCGGCTGCATAATTATAATCGGTCTAGCTTAAGCTTTATGTACTATAATTTTTGACATTTTGTTTATTGTTTCACTCTTGTCTTACACAGAATACGCCATGAAACGTATATATTTATCAGAAATCAAGTTTTCCTTGTAGTCATTCTATAAACTAAAAGAAATTAAAACTTTATGAACGAATAGTAGGAGGCATCAGGTCCTAATAATACAACAAACAATTTATTTCATTTTATTAAAACTTTAACATATATTTAGAAATTAACAATTTGAAAATGATTCGTCAGAGCAAAGTAATAATGGGATATACCGTGAATATATTTTATAATGCAACATGCACATACATACACTAGTTGCTAGAGTGACGTAATAATGAAATGACAGCAATGTATTTTAGCGTGTATTTTATTTTGCAACATAGGATGTCAAAGTAAGTTACTCTATTTTTGAGGTATGTATAATGTAGAAGAAAAACTGTTATTAGTGAACTGGTATAACTCGAATATGAGTTTGAGGAGAGTAGCAGATTTGTTTCAAATTATATACTGACCGTCCAAGACCGAGTACAACTACAATAAGTAGGTTAGTACAGAAGTATAAAAATAATGGATGCATCGTTCCTAATCATAAAAAAAAGAATAGGCCAAGATATGTTATTACTGACGCCAAAAGAGATGAAATTCTGCAAACAATCGAAAATAATAATATGCTCTCCACAAGAGCTTTAGCACAAACTACAAATGTAAGCAAATCTTCCGTGCATAAACTACTAAAACGAGAACATTTTAAGTCGTATCATTTTCAAAACCATCAGGAACTAATTGCGAATGATGCAGAAAGAAGAAGTAACTTTTGTGAAATCATGTTGGATAAGCTTCATAATGATGATACTTTACTACGCAGAATTTGCTTTACAGATGAAGCAACATTTTATGTAAATGGTGAAGTAAATTGACAGAACTGCCGCTACTGGAGTAGACAAAATTTGCAAAGATATCATACCACAAGGACTCAGCGGCCACAGAAAGTCAATGTTTGGACTGGGTTGATTGGACACCATATTGTAGGACCGTTTTTTATTAAGGGTACTCTTACAGGAGAAAAATATTTAGAATTGCTTGAGTACAGAGTTATGCTAGCCCTCCACGCTTTAAATATTGATGGTGAGATTTGGTACCAGCATGATGGCGCGCCGGCACATAATTCTCATATGGTTAGAACATTTTTCAACCAAAGATTTCCAAACCGTTGGATAGGCCATGGAGGAGAAGTAGAATGGTCCGCAAGGTCACCAGACCTGTCTCCAAACGATTTCTTTCTTTGGTCATGTATCAGAAATAAAGTTTTTCATGGAGAACCTCTAAACAATATTGACCAATTAAAAAATAGAATACGAGTTATTGCAAGAGAAATAACTCCAGAGCAGATACCAAATACAATAAATGAATTCTACAATCGCTTATGATACTGTCTGGCCGTCAATGGTGACATTTTTGAAAATTTGTTAAATTAGTTTTTAAATTTTGTTGTACTGTATTTCACATCCTATGTTGCAAAATAAAATACACGCTAAAATACATTGCTGTCATTTCATTATTACGTTATGTATGTATGTGCATGTTGCATTAAATATATTCACGGTATATAATAAAAAGCTGAAAATAAAATAATCAGTCTTAAAACTTGTCGAGAAAGCTGACTAGATGCTTAACGAGACGTTATAAGGGAACCTGGAAAACTTACTTAATTGAAGAATTACAAAGTAATCAAGAACCTAATAGTACAAGAACGTCTTCTGCTTTGAAACCTATTGATTTATAAAACGCACCGGTCATTTAATAAATAAACTACATACATTTTGTTGGAACATAGTCTGGACAGATATTAAGAGCAGGTGATACTTCAGAGATACAAAAAATACACAAATGCACAGAAAAGCGGGATTAGAACCGCTAATCACTCACATAAAGGACCGAGCAAAGAGCTTCTACAAAGCAATGAAAACACACACAAACGCAACACTTGCACACATAACGGAATATCCTAAAACACACCAAAAATACAGAAGGCCAGCAATGGAAATAGATAGTGAGGAAAAAGATTAAATATCGAAGGAACAAAACTATCAATGGGAAGATTAATCACACTGACGACTGAGAGCAAAAGGGCAGAGCCCTAGTTCGAATAAACTGTGAAGAAGAGAAGAAGAGGGAGATACAAAATATCTTACTTAAGATTATATTTCTTTATAATTTTCTAATGATGTTTCACCATGCTAGCCATCAAATTATCGCAATGAAGCTGGTTTCTGTTTCATATTTGTCCAAGCATTTTTGATTGGATTAGCATTCGCCGATCGAAAAAGTAATTTATTGTAAATGTCTTCTTCGTTCTAATCCCATGAAATTTTTTGAACTACCTTCGCAGTTAAGGTCCAACGGTTTCCTCTTCCAAATTAATTATTCATTGATGTCTAGATTTTCTGTGAAAAACCTAAGGTTCTGAAATTAGTGATATAAAGAAAACTCAATGAAACTATTGAACAACTTCGTGGGAATCGAACCAAATTCGTGTTTAATAGATTGTGCATCGACTGTATATTTACACTGCCAATAATCTTAAAAGAACTATCTGAAATTGAAGTACACAAATTTTATCGAAGAACGTTCGATTCTACATATTTATGTTATATTACGTCGCGCAGGTTTAACTTCCCGCACTCTTATACACTTGCGAAATGACATTTTGCAATAAACACAAAATCTAATTTCTTGAAATGCAAAACCAATTGGCGAATGGGGAAAACAACACGCGAAACAAACATCCTTTTTTCTTGCTTATCCGATACAATTAATTATTATTATATTATTATTACAGTGAGTTTTAATCAATTAGGGTTAATATAATTCCTTCCCACAATAATTTTCATATTCTGTATACGTATTTCGACAACTAACTCATCACAGTGTCTCACCTAGAACCAGGGCAGATTTCGCACAGAGGCAGTCCGTATTAGACTTTGCACCGTCGAAAGGCTTTGGTTCCAGATGCGACACTGTCATCATTTATCTGCTGATGAAGATAACTTAATTGTCGAAATACAAAAATTGTTGTAGAAAGGGGTTATATTAACCTTAATTTGTTGAATTTGATGGAGCCTGTAGTTGATTTACTTAATCACTAAAGTTGATATATAACCCCTTTCCACATTGACTTTCGTAATTCTGTATTGAGAACCAAAATGTACACAGTGTACATTTTGGTTCTCAACGGTACAGATCGTAGTTTGTTTTCGTACGGGTAATTTTCGCCGTGGTTTACCTGCTGCGACACTTTGCAATTATCAGCTGATGATGACAACTTAGTTGTCGAAATCGTATACAGAATTACGAAAGTTAATGTGGAAAGGTGTTATATACCAACCTTAGTGATTAAGTTAAACTTAATTTAATTTGGTAAGTAGACTTCCGCGGTCGTGGTCCATGCTATCTGCTTCTGGGTTTCCGGGCTGGAACCGCGTCACTAGTATATCTGCCGACGTTTCGCACCCATTTGTGTGGGACATCTGCAGGGCTGAACTACTGCACTGAAACAGTTTCAGTGCAGTAGTTCAGCCCTGAAGATGTCCCATACAAATGGGTGCGAAACGTCGGCAGATATACTAGTGACGCGGTTCCAGCCCGGAAACCCAGAAGCAGATAATCTTAATTTATTAATTTAATTAACAACAGTTTTCATTAAAATTTACCTTAGTGAGTCTTTATATAATTATTTTACCACAAATACATATTTGTAGTAATACTTACTTTGGCCTTGAAGATTCAATGATGGTGTACAGAATTACATTTAAGTGTAAATAGAAATCATGGAGCGGAGCTCTTATATTTCATAAAGAATAGTTATTGTTACAGTTAGTCCTCATTTCTTTTTTTTCAAGCGATCTAGAAGTGAATCCCATTAACTCTTTTCTTGAATAAAAATGATCACCGACTGTAGATCAAGTTAGAGTAATTTGGACAAAGTTCAATTACGAAATTTATACTATCCAGTCACGATGGTTGAATTAATAGTTTCTAACATTTAAATTACCGATATTAGCTCGGGAGTGTCATCAGAGGAGGCCGCCGCCACATTCTGCTATTAATGACGAATGGTTGCCGACAGGTGGCGCTCATTGTAATATTTACTTATTTGTGAGACACATTGTGACTGTTGCGGACGCATAAAAAACGAACTCGACAATAATTGTGCTCTGTAATTAAGATCGTAGGGGGTCGTGCCGTTCCACGGACAGTGTCTTTTGTTGAAAATAACTTTTAATCCGTGCAGTTGAATTTACAACTCGGTGCGCCTTCCTTTTATTTAGTTTCTCGGTTTTTTCTTTTTAATTTTTTGTAGTCTCTCTGGAACGTTAAGTTAAAGAAAGTACATATATTAAAAATATTAAAAGTACTAAGCAGTAATTTATATAATTTATTGACAACGAAAGAATAATATTTCCTTTGCTTAAAGAATGTTTTCTTAATATTTAATTGTATTTGGTTACAATAAGTTAATTTGTGTGTAATGTAGTATTCTAATCAATTAAAAAGGGCTTTAGTAATATTAATGAAAAATTGTTCTAAATAATAAACATATTCGCTTGTATTTCTTTAAATATAACACAAATGTGAAATATGAGTTATGAGTTAAGTTATAACTCTGTATATAGATACATTATGCCTAAATTTCAAATAAATTTAAGGGGACGCCATTTCGATTCTATTAGATTCACTTTCTTGAGTAGACCATAGTCTATTTCACTGGGACCTTTCGAGTTTACTGAGCTCGCTGTACATCGTTAGAAAATTTTTTCTAATTTAAGAGAAATGTGGAATGTTAATGCAATAACTATTACATATAGATATATGAGGGAGCGTTTTTATATTCGCGGAATGGGGGACAAGGGGTGGAAATAAAAAAACCAAGTTATTTATCTTTTTCAATATATTCACCTGCAAGACGGATACATTTTTCACAACTTTCAATTAATTTATTTATACCCTCATAAAAAAATGATTTCTCTTTATCTGCAAAATACGCCGAAACTGCCTCCTTGACTTCATCATCGGCAGTAAATTTTTTACCACGCAGCTCTTTTTTCATTTTCGGAAACAGGTAATAATCACTCGGGGCCAGATCTGGACTGTAGGGTGGGTGATTCACAATTTCGAAGCCCACCTTATGCAGGGTAGCTAACGCAACGTGGCTCTTGTGGACGGGCGCGTTGTCGTGCAAAAGCAGAACACCTTTTGTCAATTTTCCCCGTCTTTTCTCTTTAATGGCTTCTTTTAGTCGCTCTAATATTGAAGCGTAATATTCTCCGGTTATAGATACACCTTTATCTTTATAATCAATCAACAATATTCATTCCGAGTCCCAAAATACCGTTGCCATGAGTTTCTCAGCTGATTGTGACACTTTAAATTTCTTGGGAGGTGCTGTGCCCTTTTTATGCCACTGCATGGGGTCTTGTTTGGACTCAGGTTCATAATGATGAACCCAAGTTTCGTCTACAGTAACAATTCCACTCAATACACCATCCTTGTCTTCATTACAGAGGTCCAAAAATGCACGCGAACACTCTACGTGCTATTGTTTTTGCGGCGGCGTGAGCATTCTCGGCACCCATCTTGCGGTGACCTTAGACATGCCGAGATGATCGTGTAGGATTTTAAAAATTGTTGTGTCGGATACTCCAACCATTTCTGCGAGTTGTTTCTTCTTTAGTCGAGCATCTTCGAGTATAATTTGTTCAACTTTTTGGATAAGTGCTGGCGTGGTCACCTCAATGCTCCTGCCCGGCCTTGGGTCGTCTTCAAGGGATTCCCTTCCTTGTTTAAATAAACTATGCCACTTGTACACCATGGTTTTTCCTGGACAAGAGTCGCCGTAAACCAATGACATCTCATTCATTATAGTCGCGACTGATTTTCCTTGCCTGGTAAGGAACTTTATAACGGCACGATATTCGATTTTTTCCATATTTCACTTTTCACTCCTAGTTATGTTACTTGGTTGACGATAGCTCAAAGACTAACTGTCTAATAACAATGAAACTTCGTATTTATACTAATCATGAGTAGCTGCGCAGGTCACGCCCCCAATGCGCCTACTCACCCCTCTACAACCCGCTCATTCCGCGAATATAAAAACGCTCCCTCGTATTTCAAGGATGATATGCAGCGTGCCAAGACTTTAAATAGCATTTAAGATGAAGATTAATTCTATCGGCTTAGATTGAATTTCTGGAGGCAATTCCCGAGTCTACCTTACTATGAATTTTTCAAGTTTACCGTGGTCCTTCTGCCTCTTTGGAGTACGTTTTCCAGTAGTTCTTGCAGACCAGCAAATTGGAGAGTAGTTTTTCATATAAATTTATGATTAAAAATAATCCAATTTTCAATTTATAGAAGCAGCCAACTTGTCAAATCTTCACATTGGCGTATTACAGGAAACGTGATTTCCTTTTATACTTAGCAAATTCTGCATGTCATTTCTTGTTCAAGCTCACACAATCCATATGCTTACTTCGCTTAGGGTGTCTGACAGATCTTGTGTTCCTACTCAGTAGGTCTAGAATTTACCCACATCTGTTTTCAATCCACTTTTACCTAGTTGCTTTTATACTTCTTCTTTCAATGTTGTATTAACGCACCGGTGTTTTGAAAGCGGTTAACGATATTTGTCTGGTGAGTTTACTCGATTTGTTTCTAGGTTCTATGGCCTTAATGAAGGCCCTAGAATTGAAGAGTAATACAATAAAACTAATAGCCTGGCACCTATGTCAGTGTATCATTTTTGAGACTATTAATCGTTTCAAAATTTTGTAATCCTAGATGCTCTTAGCTCTTCTCAATCTAAGAGGAAATAATTTTTTACTCCGCGAAAATTTTAAATTTCATATATTTCTGCACTCAATATATGCATTCAAGGAGTCGGAAATCAAAAGATTAAGGTAAATTGTAGGAGAAACTAAATACCAGCACTTATTTTAATGCGTTCTAATATTAGTAGGTATCAAACAGCACCCAGATTGTAAAATGTATACTTACACGATAGGTAGAAACGAGCATAATATGTAGACAGTTTAGATGAAACTGTATAAAACTGCAATGCGGTTAATTATTCATGTTCTCAATATGAAATCCGAAGAACAAGTAAAAAAATGTCCAAAAGATACTGAAATCTAGGAAAGAAAGACACTACGCAAGATTTATGAAGGAATTGGTGAGGTATATTTAAAAAAGGTAACAAAATTTTAAAATGAAAAGGTCGTATGTAAAATCAATAAATGCAAAAAAACTCAACATGAAAAATATATATGTGTATATAGACTAGCTTTTTCTCCTTACATGCCAATCTTCTGCTTCTAGCTTCATGTCTCCATACAGTCACCATCAGTGTAGCACTGATTATAGTTTTATTATTACAGAGTACAATAAATGAAATTATGCTCTGATTATTAATTACATTAGTACTTCTTTTCATTACAAATATTTTGTCCAAGTCAAATGCTTAACGAAATTTGATGCTGAAAACGATTTTCTGGTACTATTAGAAATATTTGGCGGAATATGTGTTCATTATAAAACTTATAGAGCAGTAGAAAATGATATGGTCTTATCCACGAAGAGGGTTCGACAACGATGTGAAGAGAGCATTTTTGGGAAAACGAAACATTTTATTTTGTAATATGGTATTATTATTTAAAATCCCTTGTACATTAATTTTGTTTTCATATAACTTTTTTATTCTAATTTACATTATCTTGGTACATACTTGTGTGTTTCCTATCAATTGTTTTTTATTACATAATACAATTTATTTTAGCAGTTAAAAACGAATTTACTCTAAAATTACATATACTGCACAAAATTATCCTATAGAAAATAACATAGATTCGTTAGATAATAAACCTTCTTATGCGAAATAATTGCATTTTGATTTAATGCTCCATTTATATCTATTCTAAAGTAAATTTGAAGACTTACGCTACATGTTAAGAAACATTTGTCATTAAAAAAAAGATAATAGCAAATGCATTCCCTCCTTAGAGACAAATGTGAAGTTTAGCGTTTGCTTATGTAGCTTCACATATAATAAGTGTTATAAAAATAATGTCTAATAATGATCTCTCGTTTACATACAAATACGACCGCATAAATCTAATGTTTAATTTTTTTTATTTCCTTCAAGGCGCATACTGCTATGCATGCGGCACAGTTAATGAATAATTTATGGTCCATTTTAATGTCAGAATAGCAAATAGGAGGACAAGAATCGCAATTCCTATGACAAAAGAAGACAATATATTAGTTAATCGTTTTTATGATATTCCCACTACAATTGAGAAACCAATGTACATATGATGACGATGATTTGTTTAATTAGTGTTAGAATACTTACTTCTGCTTAGTGAAGGGGATATCCTGCAATGCCAGTACAGTTGTTAAAAGTACATATAAAGAAACAACGATTACTTTATTCATTTTCGTCTTAAATGCTAGACTAGACTAGCTGTCGTACCTGAGATCTTACATTTTAATACATGATTCATCATAAAAAATTTAATAAAATAGTTACCATTTTATTGTTAATGATCTCCATTGTTTCATTGTGTATGGTAATTATTTTCACAACGTTTCATTAAACAAGAACAATGTGTGAATTTTGTTAGAACAGTTTCCTAAACTTATTGGATTTTGTTATTTGTGTGCGTAATGTTCTAATATTAATTTCTATAATTTAAATAAACTACAATTATTAGTAATCTTTATCATGGATTCATCTTGTTCTAATAGTTAACGCTTTGCCGTTTATTTCGCCAAATTTTTCAAAATCTAATTTAAATAGATTCTCTTCATTATGGAATATACAACTGCCCCCCATATCCATATCCATATACCATGCATTCGTTTTACCTCGCTACGAAAACTGTACCACATTATATTCGTGTCTGACTGCCGAATACCGATCAGAATCTAAAGTGGTGGGGCGCGAGTCAGTCGAATCACAACAACGACTGACTACAGATTACAGATTAAGTAGTTGCTCGTGGTACTTGGCGGAAGGTCTCTCACTGACTGTCCAAATTGTTTACGTCCAAAAATTAATAAATTATAATTACTTTTAACTGTACAATTAGGTATTCTTACAATAAGTTTCGCATTGAACTAAAAGACGTTTTCTAATAAAACGTTTAAAAATAAAAAAACTCTTAAAGAAGCTAAAAAATAAAACAACTTCTCGGAACTTAAAAAATACTCTGTAAACAGAAAATAAATATAACTTGCCAAAACTTATAAAATACTTTTTAAATACAGAAAATAAATTGAATTAATTAAATTCTCAAATATTCCTCCTTCTTGCGCTAAACAGTGCCCCAATATATTATAAAATTCATTTCGAACATTGACCAGTACAAGAGGATTAATAATTTGGAATTGGTGTTCGATATTAACCCGTAATTATTCCCAATTATTAGCCCTTTCGTCTTGATGCCCATATAACTTTGATTTTATGTAACCCCATAAAAGTCATTAGGGGCTAAGTCCCGGTGACCTTGATGGCCAGCGAATTGTACCGCTATTAGATATAACTCTTTGGGGGAATATACTATTTAAATATTCATTCACAATTCTAGTTCCATGGGCCGGACAACTATCATGCTGGAATCATACGTTCTCTAAATTGGGATTAATAGTTCTCAACGCAGGGACAATGTCGTTTCGAAGAAGATTCAAATATATTTCAGCATTTAAATTTCCTTCGATAAAGAATAGACCAATAATGTTATTCCCATAAATACCAGCCCACACATTCAATTTTTCGGGATACTGTCTCCCCGTATTCAATTGTCGATACTCGTTTTCAGTAGACCGATATCGAAGATTCGACGGCTTGTGTTTACCGTGCAACGGAAACGTGGATTCATCGGTAAACACAATAGTCTCAATGGACTGTTCATTCGCATTTACACGTTCTATTACAGTTTCACAAAATTCTATTCTGCGGTGTTGATCAGCATGAAAAATTTCCTGATGAGTTTGGTATTTATAGGATGTATATTTATTTTTCTTTAATATCTACCACTACTTACCCACGCTGATAACTATATCTTCTGATATTTTAGATATAGTAATATTGAAATTTTCTTCGACCATTGCGCACACCATGACTTCCTGCATTTCTTTATCGTTATTTAGTCTCCGTATTTTATGACATTTACATCTCAAAATGCAACCTTCTGATTTAAACTTCTTAACTACTAACGATATTGTTGTTAATGCAGGAAATCAACGATCTACACACTTTTCAGAGAAAAGGCACTGGATACGCCGTAAAGAATAACCTTTCAAAGCCCATGTTATCATTTGAATTTTTTCTTCTAACGTATACATTATCAAAGAAATATAATTAAAAAAATATTTAAATTTAAAGGTTTTACCGTAACACACTCTCCCAAATGCAAACCACGAATGACCGTTAATACGATATCGATACGCCTACAGTCAAATTAGTGGTGGGGCTGCATCTAGTACGATCAGTAGTCAGTTATAGTCGTGATTCGAATGACTCGCGCCCCACCACTTTACATTCTCATCGGTACTCGGCAGCTATACCCGAATATAATATGGTACAGTTTTCGTAGCGAGGTAAAATGAATGCAAGGTATGGGTAACTTAGTATTAATACAGGATCGATTAAACTAACAAAGTTGTCCAGAAATTCCGGGTATATATGACGGCATTTTCAGATTCGTCATTTGCTGTTAACTTTTGAATATTTAAAATGTAATTTAATAATTACCGAAAATTGAAGTTTTACATATTGCTGTGATATGTGGTATGGCCCGTCCCTTATCCTTCTATTTATACAGGGCGTATATATAAAAATACTTTAGAATAAAATCTACGTGATGAAATATTCACAAGCAGCAAAATATTTAACTAATATTGAGTGTCTTTTTATTGTATTCTTTAATAAAATGTTTAAAAAGGGCTGAGCAGAAGTTCTTTTGAATCCAGCAGGACAGCATCCAATTAACACAACATTCAAATAAATAAAACAGTAGATAAATTACAAACTATTGTTTATTAATTTTATCAAAAGTACTTAATCCTTGGAATATTTAAAATATTTTTAAATATACTATACGCAGTAAATTGCGCGTTTTGTATACCTACAGAATTAATATTAAATCGTAGCTAACATCGTTTTAAAAAGATTAAACTTGGAATTAGTTTAGAAACGAAAATCTCCGTTTTCGAAAATTTATAAACTAAATATTGAAAAAAGGATACCTCCTACTCTCGTCCAGACATATATATGCGCGAACGAAAGAGCGAAGCTACATCGTCTCGCCTAATAGATAACTAAATTACCATGATGTGTGTATAGACGAATATTTTAAGCTTGATCGTTTTCGTTAAATGAACTTTATAAGAATCATTAAAATATCAAAATGCCTTGTTTACGACGCGTTTTTAGTATATTAACTTTTTTCAGGTAAACTCTAGTGATATTAACGAACTATTCTTTATGTGTTTATCATGTCTTTTCGATAGAGTAAAATGATGAAAAAACAATACCTCTCTTATCTAAACATACGAATGTCGATGCCGTGTGGTCTCGCCAAGTAGATAAATAATAGAAATTGTAACTAAATAGAAAACTAAGTATAAACAAACACTTTAAACATATGAATGTTTGAACGGACATTTAAGAAAGGGGGGTATTGTCTTTAAATCTTTTTATTGTATCGAAACTGTACGGTAAACCCACGAAGAGTAGTTTGTTAATAACACGAGAGCTTATTTGAAGAGAGTTAGTATACTTGAAACGCGTCATAAATAAGTTCTTCTTAATAATAGAATGCTTTTTAGAACGTTTAAACCAAATCTTTAATATGAATTTAAAATTCAAAGAAACTTGACTTTGAATGTACAAATGAAATCAAAAGAATCAAAGATACCTGTTCTCACTTATCATAATTAAGGCCATCTACGTCGTCGATGGTTTCCTTCTATACTTGGGAAACTGTGCATGTCATTTCTTGTTCAAGCTCATACAATCCGTATACTTACTGCGCTTAGGCTGTAGTAGTGTTAGTCTGACAGATCTTTTGTTCCTACTCAGTAGGTCCAAAATTTACCCACATCTGTTTTCAATCCACTTTTACCTAGTTGCTTTTATACTTCTTTTTTCAATGTTGTATTAACGCACCGGTGTTTTGGAAGCTTTTAACGCTATTTGTCGGTTCAGTTTATCGATTTATTTCTTAGTTCTATGGACTTAATGAAAGCCCTAGAACTGAGAAGTAAATCAATAATGTTAATAACCTGGCACCTATGTTAGTGCATGATTTTTGAGACTACTAATCATTTTAAAATTCTGTAATACTAGATGCTCTTAGCTCTTCTCAATCTAAGAGGAAATAATTTTTTACTCCGCGAAAATCTTTAAATTTCATATATTTCGCCACTCAATATATGCATTCATGCAGTCGGAAATCAAAAGATTAACGTAAATTGTAAGAGAAACTAAATACCAGCACTTATTTTAATGCGTTCTAATATTTTTAGTGGGTATCAAACAGCACCCAGGTTGTAAAATGTATACTTACACGATAGGTAGAAACGAGCATAATATGTAGACAGTTTAGATGAAACTGTATAAAACTGCAATGCGGTTAATTATGTTCTCAATATGAAATCCGAAGAACAAGTAAAAAAATGTCCAAAAGATACTGAAATCTAGGAAAGAAAGAAACTAGGCAAGATTTATGAAGGAATTGGTGAGGTATATTTAAAAAAGGTAACAAAATTTTAAAATGAAAAGGTCGTATGTAAAATCAATAAATGCAAAACAACTCAACATGAAAAATATATATGTGTACATAGATCAGCTTTTTCTCCATACATGCCAATCTTCTGCTTCTAGCTTCATATCTCCATACAGTCACCATCAGTGTAGCACTGATTATAGTTTTATTATTACGGAATACAATAAATGAAATTATGCTGTGATCATTAATTACATTAGTACTTCTTTTCATTACAAATATTTTGTGCCAATCATAATAATTGGACCCAGTAATAGCACACGATCCTGCTAAATATCGTCGTTGGAAATATAAATATTTAAATTTTGATTTAAAATATAATTTATGTCGTAATGGATGTTCTAGCCACCAACTGTTCCAAGTCAAACGCTTAATGAAAGTTGATGCTGAGAACGATTTTCTGGTACTATTAGGAATATTTGGCGTAATATGTGTTCGTTATAAAACTTATAGAGCAGTAGAAAATGACATGGTCGTATCCACGAAGAGGATTCGACAACGATGCGACCTAATAAAGATAGCATTTTTGGGACAAAAAAACATTTTATTTTGTAATATGGTATTATTATTGAAAATCCCTTGTACATTAATTTTGTTTTCATATAACTTTTTTATTCTAATTTACATTACCTTGGTACATACTTGTGTGTTTCCTATCAATTCTTTTTTATTACATAATACAATTGATTTCGATAGTTAAAAATGAATTCACTCTAAACTTACATATACTGCACAAAATTATCCTATAGAAAATAACATAGATTCGATGGATAATAAATCTTCTTATGCGAAATAATTGCATTTTGATTTAATGCTCCGTTTATATCTATTCTAAAGTAAATTTGAAGACTTATGCTACATGTTAAGAAACATTAGTCATTAAAAGGAAGATACTAGCAAATGCATTTCCTCCTTAGAGACAAATGTTAAGTTTAGTGTTTGCTTATGTAGCTTCACGTACAATAAGTGTTATAAAAAGAAAAAATAATGTCTAACGAGGTATTTTGTGTAATATTTCGGGAAGCTTTACGTGGCAACTTAGTATGCATAATATCGTACAGTCAGTGAATAATAGAGATTCCGTAGAAATGTTAGTAGTATAGCAAACATAAGGACAAGAATCGCAATTCCTATGACAAAAGAAGACAATATATTAGTTAATCGTTTTTATGATATTCCCACTACAACTGAAAAACTAATGCACATATGATGAAGGTGATTTGTTTAATTAGTGTTAGAATACTTACTCCGTCTTATTGAAGGTGATATACTGCACTGCCAGTACAGTTGTTAAAAGTACATATAAAGAAACAACGATTACTTTATTCATTTTTGTCTTAAATGCCAGACTATATTAGCTGTCGTACCTGAGATCTCACATTTTTATACATGATTCATTATAAAAAATACAATAAAATAGTTACCATTTTACTGTTATGATCTCCATTGTTTCATTGTGTATGGTAATTATTTCCATAACGTTTCATTAAACAGGAAGAATGTTTTACTATTGTTAGAACAGTTTCCTAAACTTATTGGATTTTGTTATTTGTGTGCGTAATGTTCTAATATTAATTTCTAGAATTTAAATAAACTACAATTATTAGTAATCTTTATCATGGATGCATCTTGTTCTAATAGTTAATGCTTTGCCGTTTATTTCGCCAAATTTTTCAAAATCTGCTTTAAATAGATTCTCTTCATTATACACCTGCCACCCATTCCCCATATCCATATTCATATATGGGTAACTTAGTATTAAAACAGGATCGATTAAACTAACAAAGTTGTCCAGGAATTCTGGGTATATTTGAGGGCATTTTCAGATTCGTCATTTGCTGTTAACTTTTGAATATTTAAAACGTAATTTAATAATTACCGAAAATTGAAGTCTTACATATTGCTGTGATGTTATAGCTACCGTAGATTATTATTTTAACGAAATTAAGAGTTCTAAACTTTATCAAGTCATAAGAGACATCATCGCTGCTCTTTTTCTTTTCATTCCACACACTTTTCGGTCAACGTTCGTAGCTAAATATGGAGAAATTCTAGATTTCAAAGAAAAGATAACAAAATCACTATTACTTGTAATAAGCAGTATTTCCATTAGTTTTTAAAATATGAAGTTGGAATATATTTAGGATAAAGACGAAGTCTTTCTTATTTAAATTTCTATTTCTGCATATGAACTATAGTTTTAATTTGATTTAGGTTGATTACCTAAGCGTTGTACATTTACTTATTGCAACTAAATTTTTTTAGGTAGAAGAAAGTATATGTTTGTTATATGATCTATAATATCTTGTTTGATGCAAGATTTCGCTTTTAGTTTTTCTTAAAATGAATTTTTTTTTCTTGAGAAACGTTTTTATTATTGCTGCTATATTGAAGAGAAATTAATTGGAAAAAATTTCTTTCCTTTGAGTAGTGCTGTGTTTTTTGCCCTCGTTTATTGTATGTAATTTATATGAACAAACCACTTATTACTTCCTTCATTATTAAATAAATAATGACATCCATTTTCATACTGTAAATTAATGGTTGGTAAACGTTAATTACTATTACTTAAAGGCTTGTAAAAAACTATGAATTATTTTCACTTCCTCAACTATAAACCAATATTTTTTCAAGTTGTGCGAAGAAGCATACATAATCTATCTTCGACTAAAAATATTTTCAAATTACTTTTTAATGAATACACGACTGCATAAATCTCGGCAAACCGTCGGGACGAACCTTTACGCCATACTAATAGTTTGAAACGGTGTTAATTTGTTAGTGTGCGTATTATTGTATCCACTTCAGCACATATTTCGCTTATGTTTGCCGTGAGTACGCCCACAAACGTCCTAAGCTACCTCGTAAAGTATCATTATCGACGGCATTCTTGAATAAAACATTATTTCGAGTTAATACAGGTCGTCATAAACTGTCTGTAGAAAAATCCATTTAGTTACAATTTCAAATCCGGCTATTTGCACATGGAACAAGTACAACAATGTACGGCCGTATATGGGCGCATTCGATGTCTAATACTCGCCATGCCCAGACATGCAATACGGCCTAGCCAAGAGCAAAGAGACTTAAGAATGTTACAGTGCGCTATCGGCCTCTTGCACGTGACTGTGTGTTTTAAGAAGTTCTTTTGTCCTTCATTATGTAAATTTTTCATCCTAAACCCACTCGATGTACTTCGATATTGTTTTGACATGTTATAATTATCGTTCTTATGCCGGCTCGTGCATGTGATGCTAATATCGTGGAATTAGTCTATTGTTTGGTAATTAATAGAAACAATCCTATATACAAATATTGAAATATCAGAACAATGACACAATTTCTTAAAAAAATATATTATGAACAAACGAAAAAATTCCATTATAGAATGCTGTCAGATTTCATATAGTCGTGATCATTAGTTCTCTAATAATCTTTAGTCAACGAAGATCAGAATGATTGACGTGATAATATTGAAAAAAAATCGAGCACTGTTGTGTAATTAAATTCCTTATAAAATAAGAAAAAACTTTAAAAATCTTTCATAAATAAAAAGTAACCGTTTATGGAGATTCTGCATCTTGGATATACACAGCTCAAAAGTGATAAAGTGAATTTAAAAGGAGCAGAGAGAGAGCATTGGAGACGATCCTTTCTTGGATATTCCAGGCACAGCCGCTACGGAAGGAAATGTAAAAAATATTGTTTTAATACTGGAGGATGATCGAACAAAGATGCTCATGGTATCATATACTCGTACATTATTCTTCATGACCTTCATCTTTCCAAAGTCGATACAAAATGGGTGCTGCGAATGCTCACGGCACCTCATAAATAAATGCCACTACAGTGCTGTAGATAATTTTTAAAAACCTATGGTGAAGATTCATTAAGTACTTTCGACCGACTTGTTACTGGAGATAAAACAGGTTCATCACTATGACTCTGAAGGTAAGTAGGAGTCTATGCAGTGGCATAAGAAAGGTACGGACCGGTCAAAGAAATTCAGTCACTTCATCTGTCGGAAAAGTCATGGCGACAATGTTATAGTACTCAAAAGGAATTTTGCTAATCGAGTACTCGAAATTTACGGATAATTTAAGGGAAACAGTTAAAGAAAAGAGACGGAGTGTGTTGCTTCTTTATGAAAAACCCTCCGATTCACGTGGCGCGTATTTCCAAGGTAACTGTGCGAGATTGTGGTTTCGAAAAAATCAACCACCTAGCCTCTAGTGATTACTATTTATTCCCTAATTTGAAAAAAGACCTTCGTGGGAAACGAATTTGGAACGATTGAAGGGCTCAAGGCGGCACATTTTTCAGGCAAGTTGGAAAATTATTTTTACAGGGTATTGAAATATGAGTTTCAAGGTGTTATAAATGCATTGAGGTTACTGGAGATTCTATTAGTATTAATATTTATATATTACGTCAAAAACTAAACAAAAATTTAATTGTTTTTGCGTTTTTCTTTATGGCGATGTCGAGAGTATACTTTTGAATATCTAAACATTCAAATTTAAAGTAGGCATTCTTTCATCTTAACATTGTATTGAATATATTTCCTCACATTCCATCAGAGCTTACGCTAGTACTACTATGCATTGGTATGTCATGAATTCATTTTTAGCAATTACTCTTCAAGAAGATACGATATCGTTGTCATATAAGTTCAGTGTGCAATGTTCTTGCTAAAACTTGATTTGCATTAAAACAATTAAGTAAGACATGAAACATAAATATTATGCCAGCGAATTTTATTTCCAAAATGTGCTATGGCATAATGCTTCCTCCAAAGTTGAAAGAGCTCTCATAATGAAGAAAAGCACTTCAAGAACTATTTCTAAGTAAAATATCTTATATGGGCCGACTAGGGGTTCTTTTGAATCATTTATGTAGGTCTAACATCAAGTTAACACAACATTCGTATAAACTAAACACTAGATTACTTACATACTATGATTTTGTTTAACAAAATTCAAAAATATCTAAACATTATTAGTAAGTGAATTGAATAGCGATATTGAAAATATTACAATTTTGAAGAAGGATTGGTGTGCTTTAAAACATCAGTCAATTGCGTGATTTATTTATGTACAGTATTTATACTAAATAGTAATTAATAACGTTTTAAATGGATTTAGCCCGAATTTTTTTTATGTAATTTAAAATTCAAAGAATCTTTTCTTTCAATACAAAATGGAATTACAATAACTAAATATACTAGTACTTAGTTATTGTAATCAAGACCGTCTACGGCCTACACATATAATTCGTGATTCTATGCACTTTTCACAATACAAACTTGAAATACTGAAAAACAAAGTTAAAAAATTTTTGCTTTCTTGTCCATAAACTCGTTCGTTGTTTAGTACGCACAATGCTATCCACTACTTACTAGTACACGTTTACAACAAGGTGTTTAATAAAATATTGGGTTGGCAACTAAGTACTTTCGGTTTTTACTGATAGAGAGCGTTGCTTTATTTTCTGTATAGCGTATGTTAGTGGTGTACTTTACCGTTTGTCGCGTGATACTATTCACATTGACGTAACTTCAGAAGCAAGTAGTGCGTGATTTTTATTAAAGCTATTAGTTGTGGGTTAATTTTAAATGGAATGCAGAAACGAACATTTTCGACATATTTTACTATTTTATTTCCGTAAAGGAAAGAAAGCTGCTGCAGCTCACAAAAACATATGTGAAGTTTATGATGCTAATTGCTTAACAGAGCGCACGTGTCAGAATTGGTATAAAAAATTACGTTCTGGAGATTTTTCCCTCAAAGATGAGCAACGTTCTAGTCGGCCTACTGAAGTTGATGATGACCAAATTAAAGTCGTAATTGAAGAGGATCGTCATATAACTGTTCGAGAGGTTGCGGAGAGGCTACGTGTATCGTACACAACAATTGAAAAACATTTAAAATGTCTTGGGCTAGTTAAGAAGCTTGATATTTGGGTATCTCACGAATTGAAAAAAATTCATTTAACACAAAGAATCAACTTTTGCGATATGCACCTTAGACGAAATGAAACCGACCCTTTCTTAAAAAGAATTATCACTGATGATGAAAAATGGGTCCTGTACAGTAATATAGTTCGAAAACGATCATAGAGCAAACACGATAAACCAGCTCAAATCACATCGAAAGCTGAATTGCATCCAAAAAAGATCATGCTGTCAGTTTGGTGGGATTACAAAGGTACAATTAATAAAACTGGATGAAGCAATCAAAGAAAAACGGCCAGAATTGTCAAATCGGAAAGGTGTAGTTTTCCACCAAGATAATGCAAGGCCTCACACATCTTTGGCAACTCGTGGGAAACTATTGGAGCTTGGCTGGGATGCCACATCCCCCATACAGCCCTGATCTAGCACCATCTGATTACCATTTATTTCGAAGTTTGCAGAATTCTTTGAATGGTAAAACTTTCACAAATGACGATGACCTTCACTCGCACCTTGTTCAGTTTTTTGCTGATAAGGACCAGAAATTTTATGAGCGCGGAATCATGCAGCTGAAAAAAAGATGGCAAAAGGTCATTGAGCAAAATGGAAAATATATAATTGATTAAAAACTATTCTTTGTTTAAAAAAAAGTGTTTTATTTTATACTTCAAAACCGAAAATACTTAGTTGCCAACACAATACAAAAATGAACATATTAAAACTAAACACGTTTTCAAAAATAAGCCTAGACCAACTGAAGCGACTTGGTCGTCTGCGACCTATTACGTTTCTTATGATTCAACCTATATATATATATATATCTTAAGTTAATCATGAATGATGAGAAAACAATACTTCCCTCTCTCGTCCAAACATAAGAATGTCCGAACGAAAAAAGAAGTCCTTTTTTTTCACAAAATGGATAACTACATTACCACGATGCGTGTTTGAACGAATACTTTAAACCTAGAAATTGTCATTTGGTGAAAGTTATGAGAATACTACATATGTTAAAAACACCTTGTTTACGACAGGGTTTTGGTATATTAACTCTTTTCAGGTAAACTCTGGTAACATTAACGTACTATTCAGTATAACGCGTGTGCGACGTCATAAATAAGATGTTAATAACATTTAAATTATTCTCACAACGTTTCAGTCATGAAAGAAATTTAAAAATTCGAATTATTGTTGAAATTTAATTATTTAAAATATTTTAAAATGTCATTAGTAACTTAAAAGACAGCATAAAAGCGTTTAACTTTTCACTTAAAACGTATTTGAATTGAATCAACAAAATTATATAGGAGCGATTATTTATAACATTTCCATAGGTTTGAATACCGAGAGTTCTCCTCGGTTCGACTGTGTCTACACAATGTATACCTGTGCTAATTAATCGATTGTAATTATAAAGGCTAAAAGTTGATACACATAACATGACCAACATATAAACATTTTTTTAACATTCGGGTAAATCGTAACATCTCTCTTCTAAAAGCTAGTTTTCGATTAATGTAAGTCTATACACGTAAATTCCATCAGCAATTATTTGATATCACGGGATTAATTATGATGACATTCACTCATGAAACAATACATAATCAGGGAATCAAACAATATTAATAGACCGAGAGTATATGTATCTCAAATGGATATCATCAACTATACGGCACAAAGTAACAACAGTACAATTAGATCATAATTTCTTAAACTCTAATTAATCTTTTGAATAAATTTATATGTAATAATTTCATTATTTATCCAACAACAGGTAAAGCCTACTTGCAGGATGATGTAATATAAATTACGTTTACGTAATGTATTGGAAAAAGGAAAAGTAGTAGTTCATTGAACTAAAAGTGTCTTATAAATTAGAAAAAACAAAACTAACAAACAAAATTACAGTACCAAAATTTAAACTATCTCTTGAGTTAAAATTAAAGAAATATATCGACTAGGGATTTGATGCCTGTAACAGAAAGTGTGTATAATGGAGCTCATTTCGTCACATTGGATTTCGCGGATGGAACCACAAAAGTACTGGCAATACTCATTCAAGTAAGTATGAGGAAGCAATTAATGATGTTTTTCAAAAGCTTCATCAAGAGTTGTCAACAAAGAGCTTCCTTTCGTGCACTGATGAACAGCAAGTAGTGTCTTGATATGAATTCATATTGAGAAGTGCCTCTTACTGGATAATTTCCATTGACTACAAACGATAACATATCAAGGCAGCATATTCGAGTTTACTCATGACGTAGAGGCAGTTTAGTGTTTAGAATGTCTCAAAACGAAGACAATTAAGGCTGGAAATATAGGAAATACCTACATCTTTAAATTCTGTTTTATTGATTTTAACAAAATCAATGTAGTACGACTGTCTAAAACTGCTACCACGACATTTTTCTATATATCTTGAATGTTTTAAACAATATTACTATGTCAATTATGTTGAAGTATAAATACATCATCTACAGAAGAAATTCTTAGAGTATATTTTAACATCATCTGCATATCTAAGGTTAGAACAACTTACTTGTATAAGTCATTGACACATAATACAAATGATAGAGGATTCAGACTGTATCCTAGAACTGGAGGAACAAATACAATTTTTGGAAGAAAATCCCCTATAAATTACTTGAGATTTTGGCTGACACAATTAAGATTAAAAGAGATTAATCGGGATCCGGAATTAAATTTACTTAAAATAATTTCATGACCAATTAATTCAAAAGCATTGGACAGATCTAAAGCCTCACAAATATGTACGCTAAGATACTGTAACCAAATTATTTACGGCACCTGAACGTTTTAAAATATAGGCTGGAATCATAGGATATTTCTAAGCTTTAAATTCTGTTTTATTTATTATTCTAACACCATCAATATAGTATAGCAATATAAAAGGTGAAGGAGAGTGACGAAGAAAATCTACGATAAATAATATGAGATTTTCGTTTACACAACTAAGATCGGAAGGGAAGAGAAAAAGGCCATATGAACTGAATAATTTCATGATCAATTAAGTGAAAATTATTGAGCACGGTACGTAAATGGCATTGACCTGGTTGAAACCTCACAAATGTATTGAGACACTGTAGCCAACTTATTTATGAGAGATCACCAGTAATTCAATGAAATTACCAATTGGGTGCTACTAAATATAATATTGGGTTGGCAACTAAGTACTTTCGGTTTTGTAGTATAAAATAAAACACTTTTTTTTAAACAAAGATAGTTTTTAATCAATTATATCTTTTCCATTTTGCTCAATGACCTTTTGCCATCTTTCTTTCAGCTTCATGATTCCGCGCTCATAAAATTTCTGGTCCTTATCAGCGAAAAACTGAACCAGGTGCGAGTGAAGGTCATCGTCATTTGTGAAAACTTTACCATTCAAAGAATTCTGCAAACTTCGAAAGAAATGGTAATCAGATGGTGCTAGATCAGGGTTGTATGGGGGATGTGGCATCACTTCCCAGCCAAGCTCCAATAGTTTCCCACGAGTTGCCAAAGATATGTAAGGCCTTGCATTATTTTGGTGGAAAACTACACCTTTCCGATTTGACAATTCTGGCCGTTTTTCTTTGATTGCTTCATCCAGTTTTATTAATTGTTGACAGTAAACATCAGAATTGATCGTTTGGTTCCTTGGAAGCAGCTCAAAAAACACAACACCTTTGTAATCCCACCAAACTGACAGCATGATCTTTTTTGGGTGCAATTCAGCTTTCCATGTGGTTTGAGCTGGTTTATCGTGTTTGCTCCATGATCGTTTTTGAACTATGTTACTGTACAGGACCCATTTTTCATCACCAGTGATGATTCTTTCGGGGGTCGTTTCATTTCGTCTAAGGTGCATATCGCAAAAGTTGATTCTTTGTGTTAAATGAATTTCTTTCAATTCGTGAGGTACCCAAATATCAAGCTTCTTAACTAGCCCAAGACATTTTAAATGTTTTTTAATTGTTGTGTGCGATACATGTAGCTTGATTTGACTTTGATTTGGTCATCATCAACTTCAGTAGGCTGACCAGAACGTTGCTCATCTTTGAGGGAAAAATCTCCAGAACGGAATTTTTTATACTAATTCTGACACGTGCGCTCTGTTAAGCAATTAGCACCATAAACTTCACATATCTTTTTGTGAGCCGCAGCAGTTTTCTTTCCTTTACGGAAATAAAATAGTAAAATATGTCGAAAATGTTCGTTTCTGCACTCCATTTAAAATTAACCCACAACTAATAGCTTTAATAAAAATTACGCACTACTTGCTTCTGAAGTTACGTCAATGTGACTAGTATCACGCGACAAACGGTAAAGTACAGCACTAACATACGGTATACCAAAAAAAAGGAACGCTCTCTATCAGTAAAAACCGAAAGTACTTAGTTGCCAACCCAATAGAATAAAGAACATTTTCACATAGTTTCACAATACTATGTATATAATACTTATAATTATTTATTTATTAATTCACTATCATTTTAAGAACGAATTTGAAGCCTATAAATACAAATACGCAAATAATGTATAATGCAATATGTATAATGTATGTTAAAAACGATGCAATAGATGTCTAAATTTACTGCACAAAACAAAATTGATAATAGAAAGTAATTCCGATTAAAATAGCACCTACATAAAAGTACCTTTTCCAATTTCAAGTTTTTTTTCACGGATGCATTAAAGGAATCGTCGCTGGAAAATATCTGCCTGCATTACCTTTCCTATAAATGAAATAGCCATCGCTTTCTTTGGGGAAGGACAAACACACCAGTGTTTGTGTTGTTGTTTTATTTCGTGCGTGTGTAATGGTGAACCTATGTCATCTGTGGTAATAAATTGATGATATAAAATCTGCCTTGTCGTTTTGAAAATGCTCTAAGTGCTTACGAACAATTTGTATTCATTCCAATTTTTAATTAACACCGGACAATCATGGCACCCTCCTGCAGATGGGTAAAATGCAAGTTACTCGTCCGTATAGAGATAACTACAATCCCTTCTGTCCCAGCCTTTTTCAAGCGACGATTATTTAACATCATATCGTACACCTTTTCAACAATTTCAGGTATAGAGTCAAATTTCTGACGTTCATTATCTGGTGCATCTTTAATGGTTGTACGACCATACTTGAACTCAAGAACTCAGATATTAATAGTGGAAAATGAAGGAATCGAGTTCTGCAGAGCATCTTTCCCGATATTGTGAATATTTGCTGCTAATAAGCCTTTCAAGAAATAGTATTTAGTGACGGCACACATTTCAGCAATTCAATAAAAAATTTCGAGCCCCTTAATTGAACAGTTCTAACAACAAAACTAGTAAACGTTGTCATCTGAAATTAGGACAATTGACGTTGAAAATTAAGAATAAATAAAGAAGCTGCGCAACCTATTCAAGTTCCACAGGCTTTTTCAGTCAATTTTGCTAGAACTTTATATACGATAATTTGTTAATTCGATGATTTATTCTCAGATCGTCAACGGAAGCTAGTGCCAGTAGTAGTACTAGCTTCCAGTAGTAGTACTTTTAAAACAGTACGAAGATTGTGCACCAATAAACTAGAAAGCAATGAACCCATTAGAGTCCTGTGCTACCCCTACATTTACAATAGACTGCCAGTAGATCATTTAAAGGTATTTAGAAAATGTTCTAAAGTTTAATATATTTATTAGTCTTAAAATTGGAATAAATTTCTAAACAAATTACTCTTTTTAATTTAAAAATCGTTACTACGGAATAAAACAATTTTCTGGTATAACGTATTGTTTATTGTTTTCAATTTATGAAATGCGTACATGTCTACGATAAAATTTCTTGCTGATTATAGTTATGGAAGATTACAACTTCTAAAAATAGATCCAAGACCAGTAAAAATTAATGTTTTTAATATATTTTACGTTATGCTATGATAGAATTTGACATGCCATCTTCCGGTGTATTTCGATGAAAAAGAATTTTAAAAGTAAAAATAATTAATCAAGACTCCAGTGCTAGACGCCACCTACTGAGATAATTATATTGACTTCCTATTTCGTATATCACATCTGTATATGAGTACATACACAAAAAGTATTTACCTCACTAATTCATATAATAACGTAAACAGCCTACTACACATTTTAATATGCTTAATAATTTAAATGTAGTAATTTAAATATTTTTGTGTACATTAAGAATTACTAATAGGAGAAAGTTTGTATGATATTAGCCCCTAATAACGATTTGTCACGATTAATATATTATTCGCAACTCTTCACAAAATCTACCTTATGAACTTTCTTGGCGAAGATAGGTTCGCAATGTTCTACTATGACGAAGAAGGAAAACTATTACGTCGGACTAGATCATTCTACTATTAAATTACCAAGGGACTAGCTTTCATATAGAACGCGGTCTATTAAAATTACTTGACTGGTGTTCTTCCGGGATCTGGTTTTAGTCCATTATTATCTTCTATATGTACACTCGCTCGAGTACATCTAAAATCTTTCAATGTAAATAACGTTTTCAATCAACATTTTATATTCTCAACTATCATAGTAAACGTCACATATAAATATACACTTAGCAGATCCTGAAGAAACGAAAGTTTTAAGTAAATTAGAAGATTATTAGTCTGTACGAGTAGTTACAATATTTTAGTGTTGTTAAATCCACCATAATGAGTATTAAGAAACGTTAGGAACAGGAAGAAACTACATCGAGAAAGATGGAAGAAGAGTATAAAATGATAAAGATGACGTTGCCCTTATTAATTGTTTAAGAGAAAATCGGTTCCATTCTCCAAGAGAAACTACAGTTGAAACTAGTTTTACTTGTTCTTTATCAACTATTTTTAGCAGAATTAATGAGTCGGAAATGGGAAATTATTTATCTGCTAAAAGAAAACTTCTCTCAGTGGGACATAAAAATCCGAAATTGATACTTGCTCTTAATTACGTTTATCAAGATGTAGAGTTTTAGAATAGAATTGTTTTCAGCTATGAAAAGATCTTTCGGTCATCAAATGGTGGTAACATTCGTGTATATAGGTCACGAAGTACTAAATTTGAAGAGCAATAAGTAAGTGGTTTACAACAAATGGGCAATTTTCTATAAATGTTTGAGTCTGGAAATGTAAACGGAGCTGGCATCCTGTGAAATTGATCAACAACCTATCAGCGAAATTTATTAATTCATATTAGTATTACATGTCATCATCTGCACACTAATTATATCCCGAACAACTTTATTAATATACTAGTTGTCCCGTACGTACTGCATATAGCATAAGAAATTGGTTAGGCTGTACAATGTGTCATTAGACTAGGCCGCTTTTAAACAACTTTTTGTTTGGCAATATCTTCCTTCAGCAGAAATAAGACGATTTGTGCATTGAAAAATTGCATCAAATGATTCAACAATAATTGCATAAAGTCAAGTTCAGATAAGGCATTTGAAAGAATAAAATTTTTTGTGAAGAAAGTCAATGACAATTGGCGAACTTTGACCGCTTTAAAGGCATTAACTCCGCTTAGTGTCAAAATAGTTTTAAATCGTGAAGACCATTTTGGTGCTGTAACCTTCCAATTATGTTTTCTCCATAAATGGCACCAATGGTTCTAGCAGCTGGTGATGCACAAGTCTCTTGAACTCGAACAAAATGCTATCTTCTTCCTGTACTTAATATTACATTCTTCGTGTTTGACTGTCAATTCTTGTTTAGTAGATAAAACAATATTCCCACATTAAAAAACCTAATTTATATTTAATTAAACAATATTACATGAAAATAACTTCCACAAATGCTTAGCAATTTGACATAATCTGACATTTTACTGAAGACTTTTAAAATCATGACCAAAGTATGTGTCTAGATTTTCTCTTCTCATCCTTTCAATTAGTCGATTTCTATTTTTATCATCTTTCACATCGCCCTTTCCCCCTTCACTTAATCTTCGATACTAGCTTTTGCTATAAACACTTATCCCTATAGGCGATTTTAAATACTTGGTGTATTTCTATAGGCAGCACTTTACCGATTTTAACACAGAAATCAATGTTGGTTCTTTGATCTTTATTTCTTATTTAACCGAGGTATAAATCACTGTCACTTGAATTCATTACAGCTTGGATGCTACAAAATACCACGAATTTTTTAAAGATTATCTAGGCATACTAACCTACATAACTGAATCTTCTATTAACAGATGGCGCCACTAATGTCACTTAGAATAGAGTCATTCCAGTTATTTTCAAGAGAATTGAACTTTATAATCGAAGATCCCGATTAAAACCATACGAGGGAGCGTTTTTATATTCGCGGAATGGGGGACAAGGGGTGGAAATAAAAAAACAAATTATTTTTCTTTTTCAATATATTCACCTGCAAGGCGGATACATTTTTCACATCCTTCAATTAATTTATTTATACCCTCATAAAAAAATGACTTCTCTTTATCTGCAAAATACGCCGAAACTGCCTCCTTGACTTCATCATCGGCAGTAAATTTTTTACAGGTAATAATCACTCGGGGCCAGGTCTGGGCTGTAGAGTGGGTGATTCACAATTTCGAAGCCCACCTTATGCAGGGCGGCTAACGCAACGCGGCTCTTGTGGACGGGCTCGTTGTCGTGCAAAAGCAGAACACCTTTTGTCAATTTTCCCCGTCTTTTCTCTTTAATGGCTTCTTTTAGTCGCTCTAATATTGAAGCGTAATATTCTCCGGTTATAGAAACACCTTTATCTTTATAATCAATCAACAATATTCCTTCCGAGTCCCAAAATACCGTTGCCATGAGTTTCCCAGCTGATTGTGACACTTTAAATTTCTTGGGAGGTGCTGTGCCCTTTTATGCCACTGCATGGAGTCTTGTTTGGACTCAGGTTCATAATGATGAACCCAAGTTTCGTCTCCAGTAACAATTCCACTCAATACACCATCCTTGTCTTCATTACAGAGGTCCAAAAATGCACGCGAACACTCTACGCGCTGTTGTTTTTGCGGCGGCGTGAGCATTCTCGGCACCCATCTTGCGCTGACCTTAGACATGCCGAGATGATCGTGTAGGATTTTAAAAATTGTTGTATCGGATACTCCAACCATTTCTGCGAGTTGTTTCTTCTTTTGTCGAGCATCTTCGGGTACAATTTGTTCAACTTTTTGGATAAGTGCTGGCGTGGTCACCTCAATGCTCCTGCCCGGCCTCGGGTCGTCTTCAAGGGATTCCCGTCCTTGTTTAAATAAACTATGCCACTTGTAAACCATGGTTTTTCCTGGACAAGAGTCGCCGTAAACCAATGACATCTCATTCATTATGGTCGCGACTGATTTTCCTTGCCTGGTAAGGAACTTTATAACGGCACGATATTCGATTTTTTCCATATTTCACTTTTCACTCCTGATTATGTTACTTGGTTGACGATAGCTCAAAGACTAACTGTCTAATAACAATGAAACTTCGTATTTATACTAATCATGAGTCGCTGCACAGGCCACGCCCCCAATGCGCCTACTCACCTCTCTACAACCCGCTCATTCGGCGAATATAAAAACGCTCCCTCGTATTATATATGGTAAAGGAGAGTATAAATTTTATCTGAATTTTTTAAGGTTGTGGCATTTGCTTATGGGTTGTATCTAAATTTATTTCTAAATTATCAAGACACTCATATAAACTAAGGATAGCAAAAAAATAATTGCTTGCATTAAATATATCATTAGATTATATACCTCTTACACTGTAACACATAAAATTACGTGGAAAAGCTGGAAAGTTTGTGAACTGGTAGACAACTGTGTTTTAGACAGTTATTGTGATGGGTAAGTTGTCTTCCTAACAGCGCCACTGTTAAAATTCAAATCGATGCGTTTATTAGTTTCGTCGTAACGATTGTTTATTTAACATTATCTGAGAGTTTTCAGTAGAAGGATATTTCTGAAATTCATGCTGTTATTATTCTCAGCAACACATGTTCATAATAAGACGAAGATGTCCGAAATCTATTACTATACTGAAAATTAATAACATGAATACACCGTGCAGTCAGTTTTTTATTTACCAGTCCCTGCATTTTATAACGTTGATTGATGGGTTTCGTTAAAGATGCATTACGTAATGAACATTCGAAATTCCAACAGTAGAGGTACTGGTGGCAAATGAGCATGCTTTGATGCTACTAACGGAGGCTATATTTATCACTAAAAAACACGAAACATACGTTTTGAATGAAGAGTTGGACACGAAGAAGCTGTCCGCAATTGGTGCGAATATAAATTTCTCGTGAGTGATTGGAGCGTTTCAGAAGAAACAATGTACACTTTATGCAGAGATTTTTAACAGCACAGATGAAACTTTTGCCATTGTTATCTCAACGAAATAAAATCATCTAAATACTGGCGGCACAGTTTTTATAATACAAAAGGCACCCTTTTTGTCTTGATAATCAATAAGTAAGTGTTTTGAACGATTCAAAACAATGTAGATTTCATACGTCAATGACAGACGATATTGGGTTTATCGTTATATACCCGAAACGAAACAACAGTTATTTTTCTTCTTGATTACCTTCTAAAAGACCAAATCATCAGAGGAATATTTCAAAAAAATTAAGCAAAAAATCAACGAAAGCGTCATGGTTTAGCCAAGAAAGGAATCGTTTTCCACCAAAGCAGTACAGTGTTGTTATGGAAAAGTTAACGAATTAGGCTTCAATTTATTTGCTGCTGCACCCGTCATATTAGTCAGATTTAGCGCTGCTGGATTGCCACCTCCTTGGGCACCTAAAAATGTATATTGATCAGAAATTTTCAGCAAATGATACTATAACTACTATGGATACTTACTTTAACGCACATACGCATAAGCGCAGAGAGTTTAGATAATCACTGGTCTAAATGTATCGAGGTGACAAGGAATTATATTGAGAACTAAACTCAATATCAACCGCAAAGTTTTCGTTTAACAATGAAAAGAGCTACTTTCAAACAAAGCAATGACTACAATTATCTTTTCGCTCAATTTAAAGCTAATTTGGTCTTTTTCGGCAGTTGTATAACTCTGATGGTTTTTTAGTTTCATTCTAGAAACCTTTCAGCCTACGTTCGTTTTAATAAATTTTTATGTGCTAAGGACGAGAAATTTTTCAATATTTATCGTGGGCTGCTAACATAATTTGACGAAGAATGTTTATCGAAAAGCTCCGTAATCGATTGATGTAACTTGCTTATTGGAGGTTGTAAACTCGTACCAGTCTCGTTTCATGCTGCAAAACGCTACTACCGTTAGTGGTTTGATGATTCGACGTATTATAGAAGTTATTTGAGACAAACGTCCAACAAAATATTGCGAATTGGCTAGTCTATGAAAAATAAATGTTATAAGTTATTCACAAAATAAATTAAGGCAGAAACGAGTTAAATTACTCCAGAACTTCTTCGATATTTTCAAAATGAAGACGATGATTTTTAGCCCGTTTAATTATCGTGGATGAGTTCTGAAGACGCTTCTATATTACAGAAAAAAATATAGTCCAAACTATTTCCCTCTAATTATCATCTTTTTGAATTTCCTAAGAGTTTGAAAGGCAAGAACTGCAAGGGACAAGGAAATTGGAGATGGTACAAATTCATGGTGTTCGCAATTTTGCTGACCGTTGGAACAAATGTATAATTAAGCAGGAATATTATATTGAAAAATAATATTCGTTTCGTAATCTCCCGTTTATTATTTTTGTTGTTTTACAAGAAAGTCTCACACAAATCTAAACTCTCCTCGTATTTAGCTATGTGATGACACATTTGCTTCTTATTTAAAGTACACGCATTTGTCAAAATCCCCATATTTATAGGTTTTACGTCTGTATTTTACGATCATTTCTAATGAGCATGGCGTGATTTTTTTTTCAGCAATTTACGTCCTTGCTTGATCAATAGCTTTACTAATTTTTATTGTGCTTTATTATATAACTCATTGTACTCATTGAAATGAGAAAAATGTTTACGCCCTGTAAATTTTGATCGTTAAAATTATCCTTAAAATTATCCTTAACATATTCTGTTTACACAAATAGGCATTTCAGTATGTAATAAATTTTCATGAAACAGCTTAATTTATCTATTGCATTATACGACATTGTGTGCCCACGTCTTTGCGGTTATATCATTCCCGCAACTTGTTTAATAATTTTCAAAATTTGACATACACGAGGAAATATGCAACATGTTAATTTTGTGTATAAAAGTAATAATTAATGCTTAGGTAAGCAAAATTGGAAATGCGAGACTGTTCGCAATCTGTTATAAAGCAAATTTATGAAGGCATTCCTTCATAATTCATTTTTAAATACAGCCATAGTGATGGCTAAAGTCGCAGACACATAAATTACAAGCGAATGCGTACGGCGTACCGCTAATTCCCGAGGTAATATGCATTATTATCTGTTCACTAACGTCCCAAACAATGTAAAACTTCGAAATTTATTGCACTTACTTCATGATTTTTTTTTCGCAAAGAGTGGGTGTGATACAACTAAACACTCTATCAAGAAAAAAATTAATTTTCTGAATATATATATATATAATATTATAATAAATGGAAATGGAGATGCTGGGAAATCCAGCAATATACAGTCATGTACATAAAAATAACGGTATTCTTAAATTTGATGAAATATCAGTTTATACGTTAACAGAAATTCAAGACTATTGAACTCTTTATTCCAATATGTTACGTAATTATAACAATAAATATTGTATATAGGTTTCTTTGTACCAAAGAGAAAATAAAACTGTTTATATTCTAGAATAAAGAAAATAGCAGTCGTGCCAAAATACTAACCTAATGTCATTTTCACTTAGTTAATTGGATTGAAACACTTAATATTTTGTTGCTTGACCTTTATTGTTTTTCACCTCTTGACATCTATGGAACAACGAGTTCACCAGTTGCCTACATGTCTCTGTTGAAATTGACTGCCATTCGGCATGGCATATTTTCCATAGATCGTCAATATTTTGCGACTTAACAGTAGAAACAGTCTTTTTCAACTGAACCCATAAATATTCAATGGTGTTTAAGTCTGGCAATTATGCCATTTAACCCAAAATGCTAACGTTTTTCTCGAAACCATTCTTTCGCTTTACGAGAAACATGCTCCGAATGGTTATCCTGCATATACAGCCGTCTCAGTGGCATTTCTACCTCTGCATATGGTAGAAGCACAATTTGTAATATGTTCACATAGACATCAGCATTCAATATGCCTTCTATCTTGTGTAAAGGGCCTACGCTATACCACGAAAAACACCCCACACCGTGATGCTTAAACTGTTAAGCCGACTTTTACCGTTTTTTGATATACTCCATTTGAAATGCTGTCAACGGCGGTCTTCGTACGTGTTGTTGGTATGCACCGATATTAAATAAACTTTCAGCATTTGAAATTTATGGGACAGGTAAGATGTTGAAAGCTTGTCCTACACATATATCTCGGATACCGAAGTAGTATAATTTATCAAACAATATGTCATGTCTCACCATGTCGAAAGCTTTACTGAGGTCAGTTAAACTTGTTCTTGGTTGTCGAATTCTGCAACAATCATTTGTATCACCTTCAATATTCTCATTGTAGTTGATTTATTTTACTTATAGCTGTCTGTTTAATGGTCAAATAGTTATTCCTTTCAAAGAAAATTAGTATTGATTTGAATATTTTTAAAATATTAATACAAATAACTAAGCGTCCAACACTGCTGAAATTTTCAGAAAAATCTTTCAGTGCTACGAGGGAGCGTTTTTATATTCGCGGAATAGGGGACAAGGGGTGGAAATAAAAAAAACAAATTATTTTTCTTTTTCAATATATTCACCTGCAAGACGGATACATTTTTCACATCTTTCAATTAATTTATTTATACCCTCATAAAAAAATGATTTCTCTTTATCTGCAAAATACGCCGAAACTGCCTCCTTGACTTCATCATCGGCAGTAAATTTTTTACCCCGGAGATCTTTTTTCATTTTCGGAAACAGGTAATAATCACTCGGTCCCAGGTCTGGGCTGTAGGGAGGGTGATTCACAATTTCGAAGCCCACCTTATGCAGGGCAGCTAACGCAACGCGGCTCTTGTGGACGGGCGCGTTGTCGTGCAAAAGCAGAACACCTTTTGTCAATTTTCCCCGTCTTTTCTCTTTAATGGTTTCTTTTAGTCGCTCTAATATTGAAGCGTAATATTCTCCGGTTATAGAAACACCTTTATCTTTATAATCAATCAACAATATTCCTTCCGAGTCCCAAAATACCGTTGCCATGAGTTTCCCAGCTGATTGTGATACTTTAAATTCCTTGGGAGGTGCTGTGCCCTTTTTATGCCACTGCATGGAGTCTTGTTTGGACTCAGGTTCATAATGATGAACCCAAGTTTCGTCTCCAGTAACAATTCCACTCAATACACCATCCTTGTCTTCATTACAGAGGTCCAAAAATGCACGCGAACACTCTACGCGCTGTTGTTTTTGCGGCGGCGTGAGCATTCTCGGCACCCATCTTGCGCTGACCTTAGACATGCCGAGATGATCGTGTAGGATTTTAAAAATTGTTGTATCGGATACTCCAACCAATTCTGCGAGTTGTTTCTTCTTTTGTCGAGCATCTTCGAGTACAATTTGTTCAACTTTTTGGATAAGTGCTGGCGTGGTCACCTCAATGCTCCTGCCCGGCCTCGGGTCGTCTTCAAGGGATTCCCTTCCTTGTTTAAATAAACTATGCCACTTGTACACCATGGTTTTTCCTGGACAAGAGTCGCCGTAAACCAATGACATCTCATTCATTATGGTCGCGACTGATTTTCCTTGCCTGGTAAGGAACTTTATAACGGCACGATATTCGATTTTTTCCATATTTCACTTTTCACTCCTGATTATGTTACTTGGTTGACGATAGCTCAAAGACTAACTGTCTAATAACAATGAAACTTCGTATTTATACTAATCATGAGTCGCTGCACAGGCCACGCCCCCAATGCGCCTATTCACCCCTCTACAACCCGCTCATTCCGCGAATATAAAAACGCTCCCTCGTATATTATTAAAATATTTTTTACAATTAACGTCATCTTTCGTGGTTGCCGTGCAATTACAAAGATTGTTTAATTTCTATTTTTGATTGAGTTGAATGTAAATAAGGAAATTATAATTCTCCGGCGAAACAGCTTGTTAAATTCTTAAAGTAGGTACTTACAATATTTAAAACACGTAAAATAGATTTATAATTATTCATCAGAACATTTTATTAGTAATAAATGTTTAAAATTTACTACTAAATGTATTAAATATGTTTTCCTTTGATCTTAACTAATTGTAAGTAAAGCAGTACTCAAGTTTATTTAAGTCAAAATTAATTCGTAGTATAAGAAATTTGTCAAGATTCTCTGAGTTTAGAAGGATCTTTGATGCATTCATACGACAACTAAAACTACATACTGCAATTCTGTTTCACCATCTCTACTAAGAGAGAACTTACAAGGTTTGCGTACATATGTATATTTGTATGAACATGTACCAAATCAACATGATTAATCTATATTCGGTGGAAATACGCTTTTCCTAAATATTAATAATATAAACGTATGTTATTGTTACGTGTTAATTAATTTTAACTTTTTGAATTATGTGCCTCACTTAAATTGAAACTGAAAACAAAGATACGATATTTGCATACATGTAAAGTTCTTTTAGAAATAATGAAATTCACTGAAGAACATACTGGTTGAAAGTAGATTATGTATATTTCATTACACTTTGTGTGCATGTGATTGTCTATCCTTTTTTGTTTGAAAGAAACATTCGACAAGAGGTTCTATGCATTGTATTTTTGTATATGGCATGAGGATGACTTGACAGAAGGTGCATCACTCCTATCAGTGTTTGTGAAAAAAAATGGTATTGTTTTCTAGTTGACGTTTACGATACGCAATTTAAATTTTGAATATCATCTAACGTTTAGTTTGACAGATACGGTTGCTTAAAGAATACGTGTTCATTGAAAGTTCCAAAATGGATAAAATCGATATCCATCTTTCAATTCAGTACTTATTTTTAAAAAGATGAATACGACTGAGGTTTTGGTGAATATGCAGCAAACATTGGGCAACGATGCTCCTTCGGAGGCCATAATTTGCTGTTGGAATACTGGCTTTAGCGTGGCAACATGAGTCTTGAAGACAAAGAATATCCTGGACCTCCAAAATGTGTTACTGTTCCGGGAACAGTTGGAAACATTCATATTAACTTGAAAGATATAACTTTAGAAACAATTCTTGTATTCGTTTGACTATCAACTGTTAATATAGTAAATATGGGTACCAAAACGAGGATTAGTATTCCAATTTAGAACGAACAAAGAAATAATATTAAGTAATAAAGGTATGCACATTTATAAATGAACGAACCAACTACATGTTCGAATAAGGGAAACCTAGAGACCTAGAGGCGGGAGAACATAGATCAGTAATATGCGAGCCAGAAAACATATGAGCATCCAGGAAAACTCCAAGAACTCTAAACTGCAAAACTGTAGAAATCGTTTTCTGGTCGACAATATATTCAAAAATAAAGACATTTATACGCCCTGAATAAGACAAAACTGCACACACCTTAACATTTAAGCACAATCGATGACGAAAGGCACCATTCATTAATTAGTGTTAGATTTATTTCCAAGTCTAGACAACAGATGGAGAAGAAACTATATTAAAAATTTCTAGTTAATCTGGGTGTGCAAAAGCGTTGTAGTTAAGAAGCAGTTATAGATCGTTATATATATATATATATATATATATATATGTTAAAGAGTAGGGAGCCTAGAATAGGTCCTTGCGGCACACCACTAGAAGCGGTACGCACATAATAAGAACAAATCCTAAGGTATGAGCTAAAGCAGGTCATAATTCTAGTAGAAGCATCGGCCGATTTCAGTTTGGAGCATAACAGAAAATGATCGATTGTGCTTTGTGATTAGAACTAAGTTGGCAACAGTGCAAGGATAATTTGACCGAAGGTCCTGCCAGTGCTTGTTAATGAAAGAAAATAGATACTATCTTCGAGTAGGCCATGCGTTTACAAGAGGCTATTTAAATACGTAATGTCGTCTGACGTTTGGTTTGACAGATACAGTGACTTAAAGAAGATATCTTTAGTGAACGTTGTAAAATGGATAAAATCGCTAGTCATGATATAATTCAGTTTTTGTTTTTTAAGAAATGAACATAGTTGAGATTTGAGACACACATACATACATATGTACATTCAATATTGGGACACGATGGTCTCTTGAAAGCCATAGTTTGCAGCTCTCCTGCTCGTTTTAAGCGTGGTGACATGAATCTCGAAGATAAGAAATGTTCTATGCCATCAATACATTCAAATTCCAAAATGCTTAAAAAAGTTCATGATGCTGTATTACTTGATTGAAGAGTGAAAGTGGAGGAAATTACCAAGACTGTGTTCATAAATTTTGAACGTGCACGTCATATTTTACCAGACAGGAGCCTTGTTTTTGAATACACACCAGAAACGTAAAAAGCACGAATTTCCAACGACAATTTGAAGATCTTTAATTTCAGCCAAGTACATCTTTCGCGACACCTTGTTACAATCAATGAAACTTGACTCTATTTGTATATGTCAGAATCGAAACGGCAATCTATACAGTGGAAGAATCGTCCTTCTCCACAAAAGATCAAGACGTTTTCTTTGAATAGAAAATTAATGGCAGCGATATTTTGGGATGCCAAAATCATACCTTTTGTCGACTACGTCCTAAAGACCCAAATTATTATGAAACATATTGTGCAGTCCTGAATAAAATAAAGGTTGCCATTATCGAAAGAAGGCTTGTTACGGCTCGAAAGAAAGTGAATCTCCATCATGATTATGTACCGTCACACCGCTCGCCTTACTCTGGAAAAACTGGATGAATTGCGATTCCAAGCTGTGCTCCAACTACACCATTCTAGTCTTTCCGAACTTTCACTTATTCCCAAAATTCAAGGAATAAAATTGAAGACAGGCGAGGAAACTCTTGCACTAGCCGGGTAGAATTTTGACGATCTCGATTGTGATTATATCTGATATAATGGACACCAACACCGCTGGGCCAAGTTTATTAGTGTTGAAGAAAAAATTATTTTTAAAAATTAAAAAAATCGTTTCTATAATTCAAGTGTTTCATTTTAAGCCTCATCTTCCGTCAAATTACTCTCGTATATGATTCACTAATTATTGGTAAAGCAAGGAATAGATATCAAATTTTTTTTTATTTAATACTTAACAGATAAATAAGTAATTAAGTCCTAGTACGGGTAATGAATGTTACCCGTACATTAGCGAATACGAATGATTATTATAGTAACGCAGTATTAATAACAGTAATAATTATAATAATAAAACCAAATGAAAACGCATTACACAAAGAACAAGACAAAATACAGAATATTACACCATTTGCAATTGAATCATAGGAGCATTAGAATTGAGAAGCGCTAAAAATGACACTGTTTCTGATGTCATAATAGGCATTCGAACAAAAAAAATTTTCCACCTCCAAAACTAAGTCCTCATACATATAAAATGTATAATAAGCAGTCATTATAAAAACAATAGCAATAGTTAGAAAATTTCTCAATCAACAATAGAGGACCTCATAATAATTTATATCCGTTATTCGAGCAATACAATCGCAACTATGATAACCGCTTTCAAATGGGCGTACAAAACATTATAGAACTGTTATGTACCGTTTCATAATTGATAATAAAACCCCATAATATCAGCTGAATACAGACCGAGGTCAAACAATAATAGTAATAATATTAATAACAGCTTATTTTCTAACAGTAGAAAAGAACTACTTATTGGTGAATAATACACAAAAAGAAAAACATATGCAGAAGAATATTAACATCGAATCAAATAGATTATTGTAATACTTAACTCTAAATCAAACGTTTAATAGATTGAGATATATAAAATAACAATTACATTAAATCTTTTAGAAGAAATATCGAAGAAATCAATACTAGCACACGCATCATTAACAATTATACGCATCACTAGAACAAGCTAGTTTGAGGCACATTCAAGCACGGAGACGCCGGTAAATTACTGTCCATAAAGTTTTCAATTATTTGTTTGTGTAGAAAGAATATTTCAGAGGTGGTTTTTCAAGATCCTCGATAAATCTGCATACAAATATCTATGATCAAGGTAGTTACCAAACTTCCGATGGTAGAGTATTTTACCGATACTTGGGGCACTCCACTAACGGACTTACAAGTAAAGGACCGGAAGCGACTAAATTATTTTAACCCGTTAGGTGGCAATGAAATAATTTAATAAGATTATCAGAAATACTAAAATTATTCAATTTACTGACTATTGAAGGATGTTGGATCTGAACGAAATCTTTAGAAAAATCAGTGTATACTGTAAAAACTTGAGTAAAACGTGAGTATTAAGACATTCCTACAGATAAATGACAAGGAAAGAACAAATTTGGAGCAGTAAATTTAGTAGACTTACCTTTAGAAAACCCATGTTGAGCACTTAACAGCTAATTAGGAATCTCACTGTATGTATAAACGTTTAAATAACATGTACTTAAAAACTTAAGAAACGTTATATATACTCAATGACATTAGAAGTGTTACACCTAGAAGGAATAGTTTCCTGGACGTGATTTTTTGGTAATGTGATAAGCTTAAGTCAAGAATGAAACGATCAGATTTCCAAGAAATTTTATTAACATTAATTTGAAAAAAAATCAATAATGTGTTTGGCGACCCCGTAGCTGTAGACACTCCTGTACACGTCTAGGCATCGACAAAATAAGATGGTCGATGTCTGCTTGTGGCACCTCGTTCCAAGCAACTTGAACTTGGTGGATTAACTGTGCCAGAGTTTGTGGAGGATGGTTCAAATTGGCCAGTCTTCCCCCATTATGTCCCACACATGTTCGATGGGATTTAAATCCGGTGAACGGGGTGGCCACGGCAAAACATTAACGCCAGCTTCTCGTAGAAAGTCCATAGTACGACGAGCAATATGTGGACGCGCGTTGTCTTGCTGAAAAAGGACGTGTGGACGACCATCTAGATAAGGCAATAAAGTGGTTTGTAGGACGTCATCGACATAACGAGCAGCTGTCATACTGCCCCGAATAAACAGAAGAGGTGATCGGCTTCCATATGCAATAGCCCCCCAAACCATTACTCCAACAGTCCTGTGCACATGCCTCTCAACAGCAAATCCAATATCACGTCGCTCTCCACGACGGCGTCTTACCCTCTGGCGGCCATCATGCATGCCTAGACAGAATCGCGATTCGTCGCTGGATACGACATTATGCCATTCTGCTTCCCAATGCTGCCGTTCTCTGCACCAGTCCAAACGTTGACGACGATGTTCTGCAGTCAAAGGAAGGACTAATCGTGGACGGTATGATGGAAGTCCAAAAGCTCGAATGCGGCGATATAATGTTCGTATACTGACAATGCGACCTTCTACACCAAACCATTGGTCACAGAGTTGGCGTGTAGTAGCAAAACGGTCTCGCAGAACTAGTAGTCTGAAGTGCCTGTCTTGACGCTCTGCGGTACGCCTCGGGTGACCTGTTGGTCTGTTTCGTGTTCCTCTACCTTCTTCTGTCCACACCCTACACACACGCGTTAATGTTTTGCCGTGGCCACCCCGTTCACCGGATTTAAATCCCATCGAACATGTGTGGGACATAATGGGGAGAAGACTGACCAATTTGAACCATCCTCCACAAACTCTGGCACAGTTAATCCACCAAGTTCAAGTTGCTTGGAACGAGGTGCCACAAGCAGACATCGACCATCTTATTTTGTCGATGCCTAGACGTGTACAGGAGTGTCTACAGCTACGGGGTCGCCAAACACATTATTGATTTTTTTTCAAATTAATGTTAATAAAATTTCTTGGAAATCTGATCGTTTCATTCTTGACTTAAGCTTATCACATTACCAAAAAATCACGTCCAGGAAACTATTCCTTCTAGGTGTAACACTTCTAATGTCATTGAGTATATACATATATAGTTGAAATAGGTCGATAGTTAGCGATATAATAGCGATGAATCCTGACTTGACGCAATGACAGAACGTGTTATGTTTGTTGGTAAAACTCAACTAACTAAATAACCACCATCGTTCATGTTCTGGACATTCATAACTGCGAATTTTGTATTTTGTGGAGTGTGTTGAAACTGCAATTTTGCCTTTCCTAAACTTACTAAATGAAGGAGGAGGACCATGCACCTTCATAAATGATGGAGCCAAGCCATATCGCGAAATCGTTAAAAAAAACTATTTTAAGAGCGTAACATAATACTTTTGCCCTGGCCCGTTGAAACTACATTTTTGCCTTTCCTAAATTCACTAAATGAAGAAAGAGAATCTCGCACTTTCATAAATGATGGAGACCGAGCCATACGGCGAAATCGATAAAAAAACCTGTTTTAAGAGCGTAAAATATCACTTTTGCCCTGGCCCGGAAGCTCATCAGATCTAAATCCGATCGAAAATATATAGAGCATGCTGAAAAAGTTTACGTACATAGCCAAACCCAAAAATAGCAATTCTAAGAAATAATACTAATAGAAATTCACAAAAGAACGCGAAACTGCAAGTGGTAAAGATTTGTTTTTCCAGTATGTCAGTATAATCATTAAAGCCAAAGAGGATTAACAAGATATTAATATAATATCTTCTATAAAGTATGAATAAACATTTTATATTAGTAATTATTCAAAAATCAAAAGGTGGTTCTAATTCAACTGCCACGTACTGTAGTAGCCTCCAAACCATTACTTGTAAACAATGTTACTCCCTTACCTACATGTGCTTTCTCACAGTAATAAACAACATGATAACCGTCAATAGTCAATAATTTTATATAGTTTCCTTTACACCAATGCTCAAAGAAACAAGAAGCATTAAAACGTTTACCACTAACCAACACTTTAAAATGTTTATCTTGTTAATCAAACATGGAACATTCCGGTGGAATATTAATTTTATTTTTAATAGTTTTGAGTTCTGATGTTTCCGCACCTTTCCACAGTAATTTTCAAATGTTCTATACTTATTTCGATAATTAAGTTGTCATAATCAGCAAATAAGTCAACTGGAAACCACGGCAAAATCTGCACGAAACAAATTCCGTACACGATCTGTACCGTCGAAAGCCAAAACGCACACTAATTTGCGGACTTTGCCTTGGCTTTCAGCTGCGATACTGTTTACTTATCTGCTGATGATGACAACTTGGTTGTCGAAATACGTATACAGAATACGAAAATTATTGTGGAAAGGTGTTGTACATATGTATATCAACCTTAAGTGATTAACTGTATACACATTCATTCAGATATTAGTACTACATACATCAACCCTGTTATAATTAATGCTTTTAAAAGAAAACATAAAACTTTTAATTATACAAAACGAAACGATATGTGTAGCTTCATACTAAAATAAATATCACGTATAAAGTAGTAAAATATAATAAATATTTAAGGAGGTATATATATTCTTATTTTTATACTTTCTAAGTCAAGCTCACTTCAACTTTAGAAATCTATTGCTTTATGGTAAATAAATAAATAGAAAGTGTTTATAGTGATGTGTCTTTTCCACAGTCTTGAAGATGTTAAGATTACGACGAAAGATTCCATCGATAAGATGTAGTTTCTTAGAAATCCCGAACTGTATCTCTAATTAAATCTTTACACATGCTACACACCCACTCTGAAACACTCGGTCAAACCATTCGAGCAATCTAAATTTATAGATATAATTTCCCCTAAAGGTTGTTCTGTATCGTAAACATTGAGAATCGATAGGTAACATGCCGAATATTGGAATAGTAATGTGTTGGCATCCCTGATGAGCCGGAGCCCGCGTAAACAAGATGTGACGCTGATAGCGCTGAGTTATGGATGTGGTGGCAACGTTGACTTCATTTCAAATGTATCAGTGGCGCAGGTGGTATAACGACCTATTAAACAGTGTCCATATCAGATAAACCGCGACTACTGTAATTAACTTTAATTGTAATAGATTACCCTTAAAGAAAGTTAGAACTTTTTTAACCACACCTATTTTACATTTTGTTTTCTATTTTCCCTTCAAAACTTGTTCGAAATTATCAGGGTTTTAAAAAATTATCTAATAATTTTCAACATGTAGTTATTGTTCTATTTATAAGTGTGCTTTGCTTTATCTCTAAAGAAATTCTTCACGCTTGTAGGCCGGTGTATAATGAGAAATATTACTAGCTCCAGTTAATTTAGAAAAATTAATGAAATGACTATATTTTCAAACGAAACCTCACATTTTCTTGTTAATTGAATGTCCTGGTACTCCTTTTTATAAAACTTGAAAATCATAAAGTACATATTTTTTTTTGTTTCTATTGAAATATATTTTTTCGATTATATGTATGAGGGTAGCCGTTTATATTTCGGGAACTGGCAACACTGTTAGCGTTGCGTCCGATCTGATGATTGCATCGTGAAGTTCGTTATTTTAGACAGTATATTTACCTTGACAGTTTTATTATATGGTCGCTATTTCTATTGTTGACAGTAACTAGAAAATTTTATGTCAGCGAAAAAATGGAATTACCTCGCGAACATTTTCGTGCAATTATTTTTCATAACTTTCGGCGTGAATTATCTCAACAAGAATGCTTTGACGAGCGGAATTCTTTATATGGTGATGAAGCATCAGCGAAAACTACAGTATATCGTTGGTATAGTAAATTCAAACTTGAACGGTGTTCTTTGGACGATGAATTTCGTGAAGATAATCCCACATATCTTGTGTCGGAAAGTATTAATGCAGTGTTTGAATTGCTAATCCAAGGCCATCATGTGACATACCGTGAGAGCGAGGCATCTTTAAGTATTAGTAATACCCGCGTGAATAGGATCCTGCATGAACATTTAGCTGTTAAGAAGCTATGTTCACGTTGGGTACCACACAATTTGACAACCGCTCAAAAACGGACTCGCGTCGATTGGTGTAAAGAAATGCAGAAAAAAATACAATAGCGGTGTTTTAAAGAACATCTATAAAGTCGTCACAGGTGATGAATCTTGGATCTATACGTATGAGCCAGATAGTAAACAGAAATCGACTCCGTGGGTATTCAAAGATGAGCCAAAACCAACGAAAGTTGTTCGAGCTCGAAGCACATCAAAACAAATGGTCGTCTGTTTTTTCGAAAAAGCCGGCCACGTTGCAACCGTGCCTTTAGAGAGTTGTAGAACGGTCAGTTCCGAATGGTACACAACTATTTGTTTGCCAAAAGTTTTTGAAGAAATAAGGTAAACAAACCGAAAACGACAGATCATTCTCCACCATGACAATGCAAGTTCTTACAGGTCGGTTCAAACAATTGAATATTTAGCTGGGCAAAACATTGAATTGATGAGCCATTCGCCGTACAGTCTTTATCTAGCACCTTGTAATTTCTTTCCGTTCTCACACGTGAAAAATAACCTTCGTGGTCAATAGTTTTCTACGTCGGAAGAGGCAGTTGAAGCACTTGAGGCATTCGAAACTCATATTTTAGAGATACCGCCTTCACAGTAGCAGCAGTGCTTTTCGGATTAGTTTAAACGAATACATAAGTGCATTAATTTTCAAGGAGGATATTTTGAAAAAAAATAAAACTACAGTAAAACTTGTCAATAACGGCCACCCAAAAAGCAAAATATATTGGCCGTTATATAAAGGTCTCCGTAATTGACAGGTTTTTCGTCTCACAAATAAAATACATAATTAATTTTAGGATTTGCTTTCTTTATTTTATTAATTAAAGTAAATAGTATATAAATACAAATATGTGTAAGAAAAACTAAAATTTTAATGTATTTATATATTATAGATATTATGACATCTAATAAATTATTTATATGTACATATTATTACAATATATTCATACGAAAAAACACAATTTATTAGGATTTTTTAAAGTATGTTTCAATATTTGTTTGCTTCACATTTTTTAGCTTCGATTTAAAAACTGCAGCTTCACATGTAAGTAAAATTTTAGAAACATCCATATAAATGTCACCATTGTTATTGCACAATAAATAATTTTGTTTGTCTCTTAATTTTGCACACACTTCACTCATACTAGATAAACTAGATTTTGGAGTTTCACATTCGTCCAGGTCACTATTATCAGAGTTATGTTCTTCATCATTATTGCACAAATCTTCAACAATTTCTGGAATACTGAAGTTAGGGCTCTCTGTAGGCACATGACGATCAATAGAAACATATTCATCTAAATCCATCAAAAATTCGTTACGAACTGCAGGATATAGCTGGGCAAGGAGTATTTCGTCTTCTTCATCAAACATTATGTCCCCCTGGATAACATCAGAGAATCCGGCCTTGGAAAAACATTTTTTAACTGTAGCAGGAGATACCTTTTCCAAGCAGCTGTAATCCATACAAGTGCATTGGCTAAATTTATGTTTTTTTTTAGAATTTCAAAATCACATTCATTGTCAATAAACGTTAGAAGCTTTTTAATCAAAAAATTTCGGTAAATCAATTTGAAATTTTGAATTATTCCTTGATCCAAGGGCTGACAATACGAAGTGGTGTTTGGCAGCAGGAAGACTAGTTTAACATTTTCTAATGGAACTTTAGAATGTGAAGGGCATTATCCAAGAAAAGAAGCACTTTTCTATTTTGTTTTTCATTTTATTGTCAAATTTATGCAGCCATCTTGTCATAATTTCCGTTGTAATCCATGCCTTTTTGTTAGAAACCCATTCTAAGGGTAATTTGTCCACATGACTACCCTTAAAACAGCGACGATTTTTACTTTTTCCAATTATTAATGGATCTTCCTTCTCACCTTCCATATTTGCACATAGTAAAACAGTCAAACGTTGTTTTGCTGCCTTCTTCGCTGCACAATTCTCACTTTTTAATGCAAATGTCTTATTTGGCATAGCGCGGTAATAAAGACCTGTTTCGTCATCATTAAACACATCTCGAGGAGAATAATTTATTAAAATCAACGGTAACTTGGTTTTCCAGTCTTTTATATCGTCCAAATTAACCTCTGCGGAATCACCACAAATTGATTTAAAAGTTATACTGTGTCGCCGACAGAAACTTTCCAACCATCCATTAGATGCTGCGAAATTTTCCATCTTTAAATTGCTTGCTGTCTCCAGTGCTTTTTGTTTAAGTAGCGGCCCAGATATTGGAATTGCTTTATTTCTGGCTTTGCAAAACCAATTGTAGACGACTTGATCCACTGCCAATCCTTCCGACTTCGGAAATTTTCGTTTTAGCTCCATGTTAACACCTTCCTCGACCATCTTTTTTAATTCACCTTTATTTTTCATAATATCGTTAATTTGTGTTTTTCCAACCCCATATTTTTCGGCCAACTTTCGCGAACTTAACGCATACTTTTCACTTTCCGCGATTATATTTATTTTGTCTTTTAGCGATAAACGTTTTCATTTTTGCGACATACTTAATTAAGAACCTTTCGAATACGGAGACAACTTTAAACTGAATTGTTTCCTTTAGAATAATAAAGTTTAAATCGAAAAGTGTGAATTACTACTAGGTAATAGGAAACCCCGGGAAACCCCGACAATTTGTATTAGGTATTTCCGTCAATAAAGATATATGTACATGTCATAAATAGTCCGGCCGACATTGGCAGGTAAATTTCTATGAAAATAGGCCGTAAAAGTTTGGGTTATTTGGCCGCGGCCGTTTTACAAAAGTGGCCGTAATTAACGGATATTTGTGTATGGGAATTTCCTTATAGTCGATTCGGGTGGCCGCTTTAGTCAGGTGGCCGTTAACACAGGTTTTACTGTATTTTCAATAATAAAAATTTTTTTTTGTTTGCGTTTGCCGAAATATAAACGGCTACCCTCGTATAATATATAGTATTTCTAATTTCTTTCCTATCTAATATTTCTAGATTTCTAAACTATTCAGTCATTTTGAAAGTAAAGAATGGACGAAGAATGTTTAGTTGAAAGAGTGTAAGACATAAGAAAAGTCGTGAAAAAAAGAAATGAAAAACCGCGAAATCAATAGGGAGAAAAGGTAAAAAAGACAGTAGTACACTGAAAGGTAAATGAGTTGCTGATTGGGCACTTTTGTTGTTTCTTAGTCAATTTCCATTCTCTTTTCTAAGTTCTGTACTTAAGTATATGCTTCCATGTTGTTCATGTATTTTCCTTTCAACTTAGAGCACACATAACCAAACCATTCATTGTTAAGTAAACTTTTTTTTGTATTCCATTTATTTATTATTTTATTTTATTTAACTTGATTTGGTTCTTTTCTTAAGAATCTTAATTACCTCGTATTTACTTCGTATTTTACGTTTCTCAGAAAAAGGCTTATACGTAGACAACTATGTAAGTTTGGTAATAAAACTTGAATATTGAAAAGATTTGTTCTGCGCTTTATCTGATATGTCATAGTAGCAAAGCCATCGTCCCTATAAGATGCTATTAATAAATATAACGAGATTTGCATTTTCATTCAAGTACCTCGCGGTATCATAGGACGCATCGTAGCATCTGTTCATCGATTAAGAATAAGATACTAAAAAAGAACAATTTCTCAATGAAATTGTTAGTGCATTAATGGCCAATATTCTTCTATTTCACAACTTATACCCGTGTAGTTCATGAATATCGTCGTGATACTATCAATATTATTCTTGATAATGGACAAAGTGGGCTATACTAATCTCAAAATATCTTCCACACTGAAATTTCCTTTCTGAAACTCTTTGTACGACCTGAATACGGACGTATAAAATCAAAAATTGTGTTAACACTAACTAAAATGTACAGTTTCTTCTAAATACTGATCAGTATTGAATCTACGGTCAAAGTTATTACGTGATATTGCTCGGTACACAGTTTCTGACCAAGATGATAGAACGAGTTCTTTATACTATCATAGTTCAGCAGCAACGTACACGGGAAGACCTTGCTGGTGACTACAATGTAGTTTTGAACGGCTCTTAACCAAACATTGAACTTGTTATGGCGTGCATCAATCGACAGCACCGTATTCAAAAACTATGCTCTTTGCGCATATTATTAAGAAATTACTACTTTTTAGCAACTTTTATTTCAAACTTTCTTGTCATTTTCTTAAATAATGTTCATATTCTTTCCCCATATCCACTTATTCATTTATTTTATTATCGTCATCTATTGTTAATTCTAAATACGTGAAATTTCCCACATTTTAATTTGTTTGGCCATTAACTATTAAAGCCGCTTTTCTCTGTCATACGTTTGATATAATCGTAATTTGTATTTTTTCAATATTATTTCTATCGAATTTTATTATCATATTTAATTACGTCTGGATATTATATAAACATACAAAATTGAAAATTAAAGGTAAAAGCGTGACCTATCCTTTTGACATTTCGTTAATTTTAGAGAATTTCCACTTCAAATAGACACACTTTAATTAATAAAAGCGCCTGGAATGCTAAACTTTGTTAATTTCGTGAAAAGAAGGCAACTCACTTATTGGATCTGAAAGTTCAAAGATAAAATCGAAATAAGTGTGTTTGCAAGTTAATTTCCTTAAAGCGCAATTTTATAGTCTACTGATTCGAATATTAATTAATCAGAGAAAAAGATAGAGATAAATAGAGGGGTGGGCTAAAGAGAGAGTTACCTGAAAGTTGATCCAATATTTACCTTCGATATTAATGTTTGTATTTAATTATACCAGAAAACATCAAAGCATGTAATAATTCCTAATTGGTGTCCAATTTGCAGCAAATTGCAAACAAGAAAATGTATAATTTGAATTTCCTGATTGAAGTTCATGATGATTTTTTATGTCATTGATTATACACATACATCGTAGATAATCACAAACAAGAATTAATTATGTAAGTAAATTCATGTCTCTAAATAGAATTTAGATAATTATAATTCTAGTTCCATAAAAATGTACAAACAATGTTTATGAATTCCTCTTACTTTCTCTTAACAAATAACGACGTAATTTGTATTTATTTGTTTGGTATTGTGTTGCAACACCCAATTTACAAGAGATTAAAATTTAAGGGAAAATAAAAAATAACTCGTCTATAACAATGTGGCTTTCAATCCTATAGATATATATATGTACATATATGTAGTTCGATAACTAAGTTGTCATCTACAGCAGCAGCTGACTATTTGTCGTAATTTTATATTGTCGGAAGTTCACGTCTTTTTTTATGTTTTTCATAGGATGGAGCGTTTTTATATTCGCGGAATGGGGGACAAGGGGTGGAAATAAAAAAACCAAATTATTTTTCTTTTTCAGTATATTCACCTGCAAGACGGATACATTTTTCACATCTTTCAATTAATTTATTTATACCCTCATAAAAAAATGATTTCTCTTTATCTGCAAAATACGCCGAAACTGCCTCCTTGACTTCATCATCGGCAGTAAATTTTTTACCCCGCAGCTCTTTTTTCATTTTCGGAAACATGTAATAATCACTCGGGGCCAGGTCTGGGCTATAGGGTGGGTGATTCACAATTTCGAAGCCCACCTTATGCAGGGCAGCTAACGCAACGCGGCTCTTGTGGACGGGCGCGTTGTCGTGCAAAAGCAGAACACCTTTTGTCAATTATCCCCGTCTTTTCTCTTTAATGGCTCCTTTTAGTCGCTCTAATATTGAAGCGTAATATTCTCCGGTTATAGAAACACCTTTATCTTTATAATCAATCAACAATATTCCTTCCGAGTCCCAAAATACCGGATTTTAAAAATTGTTGTATCGGATACTCCAACCATTTCTGCGAGTTGTTTCTTCTTTAGTCGAGCATCTTCGAGTACAATTTGTTCAATTTTTGGATAAGTGCTGGCGTGGTCACCTCAATGCTCCTGCCCGGCCTCGGGTCGTCTACAAGGGATTCCCTTCCTTGTTTAAATAAACTATGCCACTTGTACACCATGGTTTTTCCTGGACAAGAGTCGCCGTAAACCAACGACATCTCATTCATTATGGTCGCGACTGATTTTCCTTGCCTGGTAAGGAACTTTATAACGGCAAGATATTCGATTTTTTCCATATTTCACTTTTCACTCCTGATTATGTTACTCTACAACCCGCCCATTCCGCGAATATAAAAACGCTCCCTCGTAGGTCATTTATTAACATAAAAACGATGATTTAACAATATATTACTGGTTTTCTTTGATAGTTTTTTGTCGTCTGTGGATGAAATTCATTAGTCCTCCTAAACTTTATATGGCGCTGATATCTAGCCTCGCTGATTGAAGGATTACATCACCCAACGAGTTTTGAAGAGAACACATCTGACGGCACAAAGTTCAGCGAGTATGGGGGGTGTGGCAGCACATCCCATCTAAGATCCAATAATTTTTACAACTGATCCAACTTGTGGATAATCTCGCTTTGTCCTCATTACCACTCATTTTCTACTAATGAGGTTTGGAAGTTTCTGGATTAGTTCAAATATCCAACTACCAACAGTATACACTTGAATTTATTGAGGAAATTGCAAGTTGAAAAATATGGCACTTTTAAAATCCCGTCATACTAAGAGTATAACCTTCCTCTGATGAAACACTGCTTTAAATGATCCTTCAAATCATAATTAAAACCATGTACGTATCATGTCTTTGTAAGAAATCCGCTTCTTCTCTACGATTATCAGTCACTTCAGAAACGGTTCGTTCTCCTCGCATTTAAGGAGCATATCGTAGATGTTATAGCGAACTTTTTTGAGTTCATAAAGAACTTAAATACAGAGCTTGCTGATGTATTCCAGGTTTTTCATGTGGTTGTGAAATCTAGAATGACAAACGCATTATTAAAACTAAAATCATCATCACAAAACTTTGTGAAACTATTTTGTCTTTGATGTTATCGTAAAGTATTTCCTCCGAAGATTTTACGCAACTTATCAGAAATTTTACGCGCTTTCTTCTATTTACAGAAGTAGAAGGGTCAAATATGACGAAAATGTTTATTTCGGTGTTCCATTTTCAACTTCTTGTAAGATTTCAAATATTCCACCAAATCGCTGGATGTTTTGATGATCAGCTGCTAATAATATAGAAGAAGATCCGAAACACTTGACATAGTCAACTAGTTACAAACATAAAATTCCACCTATATATTAATAGGTATAATTTTATTGTCCTGAGTACCCTAACGCCCTCTTGTACCTGTCAGAGCGAAGTATTATAACCGATTTCTATATTCTGTTGAATTTTTAATCTGATGTCAATTACCAGCATTTAATTAACCAAATCCTGTGACCATTGCCTTTGTATTGTTTGAAATTTTCCCCGGTGGTTGTGTAATTATCCGTTCATAATCTTAGCATTCACTTTTTATTCATGCCTAGTCATATAAAAGCCAATGGAGGTTCATTATTGCTCTCTTCTATCTCATATTTCAATTTTGGATTAAATAACAGGCTTTTGTGTGGAAGGAGTTAATTACTTTCCTATCAACCATAGCTGGATTTGAATAAGCAGGATAGTTTGTAAATCCATGCCAACAGATGCACTATTATATTTTATTGGATTTTCTTTAATGGCTATTAATTCGGTTGAGTTGAGGTGTAATAATAAGAATTTTATTGTATGAAAATTTTTTAAACTACTTCTAGCCACGCGCTTCAGTGTATAAGAATTGGTTAGGATAGTTCTTGAATGTGAGCATGTTCTTTCTGAAATTCGCTTTACTGTTTCGAATATTTTCCGAAAGGTTTTAAGTGCTGCTTATTAAACCATCTACAACAGACTACTTTTAAGAATAGTTTCTGCGATGGAATGTAATGCATGTGATGTGGAACACTCTCGTTTTAGAAAGCAGCCTGAGGAACCATTGACGAGCCTGCGTTAGTAACAAACATCACTACTTGCTTTGCTGTTAAATCCAAATTTTATAATGTACAATACTTAGCATCATACTGTAAATAGCTTCGCCGGTACACTTTGATAACCATTTACTACAAATTAATATCTGCACTTAATAACTTAACTTTACTGTATATCTTGTGAACGTATTGTACTCCTTTGACCGGGAAATCATCTTGAAGGTAATTTTGATGGAGTCTGTGGTTGATTAACTTAATTACTGAAGATTGAGATATAACCCCTTCCCACATGAATTTTCGTATTCTGTATATGTATTTCGACAACTAAATTGTCATCATCAACAGATAATTGAACAGTGTTGCACCTGGAAAACTACGGCGAAATACCGGAACGAAACAAGTTTCACATACGATCTGTACCGTTGAAAGCCAAAACGGACACTCTCAGTGTGCGTTTTGTATGGAAAAAGATTATGTATCGACCTGTACTAATATTCAGAATAGAATTTTTTTACAATCTGTAGTCTCGTCACAGCCAACCACAAGTTTTTATTCTTTAGAGCAGATTTAATCTTGATAGTTGAATTTGATGGAGCCTGTGGTTGATTGACTTGATCAATAAGGTTGATATATAACCCCTTTCCACAATTAACTATTTGTAAATTCTGTATACGCATTTCGACAACCAAGTTGTCATCATCAGCAGATAATTTCAAAGTGTCGCACCTGGTAAAACACGGCGAAAAAATTGTACGAAAAATAAACTCCATACGCGATCCGCACCGTTGAAAACCAAGATGTGCACTTGATGTGGTTTTCAACGGTGCGGATCGCGTACGGAGTTTATTTTTCGTACAATTTTTTCGCCGTGTTTTACCAGGTGCGACACTTTGAAATTATCTGCTGATGATGACAACTTGGTTGTCGAAATGCGTATACAGAATTTACAAATAGTTAATTGTGGAAAGGGGTTATATATCAACCTTATTGATCAAGTTTAATCTTGATCTATATTTTTTCACGCGCAGAAAATAAATGATTGCTTAACACTCAAACGCCCGGCAAGACGTAGTCTGTATTGTGTGTACTCCAAAACTGACGGAAAGATTCATTCTCCACCATCCTAAATGGTAGATTACAAGCCATCAACATGTAAACTATACTTATGTAACAAAATCCATCTGAGTTATCAAATGACATTTTATATGTTCGTGTTTTTGTATGTTTATGTTTTTATATGTTTTTTCCGACAAAGGAAGTATGTATTGGGTTGGCAACTAAGTACTTTCGGTTCTGTAGTATAAAATAAAACACGTTTTTTTTAAACAAAGAATAGTTTTTAATCAATTATATATTTTCCATTTTGCTCAATGACCTTTTGCCATCTTTCTTTCAGCTGCATGATTCCGCGCTCATAAAGTTTCTGGTCCTTATCAGCAAAAAAACTGAACCAGGTGCGGGTGAAGGTCATCGTCATTTGTGAAAGTTTTACCATTCAAAGAATTCTGCAAACTTCGAAATAAATGGTAATCGGATGGTGCTAGATCAGGGCTGTATGAGGGATGTGGCATCACTTCATCATCAACTTCAGTAGGCCGACCAGAACGTTGCTCATCTTTGAGGGAAAAATCTCCAGAACGGAAACACGTGCGCTCTGTTAAGCAATCAGCACCATAAACTTCACATATCTTTTTGTGAGCCGCAACAGCTTTCTTTCCTTTACGGAAATAAAATAGTGAAATATGTCGAAAATGTTCGTTTCTGCACTCCATTTAAAATTAACCCACAACTAATAGCTTTAATAAAAATCACGCACTACTTGCTTCGTCACTTACGTCAATGTGACTAGTATCACGCGACAAATGGTAAATTACAGCACTAACATACGTTATACAAAAAATAAAGCAACGCCCTCTATCAGTAAAAACCGAAAGTACTTAGTTGCCAACCCAATATTATAGGTCTGGAAATTATCTAATAAATTTATTTACACTATCCACGCATAGCAGCCCGTTATTATTCCGTTTTACACGCATAATTACGCTACAGTACTATATCATTTATCGTTATCAACGTAAAAAAGTAACTAAACTTTGTAAATTCTACAACACGCTGATATTATACGTTGACGACTAGCCGAAAACATTCGTAGCACTTTCTCTCGTCACTGATACATGGTCCCTAAACATTCCCGCTTTACTTACTACCTATTCTTTCTAAACCCAAGTTTCTACTCTTATTAATTTATTTCGCCAAGCTTTCGATTCAATAAAATTTAATTATCAAATAAAACTAGTACTCCTGTTACATATTCAATTTAATTGCGTGTTATCGCAAAAATACGTATTGCTTGTGTATTTTTTTCTAAAGAATAAAAGCGACATTCCCGTAATGAAACGATACAAAGTTACTTGTCCCATTATCATTGTATATATAACAAAAATTTCAATTTTAAATCCAATCGTTATCGTTAAATTTATCGAAAATCTGCAAGTCGATTACATATTTTAAAGGAACGTGATCTAAAATAATCAGTAATTACTGGAATGTAGATAGTTTATACCCGAAGTTTATCAAAGCGATTTAAATCATTGTGTTAGCGAAGTCGTGATAACCATAAAGGCAGGTTCAGATTTAATTACCATCACGTACGACTCTCTGTAATGTTCATCTCTTTCATAGTACTTTATAAGCAATTTAATGAACGACAGCGGTGGACAAGTTGAAACAAGCGTCGGTGGAAGTTTGCCGCAATTAATTGTTAATTGCTATAAATGTCAATGATCGATTTTATTCTCGAATGCAGACATTTGTATTAGTAATGCAGTTGCGTTTAATGTACAGGTTCACTACTCCATGCCCTGGCAGACACGACTTAATTAAATTTACTTTAATAATTTCCTTGCCGTACATTCTGTGTATCTTACAAAGCACAACTATTCTGTTCATTTTTGCGTTGAGTATCAAGTTAGTCTTGGTAAGAGAGTGCCCGCATTCCTATACACCGATTTGCAATTGTTTAAGTAAGGCACATCAAATGTAATAAAATAGTATCATCGTTCTATTATACTCTGTTATTTCATGGTGGTAGTTATTACAATAGAGATTCATTAAATAAAAACTATTGTTGAAACTGCTTACCAATGGAAGAATATCGATAATGATAAAAATTTTATTAAAAACATTTTATATACCAAAATAGATTACTTTGGAAAATTCGTATTTACTTATGTGCAGAATTTTTTTTGTTTTTTAGTGGTACAAATATTTTCTTTAATTTTATAATGAATGTAACTAGTTCTCAGGATTTTATCACTCTTTTATACATTTTAAAAACATGTTAATAATTTTGAGGTTTTAATTTAGAAAAGATATGGAAGTATTCAAATGAGGGGAATATTTATTGTATAGAGACGTCTAATGGGTGTTTTTTAAGCTGCATCAGAACAATCGATATCGATAACTATGGTTTGACAGCTGATAATGTCAAACTGTGTTGACATTTCTATTCAGCAAGTCATCATGAATTGTTTAACGCCAGAACAACGCTCCAAATTGTGGAAATTTACTTTGAAAAAAATAAATCTGCGAAGACAATCCTCCAGCCGTTAACGACTCACTATTACATCCACTAAAATGGACTATTTGGCGCGGTTTGTATGCTGGCGGCATCGTCGGTCCTTATTTCTTTCGAAATGAGGAAGCCATGCTGACTAAATTTTTGTTTCCAAAAATTAATCAGCTAAACATCGACGACATTTGTTCCAACAAAACGGTGCAACTTGCCATACAGCGCGCTTAACAATCGTTTTACTGCAAAATCCATTTGATGACAACTTTATTTCCAGAAGTGGCCCTGTTCACTGGCCCCCTCCTTAGGGCGATTTAACGCCTCTGGATTACTTTTTATGGGGCTATGTTAAGTAATTGGTTTATACCGACAAACCAGCAACTCTTGAAGCATTGGAAGCCAATATTCAAGCCACTATTGACGCCATACGGCCAGATTTTTTGGAAAAAGTAGTCAAAAATTGGACTGATCGAATGAACCATGTAACTCGTGGCCGCGGCGGACATATGCCGGAAATAATATTTAAAAAATAAATGCCATGAAATTATCTAAGAGATTGTAATAAAAAAATTTCATTCCAACAATATTTCTGTCTTGTATTATCATTTCCAGTTCTCAAGCTCTTAAAAAAACACCTGTTACAAACGAACGGAAAGCACATTTTGAACCAAAGCTTGTGGAGTTCAGATTTTTCTTGTTTTGGATAGATTTACATTCAGGTAATTATTGAATCAACACTCTGAAATATTATTAATGAATTTTCTTTAACAATTTGTTACACAAGTTAAGTCGTAGTTCAATTTCTCGGTACCAAAGAATAACGAAAAGAAGACGATGCTTCTACGTTCTAAAATCCTTCGGGTTTGCAATATATTTTGGAGCAATCATAGGTATGGTGTGAAAAAATTAAAAATAGTAAAGAGCCTCTCATTTTACACAGTAATGAATTATTTGTAATTGTAATTTTTGGTTTGTATACCCTATAGGAGTACTCTGTTGGGTGGTTAATAAATATTATTATTATTATTACTATTATTATTATTATTATTATTATTACAAATAATTATATAGGGTTTTCCAATAGGGACTTGCCGTTGAAGCGTCCGTAGCAAATGATCCAAATCAGGCAATTCCACGGCGTTCTCAATAGTTGGGCATCGCCCAGACCACTTTATGGCGAATTTTGCGTAAGGATCTTGGTTTACACCCATACAAGATCAAGCTGACTCAAGAATTGAAGCCGATGGACCATTTGAAGCGACGTACGTTCTCCGATTGGGCTCTGGAAAAGATGCGCCAAGATGATCGATTTCATCGCAAAATCATTTTCAGTGACGAAGCTCATTTTTGGCTCAATGGGTTCGTCAATAAGCAAAATATGCGTTATTGGTCGGGTGAAAATCCACATGTGCTTCATGAAACACCACTTCATCCACAAAAAATAACTGTTTGGTGCGGTTTGCATGCCGGCGGCGTCATTGGGCCATATTTTTTCGTTGACGATAATGATCGTCACGTTACTGTGAGTGGTAATCGTTATCGCGCCATGATTACCGATTATTTTTGGCCCGAATTGGAAGATTATGGACTTGGACAACGTGTGGTTTCAGCAGGACGGTGCCACAAGCCACACAGCACACGTTACAATCGATTTATTGAAGAGTAAGTTTGATGAGGGTGTTATCTTAAGAAATGGACCAGTCGACTGGCCGCCTCGTTCGTGCGATTTAACGCCTCTAGACTTTTTTCTTTGGGGCTACGTCAAGTCATTGGTCTGTGCCAATAAGCCGACAACGTTGGAAGAGCTCAGAGCCAACAGTGAACACGAAATAGCAGCCGTGTCGGCCGAATTATGTGGCCGAGTCATCGAAAATTCGGTCCAACGAATCGACCGCTGCAAACGTACCCGCGGTGGCCATATGAACGAAGTCGAGTTCCATTCGTAAATGTTTTGATTGTACTTCAAGCCGATAATAAAGTTTTTGAAATATCTCAAATGGTCTGCATTTTATTTTGAAAAAAATTTGTCAAGTCCTTATTGGAAAACTCTTTACATGTGTAATATACATACAAGTGATTTAAAAAATCCTCTTTTTTGAACTCCTCAAAGATTACGTAAAAAAATATCAAAAAACGTTTACACTATAATACTGTCAATTATTGATCGCCCGTTGTATCAGCGAAATAATTATCTATGAAAACTGGGTTCCGTATTTTTTCTTCTAATTTTAGTTTACTTATTATTTTCAGCAAGTGTCTATATTCTTTATATTAATTTGCTCAGTAGCACTCTTAACACTTTTCTTTCTTTTTCTAATAATATCCATGTTTTAAAAATTCCTATCTTTGCAGTACAGATTTAAATCTGGAAACTAATCGCTCATCCGTCTCTGTAAAACGTAATGAGTTCCCAAATCTTCACAACTGTGAACAGCCTTGCATTTAGGTAATTATTATTGGATTCATACTCCCAAATATTGTTCAAAAATTTTGCTCAAAATTTTGTTATCGAGACTAGGTTCTAAATCAACACCCTGAGAGCAGAATTCTATTTCATAAAGTAAGGAATTAATAAGCAATTATATAAGTGTGGAATACATACAGGATGATCAATAAGGTTGATATATAACCCCTTTCCACAATTAACTATTTGTAAATTCTGTATACGCATTTCGACAACCAAGTTGTCATCATCAGCAGATAATTTCAAAGTGTCGCACCTGGTAAAACACGGCGAAAAAATTGTACGAAAAAACAAACTCCGTACGCGATCCGCACCGTTGAAAACCAAGATGTGCACTTATTGATCAAGTCAATCAACCACAGGCTCCATCAAATTCAACTACATACAGGATGATTTTAAAAGTACCTTTTTTAGAACTCTTAAGAATTACGTAAAAAAATTTTGAAATATTAACATCCTGAAAATATTTTTAATAAATTGTCCATTACATGAACCAAATGATTGTCAAAACTGGGGCGCATATTTTCTCTTCTACTACCAATTTACCTATGATTTTTAACATACACCTAATTTCTTTATTATTGGTTTGCCTTGGCTAATTTAAAAATTTCTTCTAGAATTTTAGACATAATGAAATTTTTATTAATAAACATTAAACTCGTTTCACATTTATATTTGGTTGTACTTTTTGAATCACTCTGTATATATATGTATATATATAAAATTAGATAAAGTGTTTTGATCGACCGTTATAAGATAATCCAAAGCAATAAAATTCGTCAGGTATTCGGTCAACTGTTAAGAAAATGAAAAAATGAAAAAACCAAACCTTTGTTTTATCCTCTATATTCCGCTATAAATTTATAGCTTCCTCAGGAGTTCTAAATACAATAACATGTACAATATCTCAATCATGCTCCTAATTATTATCTTTTTCTTACAAAAACCAGATTAAATTAAAAAATTTCTTAAAAATCATTAAAATGTGGTTCGTCATACTAAATACTAATAAATAAAACTATAAACTATTGTACTAGCGTCAGTGGTAGGTAAAGGCCAGAGCATGTTCACCAAATAATTTGCATCTGAAACTAAATCATTTTACGTGTAAAATCCTAAAAAAAAGGGGAAACCTTTTTTCCGAAAAGTGCAAGATTTTAAAAGAACTGATATACGAGGTGCATAACAAAAACAAAAAATATATGAAAGTGGTAAAGAATTGATCCGTGTGACACTTAGTTAACTACTATCTATTGCAATTTAATATAATGAAAGTCAGTGTTACACGGATCAATTCTTTACCACTTTCATATATTTCTTGTTTTTGTTATGCACCTCGTATATCAGTTCTTTTAAAATCTAGCACTTTTCGGAAAAAAGGTTTCCCCCTTTTTTTAGGATTTTACACGTAAAATGATTTAGTTTTAGATGCAAATTATTTGTGTGAGCATATATATATATATATATGTATATATATATTTGTTATTTTAAATTATTTCATTTCAGATAGCGTGTTCAGATTGTTAAAGATTTATTCCAATAACGTATGTAGTGCATACCCCCCTAGTCTTTCAAAGAATACATCTGACAAACAAACCGCTGACCATACGGACGCAATTTTTACTATATAGAAAATACTTGGGATGTACTCTTATCAGTATTTTGTAGGTTCCAGCTTGAGTAACTAATTTAAATTTCACCAACGTTGTACTGTAACATTATTATACAAATTCGATGATATTGTCAGAGTTACGAATGAAAATTTAATGTAAACTTTAATATTATTAGGAATTAGTAAATTATTTGACACTTTCTCCAATCTAGCTTTGGTTGCAGTTTTTAAAACTTTCTACTTTTACATTCGTATTAACGAGCTTTAATTAATTAATAGAAAATTATTACCATTAACACAAATAATACGCAGGAAGTAATTGTATTATATTTCGATTCATTTTACCTTGAATTAATTAGAAGCTACGGTGTTGGCGAAACAATTACTACACTCCTTCAATAAAGATATTTCGTGAAAACCACACAATTGTGTTTTCGTGTTTAATATAACTTGAATTGACTGGTAGTTTGCTTGATGACCATACTCCTTGCTTTTTCCTACAGCTTAAGGCGTAAAATCCACAAAATTATCTCAACGATAGTGGGCAATGATAATGCTCATGCTGATAAGTACAAGCCTTAATGTCGTAGAAACAAATTTTATCTTATTCAGTTATATAAGTTATAGATACCTTCAAAATCAAAGTCAATTTGTAAATCCCGTTAGTATTTTGTATTGGGTTGGCAACTAAGTACTTTCGGTTTTGTAGTATAAAATAAAACACTTTTTTTTTAAAGAAAAAATAGTTTTTAATCAATTATATATTTTCCATTTTGCTCAATGACCTTTTGCCATCTTTCTTTCAGCTGCATGATTCCGCGCTCATAAAATTTCTGGTCCTTATCAGCAAAAAAGTGAACCGGGTGCGAGTGAAGGTCATCGTCATTTGTGAAAGTTTTACCATTCAAAGAATTCTGTAAACTTCGAAATAAATGGTAATCAGATGGTTCTAGATCAGGGCTGTATGGGGGATGTGGCATCACTTCCCAGCCAAGCTCCAATAGTTTCCCACGAGTTGCCAAACATGTGTCAGGCCTTGCATTATCTTGGTGGAAAACTACACTTTTCAGATTTGACATTTTTGGCCGTTTTTCTTTGATTGCTTGATCCAGTTTTATTAATCGTTAACAGTAAACATCAGAATTGATCGTTTGGCTCCTTGCAAGTGGCTCAAAAAACACAACACCTTTGTAATCCCACCAAACTGACAGCATGATCTTTTTTGGATGCAATTCAGCTTTCGATGTTTTTTGAGCTGGTTTATCGTGTTTGCTCCATGATCGTTTTCGAACTATGTTACTGTACAGGACCCATTTTTCATCACCAGTGATGATTCTTTTTAAGAAAGGGTCGGTTTCTTTTCGTCTAAGGTGCATATCGCAAAAGTTGATTCTTTGTGTTAAATGAATTTCTTTCTATTCGTGAGCTACCCAAATATCAAGCTTCTTAACTAGCCCAAGACATTTTATATATTTTTCAATTGTTGTGTGCGATACATGTAGCCTCTCCGCAACCTCTCGAACAGTTATATGACGATCCTCTTCAATTATGACTTTGATTTGGTCATCACCAACTTCAGTAGGCCGACCAGAACGTTGCTCATCTTTGAGGGAAAAATCTCCCGAACGGAATTTTTTATATCAATTCTGACACGTGCGCTCTGTTAAGCAATTAGCACCATAAACACTTCACATATCTTTTTGTGAGCCGCAGCAGCTTTCTTTCCTTTACGGAAATAAAATAGTAAAATATGTCGAAAATGTTCGTTTCTGCACTCCATTTAAAATTAACCCACAACTAATAGCTTTAATAAAATTCACGCACTACTTGCTTCTGAAGTTACGTCAATGTGACTAGTATCACGCGACAAACGGTAAAGTAAAGCATTAACATACGTTATATAAGAAATAAAGCAATGCTCTCTATCAGTAAAAACTGAAAGTACTTAGTTGCCAACCCAATACGTTGTCATGAAATCAAATTTTTTATTTCAGAAGAATATGCTTCATCACTTAAGTAAAACATTTCGGTTTTTAAGCACTATTATTGTGAATAGAAAAACATTACAAAAATCGACGGCGGACGTACGATGTTCTAATTAATTGTATTGGAAATATCTCCATATTTGCCTAGGGGAATAAATGAGTGTTATCTCATAAATGTAGCAAAGTTAACAGTTTCTTTTGGAAAAAAATAGTTTCGATTTCTAATATGCTCTTCAATTAGAGCTTGATCCAACAAATCTGCAGTCTTATCATTCAATTTTAAAAGAAAGGTTTTCTCTAAGACCGCAGAATATGCATCGGCAACTGTAATGTTTTCATAATCAACAAGTTTTCAATTTGACTGAGAAGAAGTCGATCAAGTTCGAATTCTGAGAGAGGATGACTGGAGAACCGATTAGAATCCTAATACATGCCGTTTTGACATTACGCAATTCAATTTGTTGCACGCCTGTTTATTTTGGTAAAAAATTGATGCACGTTTTTGTGTACCAATTTTGAATTTTTCAACACCGGTTTTAAATGATTAAATTTTTTGAAATTTAGTTTAAATATCTGCAAACACTGCATTGTTCTTCTCCATATGTGTCTGGTCAACAGTAAAGAATCGTGATGCCCTCGTCATTTGTCTTTCTCGTCTTCAAATATTCATACAGGATATTATGCGTTTATTCCTAATCACAACAGTTTCAAAAATATCATAAACTTTCACTTGATAGTCTTTTATAATAATACTATTATCCGTGACAACCTCTAATGAACGTCTGGAGTGCATTACAACTTTGACGTATGTCAAATCTCTCTCATTTCTTTTTCTTTGTGAGGAAAGTGATCAACATACTCGGGGATGTGACAAATTTCCTCATTGTGTAGAGCTTGCACCCACTGAAGACCTCACTACAGCAAGATGAAAACTCCATCCCGGAACCGCTTTGCATTACTTCAGCGTGGCACCTTATAATTAGCTTTAACTAGCTACCGCCATTTCTTCGACCTCACTTTTCTTCGTTTTTAGAACCCCCTCCACGAATCTAACCATCTCTTGCCAGCGATTGTCTCCAGATATCCAGATGACATTATTATCACTACAATGTTGTCCGGCGTCAAAGGGTCTACTTCTTGTAGCGCGTCTTTGTCCACGTTTCGCACTCGAAAAAGGTGTATTGGGCATCGTCTTCTCCACAGTCTTGACAGTGGCAAACTGCATTCCCCACTTTACCTATTCTGGTCAAGTATGTATTGAAGAACCCGTGTCCGCTGAGAAACTGTGAAAGGCAGTAGTTTACCTCTCTGTTGTCGCAGTCTATTTAGTCTGCGATGTTATGAATCAATTTCTTCACCATTCTCTCGTATCATTTCACCAACGTTCTTGCTACTTCAGTCGAGTGAGCATTTTAGCTTCTGCTTTCACTTTTTTTCCTCCAACTTCTCGGATCTCGCAGAGCCTCCTCCTTTCTCGAGCCAGTAGATTAATAGAGGTTAATCCCACTAACATCAGCATCGTTGGTTCAGAAGTCGTGCGATATGAACTTGTGATCCTGAGAGCTCCATGCATATTTCTCCTGCCGCAAGGGATTCATATACTTCGCATAAAGAGTAATGTTAGGTTTGCTGTAATATATACATATATTAATACACTAATACCATATAAGACTTCTCACGAATCGAGCTACTGTCAAGCTTTGGAATTGGTAGCATTGGTGAGGTCTTTGACTCCACTTGCAATACATTATAATAATTACGCTAATTGCGCGCCATGCTTTGTTTAGGCTGGGGTAGGTGGAGGCATGCCTTAAATATGTTCTTCTTCGTAAAAGCCGGAATTATTATTTATTAATTAATTTAAATTATTATTATTATTACGGGGTGTTGAACTTACATTTCATATTTTTAAAATTAGATTAAACTAAACTCAAATATTTTATTTGTTACATGCATATTTTCGGCTATGGATTACAAATTATAATAGAACTTTAATTCAAATTTGTTCAGTCATTTGCGTTATTATTAGAGGTTCGATTGGTGTTCAGTCACACAAATAATGCCATAGATGGTTATTCCCTGCAGTGCTCCGCAATTACATTACAGGTAATGGAATCACTAATTACTTAAACATCCTAATTGTAATTAATGAATACGGATATTGTATGTTGTGGGGGGAAATATTAACATGGATTGAAATATGTACTTATCGATAACACCATAATTTAACAGGCACATTAAATAATAATTATAAATACTTGAAAATGTTTGATCAATAATGTAATTAATGTAATTAATTAACTTGCGACGAGTGCTCCTTTATTGTTATTTGTTTTACAAAATGGTATAAACGAATCGTAATTTGAATAATAATCATGAATTTGTATTTTTTGTATTTGCCGTAGTTAGATTAATATTGATGGTCAATTAATTTTACGTTTTCTTTCTACTTCGTAATGTACGAGGGAGCGTTTTTATATTCGTGGAATGGGGGCCAAGGGGTGAAAATAAAAAAACCAAATTATTTTTCTTTTTCAATATATTCACCTGCAAGACGGATACATTTTTCACATCTTTCAATTAATTTATTTATACCCTCATAAAAAAATGATTTCTCTTTATCTGTAAAATACGCCGAAACTGCCTCCTTGACTTCATCATCGGCAGTAAATTTTTTACCCCGCAGCTCTTTTTTCATTTTCGGAAACAGATAATAATCACTCGGGGCCAGGTCTGGGCTGTAGGGTGGGTGATTCACAATTTCGAAGCCCACCTTATGCAGGGCAGCTAACGCAACGCGGCTCTTGTGGACGGGCGCGTTGTCGTGGAAAAGCAGAACACCTTTTGTCAATTTTCCCCGTCTTTTCTCTTTAATGGCTTCTTATAGTCGCTCTAATAGTGAAGCGTAATATTCTCCTGTTATAGAAACACCTTTATCTTTATAATCAATCAACAATAGTCCTTCCGAGTCCCAAAATACCGTTGCCATGAGTTTCCCAGCTGATTGTGACACTTTAAATTTCTTGTGAGGTGCTGTGGCCTTTTTATGCCACTGCATGGAGTCTTGTTTGGACTCAGGTTCATAATGATGAACCCAAGTTTCGTCTCCAGTAACAATTCCACTCAATACACCATCCTTGTCTTCATTACAGAGGTCCAAAAATGCGCGCGAACACTCTACGCGCTGTTGTTTTTGCGGCGGCGTGAGCATTCTCGGCACCCATCTTGCGCTGACCTTAGACATGCCGAGATGATCGTGTAGGATTTTAAAAATTGTTGTATCGGATACTCCAACCATTTCTGCGAGTTGTTTCTTCTTCAGTCGAGCATCTTCGAGTACAATTTGTTCAACTTTTTGGATAAGTGCTGGCGTGGTCACCTCAATGCTCCTGCCCGGCTTCGGGTCGTCTTCAAGGGATTCCCTTACTTGTTTATATAAACTATGCCACTTGTACACCATGGTTTTTCCTGGACAAGAGTTTCCGTAAACCAATGACATCTCACTCATTATGGTCGCGACTGATTTTCCTTGCCTGGTAAGGAACTTTATAACGGCACGATATTCGATTTTTTCCATATTTCACTTTTCACTCCTGATTATGTTACTTGGTTGACGATAGCTCAAAGACTAACTGTCTAATAACAATGAAACTTCGTATTTACACTAATCATGAGTGGCTGCACAGGCCACGCCCCCAATGCGCCTACTCACCCCTCTACAACCCGCTCATTCCGCGAATATAAAAACGGTCCCTCGTAAGTCCCAATTTCAATCTATCGTATTTACTTAATATGTAATTCGCTTAAAGTTTAATTCCCCAAAGTTGTCTATACGGATCCGCAAAGGTTGATTTCACTTCGCTGGGAGTCCGTGTCAAAATAAAAAGATTTGGGAACTCAGTATATGGAATATTATTCTATTTAGGCATAATTTTCTAATAAATGGATACAAATACTGCCACGTAAACAAAACTTTGACTTAATTGAAAAAATGATGAGGTTGGTGAAGTCTATAGTTCACAAGATCTACAAAAAGTTGTAAAATCAGTAGAATATACTCCACAATTTGATGTTATTGATACAGAAGTTAATGGATTTTTCGATGTGAAAGTTGTAACAGAATTCCATTTCAGCATTAAACATTTCAATATTAGCAAGGCTGTCAGAATATTTAATATAAATAATCCTACACTTATGCAAAGGAAAGAAACTTTCAGAGATATCGAACTATGAACAGAAACAATATTGTAAAAGAAATAGTAATTATCGCATTAAGAGAAAGCTGAATTAAGACTATTGTCAGCAAAACAGAATATCGGCAAATAAAAAAAAATCGTGAAAAGTCGATGGTGAATTTCTTCAAACATGGAAGCATAAGAACTTTTATGGTGAACTTTTACAGCTAAAGAGTTGGAGTGCCACTTACGTCTTTTCTAGTTGCACAATATGGTATAAAGTTTGCTAAGTTTGCTTGTGATATTCTGGACGATAAAGTCAATTGGACGGAAATTAATGATAATCTGCAAGTGACTGGCACAGTTTCATCATTTTATATGTCGCCTGTTTCAGAGGGTGACGTTATCGCTGTAGTTAATGCCTTGGGTACTCAGGCATCCACTGGGTGCGATAATATTCCGTCATTTTTTGTAAAATGTGTTTCTTCAGTAATTGCACCGGTACTGACATATCTAATAAATTTTTCCTTCAAATCTTAAACTATCTACAATTCATCCAATATATCAGGTTGTTACATATGAAATGTCCGATTCCGTAAGGAATAAAAAAAGTCTAAATTTAAAAAAATATAAATATTTATTCTGCAAAATAGTCTCCATTTACATCAATAGTTTGTTGCCAACGGCCTGGAAGCTGAAAAATTCCCTTTGAAAAGAAATCTAGGTTTTGACAGCTCACATATTGCTCAAACACTGCTATTACAGACTCCCGGTCAGGGAAGTCCCTATTTTTTAAGTGATTGTCTAAACTTCGGAAAAAATGAAAATCAGTTGGCGAAAGGTCAGGTGAATAAGGTGGGTGAGGGAGAATTTCGTAATCAAATTCCGAAAGTTTTTGTAGTATGGGTCTATGTCTATTGACTTGTGAGGGCTGTAAGCGGCTCAATTTTCCATGCATAGTTTCCAGTTCGGCACAATAGGACGCTGCCGTGATGGTTTCACCAGATTGCAAAAATGAATAGTGAATAATACCCTTACTGGTCCACCATACAGTCACCATAATCTTTCGCGAGTGAAGTGATGCTCATGCATACTGTCTTGGTGCTTCACCTCGATCTAACCATTGTCCTGACCGTCTCCGATTATCATAAAGTATCCACTTTTCGTCACACGTTACCACTTGATGAAGAAACGGTTCAACTTTCTGTCGATTAGCCAAAGAGGTAGCCACCTCTAATCGACGGAGCTTATTGGCTTCCGTCAATTGGTGCGGCACCCATCGATCGAGTTTCTTCACTTTGCCAATCGAAGAAGTGACGACTAATGGTGGCAATGGACACTTGAAATGTTTCTGCAAGGCTACGCACTGTTGTCGACGGATTACTTTCAACTTCTACACGCAGCTCGTCATCATTAACGGTGCTACGCGCATAACCGCGAAGCTCATTTTCCAAATCAAAATTTCCCTCGCTGAATTTTTTAAACCACGCCGTAATGTGCGTTCATTACACGTGGTTTCACCGAACGTCTGATTAATTTCTCGCGTTGCTGCAGTTGCATTTAATCGCTTTTTAAATTGAAAGAGGTAAATTGCCCGAATATCTCTTGCCGACGGAATTTCCATAGGCGAGACAAGGACAGGTGTATTAATCTTTCCAAGAAATGGAACAGGTACACGCTTCAAAATAAATACCCTTTTCTACAAATATAATAATAATTTTCACCAAAAACATACACGTCTTCACACAGGTGCGATTCAGTTCAGACTGAAGGAAAAACGGACATTACATTTGTAACAACCTGATATAAAAAAGGCGATAAAAACCATCTAGAGAACTATAGGCCTATTAATTTATTAACAATCTTCTCCAAGATATACGAAAGTATTGTAAATAGGAGCGTAATGAATTATTTAATCCATTTCAATTTACTCTGATCTGAAATGGTCTGCACATATAGGTGAAATATGCAGAACTCTGGCTAAGGTATGTTTTACCCTTAAGCAGCTCAGTAGATCCTGTAATTTGGGTACCCTGCTTATTTTCTATCATGCTAATTTTGCTTCTTGCATGAGATATGGTGTGATACACTGGGGTGTGTCGCCGGAGGTGGGCAGGGTGTTCCTTATGCAAAAACGGGCCCTAAGAATTATCTTTGGGTTGGGCTATAGGGATTCTTGCAGAGAACATTTTCGAAGTAATTCGATATTAACTGTTTATGATATTTATATATTAGATCTCCTATGTTTCGTTTATAGGAACAAAAATGCTTTTTCGAGTGGCAATGTAAACCATAAATACGATACACGAACTCATAACTATTTATTACCGGCTTCACACTCAAAATCTATATTCCAAAGAGGAACATATTTTATGGGATGTAAATTATACAATAAGTTACCACTTTGCATTAGAAATATTACAAACTTCTCTATTTATAAAAGCAACCTTAATCGGTACATGCTTACGATAAATTGTTATTGTTTAAATGACTTTATATGGCCGAATTTGTAGTATCTTTTTTTCTTGATGAGACGTGTTTCTAGCATAAGTGTGCGTAGTATGTATTAATTGCTATTTTCGTATGTGTAATGATATGTCCTGTACGCACATTATTTTGGAAATAAAATTTATTATTATTATTATTATTATTAATTAGAACATGGCTCTTTTCTAGTTTTTCAATAAATTAATTTTTTTGAATAGTATTTATAATCTTGCTTGCTCCTCTTCACTCAATTTGTATAAATCTTTCTTCTGTACTGGAAAAAATATTCAAAGTGAAGTTATTTATAGATTTGCTAATGTTTTTCTCTATTTACTCGAATGAGAATGCGTCCTTCGCATCTCTTTAATTATTGATTGGATCGCTTGACACGTTTCTTTATTTCAAAACACTGCTCTTAATTAAAAAAGCAAGCAAAACAAGATCTGTCCGGGATAAATTTGATTACACAAAGTTCAGCTTGTCAGTCTGCCTAATCGAAGATGGTCATGTCGGTTGTTGAATAAAAATGGGCAGCATCTTGTTAAAAATGTTACGCAACACCTTGCATATTTCTACCTCGGCGTGAAGAAGAAAGAATTTCGTACATCGTTTTAAGAATAAAAAATCCCACAGCATAAAACATTTTGAATTGTAAACTAAATAAATAGCAGAAAAGACGAAAGGAAGTATATTGTAAGATATAGCAGTTATTTAGTTTTACTAAAACAATTAAGACTTGGCTGATACAGCGACGGACATATAAATTCCGACAATGGTTCAGCTTAAACCACGTGGTAGTTTTATTAAATAAATGACTGATGAACCTCCTAAAAGGTATTAAAAGTCAGCACTATAAGATCTAGTACGTAAAATGTCTACATGAATTCAAAATTTATACTTGATCAATACTTAAAAACCTAAAGCAACAACAAGTGAAGAAATTAGAAAAATTGTAATAAAATTTAGATGTCCAACTAAAGCGCCAAAGTGTATGTACATACTCTATATTCGAAAGCTATCGAAGGATGTCTATGAAAAATTAAATAAACTACATGTTACTCAACGATACCAGGGAATAAATCTCCAAACCATCAAAGACGATAATAAATTTACGAAAGAAGTAATTAAACAAATAAAATTAAAAACTAATGGATAAACAGTTCATATCCTGCAGGTATACTTAAATAAATTCACTATAATGGATACGGAGGTACGACACTGCCCTGTAGTTGCGATTACATGCAAAATTGCGTTCTGTAATAGGACCCTAACTAAATCAGGAATTTAAGAACAATAATTTTTGATAGTATGTTAAAATAATAGCTTGATAGGTAGTGTGTAAATTAAGAAGCCAACAGTAGAAAAAGGTAAATAAATGGTAAGAATCTATAGTACGTAAATGTATAAATATGAGAAAACAGCTGGCTATACTGATAAGAGTTCGACTTCCGACGGGTTGACTGGGGTCGGGCTTTTTACGCTTTGAGCCATGTATTTGGAGATATGATGTAAAGAGCAGATTTAGTACAGCAATTCTTATTGACCAAGATAGAACAAGAAAAAAACGGTATGGAGTCAGATGTATCCGACGATTTGAAACTTAAAAAAAGACCTGAACTAGAAAAGGATGTGTTCACAAAAATACAGGAGGACCAAAAGCAAACGATAATATTAATGAAGGAAATGAAGAAACTAGTAAAAGGATCGTCAGCAGATTTAAATTGAATTTTGACAAGTCGAAGTTAAAATTTTATGTATAACAGGTTTTCCAATAAGAGTGATATGATTTTTGAAAAAAAACACTTATTGTTAAGAAAATTCAAAAGTTTTTTATTTAATCTGAAGTACAGTCGATACAATTAAGTTCTAAATAAAACGTCATTCAAATGGCTTCAACGACTTCTTCTGCAGGAACGAATTCGATGAATCTAATTTTCGAGCACTTTTTCCACAAAATCTAGTCGTATGTCATGAATGGCACGTTCAATATTGACTTATAAAGCTTGAAGAGAGTCTGGTTTATTTCGATAGACCAATGACTTCAAATAACTTCACAAGAAATAGTCTAATGGTGTTAAATCACAACTTCTTGGAGACCATTCAATATCACAATTTCTTGAAATAATCGAGTCTCCCAACTTTTCTCGCAATAATTCTATTGTCGCATTTGCTGTGTAGCACGTAGCTCCGTCTTGTTGGAAACAAGTGTTGTCAAGATCAACTTCTTCCAATGTCGGCCATAAAAAGTTGGTTATCATCAATCTATACCTCTCTCCATTGATGTAACGGTGTTATCAGCTTCATTTTGAAAGAAGTACGGACCGATGATTCCACCATACCAAAAACCACACCAAACTGTCAACTTAGGTGAATGTAATGGTTCTTCATAAATAATTTGTGGATTTTCTTCGCACCAGAATCGACAGTTTTGTTTATTTACCACACCATCCTGATGAAAGTGAGCCTCATCAGAGAAGATGATTTTCTTAAAAAAATCGTTATCGTTTTCAAGTTGTTTCAAGGCAAAATCAGCAAATTCACGACGTTTACGGTGGTCCAATGGCTTCAGTTCTTGAGTTTTATAGGGATGCAAACCCAAATCCTTTCTCAAAATCCGCCAGGTTGTGGTTTGAGACAGTCGCAATTGTTGAGAACGTCTTGGAATCGACAAATTACGGTCTTCAATAACACTTGCCTGAACGGCAGCAATATTTGCATTACTTCGAGCGGTTCTTTGTCTTATTGGCACTTAAAAATTATGTAAAGTAAATGTAACCTCAACATTTTTAACAATTCGACGAATAGCGAGCACACTTGGACGATTATTGGAGAACGATTATTTTGATAATAAAACTTAATAATCTGTAAACGTTGTTCTTGCGTATATCTCTCCATGATAAAATTGTAAACACTACCGAATACAATGAAAAACAAATGACAGATCATGACATATTACAAATGGCCGAAATGTCACTTCAAAATCATATCATCCCTATTGGAAAACCGGATATTATTTGAGTGATTTAAAACATGAAGCTTGGGTACTCTAGGATATTATATTCAGAAAATGTGAATATATATATATATATATATATATATATATATATATATATATATATATGTATGTATGTATGTATAAATATTTTAATAATAATATATATACACGTGTGTATAAACTGGAGTAGCAATCCCAACGGGAAGATACTCAGGCACCGATGTGAGAAATAAAAGAATTAAGGAAAAATCAGGCAGATTATAAGGCGATAAGAGAGTTTAAAGAAACAAACGATAAAGCGATAACTGAAGTAAATGATTTAATGAAAGAAAGAAATTTAAAAAATTAAAAGTATAAAAAATTAGAAAATGAAACAAGGGAAAAAATATCGCATAATAATTGGCAATAGACACAGAAGACCACAGGCTTCTAAAAGAGGCAATGAGGAAATCCACAGAAAAAAGATAGGAATCAAAATAGTAGTCAAAATAGTACGTAGATTTAGTGTAAAAATAAATCTTGTGAAATTTAATAATAAAGGAATAAATTGAAGTGATGAAGAATAAAATCATGCTAAAGAATAGACCGAGCGAAAAAATATTTATCAATGGGAGGAGAAAGAGATATTTTACAATATACAGAAGGCAAAGGAAGAAAGGACTGGTGGAAAAAATGTAATTTAGTGATGGACGATCAAATCTGGAAATGGAATAAATGAACAAGTATGCTGGAGCGAAATCAATGAAAGCATCGTTCCTTTGAGATGCAACTTGACTGTTTCTTTTTTTTTGGAACTTCATCAGAAATTATGACATTTTTAGTATTTGCATCTCTTAAATATATTTTAGTATTTTCCAAGTGGTTAATTTGCATTTTCAATGAATTAATTTTAATAAAAATGTGCTTCATTTCCCTGGCAATTAGTTTACAGACTCTAAATTGTACTAAATTCTATATTTAAAAAAGAATTGTAATTACCGCACAATCTTCACTTCTGTTTGAGTTGTTTAATTTAGTACCCAGTGGTATTTTAAAAGCAAAATTATAGCAAGATTTACGCAAAATATAAATTTAAATTCAAATTCGAAATCGATTCATACAACTGTAGGAATTGTACTGTACGTATATTAAATATACAAAGTTTAAAATGATAGCATTGTACTGAATGCTGCAGTTTTTATTTCATACGTAATTAATTAGAAATACAAGACCAAATGAAAGGAAAATATTTTAATAAAAAACTCTCGCCTACAAATGCACATAATTATTCTACAATTATCTTTATGGTACCTTTATTTTACTTTTTAATTATTTTTTCCTTCTATATTAAAAAGAAATGTTATTCAACATATTCAATGACGTGTAGTATGTCTTTGTTTGTTGGAAAATAAAAGAACCTGAAGTGACAGTCGGTGAATTAAAAATTTACCACCACGAAGTCAGCCACCCAAGACACGTCAGTATCACGTTTCTCATGAATTTACATCGTCTGCGGTACCGAACGCATAATACTTCGATTCCGCATTAAATTATTCTGTGTTTGGGGTCGTGATGTCCTCCTCTCTTTTTCCCTTTAATCACCACGATCACAGCAAAGGAACTCACCCCTCAATCAACTAATAGGGTTTTGAATTATAACGGCTGAAACATTTCCGGAATTCCATTTGAATTTTCTTTCTGCTTAGGTCATTTTCTCTTGTCAAGTCTTTTCATCTCGTTTACAGAATAATCGCACCGTATACTGCGAGGAATTGCTCTTGTGAACAAGATTATTTATTCTGTATGTGAACAGTAGAATGAAAAATTAACATGAATTGTCTAGGTCTAAAAAGAAAGTCCTTGACATTTAGAAAGTAAAGTGTTATTATTATTTAACGCCGTTATTAAAGTTTAATATCATTTATTCGTTGAAGATATCTATTTCGAAACATCTTTAAAAATATTACACGTAATTCAATAAATTAAAGTAAAATTTCTGTAAATAAGAAGTTCACTACGCACTATAATTACCATAATTTATATTTAATGTAATTGCTATAACGTTAATAAAATATTGCAAAAATAGAAAAATAAATTAAATATCGAATCGTTTAGCAAGTTATACACCAGGATGAATTGACATATAAGGTCATCAACTCTATAAAGCAAGAATAAGAACAGACAAAATAATGAAGCTGATCTCAAAATGAAGTAAATTTGTTGTACTATCAATGTACATTTTTCCACATCACCATTTACTGCAACATATTTCTCCAAACGCTGAATCTATTTTTTCAGTCCGTCCATGAAAAGCTTTGGTGTTTACTGTTGATCCAATTACTAACAGCAGTCCGAACTTCAGTATTGATGAAAAGTGTTGACATTTCAATATCTCCTTCAACTTTCGCAACAAGCAGAAATCTGACGTTGCTAAATCAGGATTGGATGGGAAACAAACCGTCACTGTTTTCTTCGTTGCATTGCTGTAATTCGGCCTGGCGTTGTCGCGGTGCAACAGAAATTCCTTTTCTCCGGCGTTAGTCGAGGTATACGATTCTCAAGTGATCGTAAAATTTTGCAGTATCTTTCTGTATCTTTCTGCTTCAGCAAATATTCACTATGAATGACTTCTTTGCATCAAAAAAAATGGTGAGTAGACATTCTGTGCTGTCGGAACTCTTTTAAATTTTCGTTCACATGGGCAATTAGAATGACGATATTATATTGGCTGCTGCTTGCTTTCGGAGTTATATGAAAATTGAGCAGACAATACTTCCATAAATTACTTTTTATAAGGAACGTGCGCTAAGGGTCTCCCTTCAGGATGTAAATGAGTTCATTTGGTGGACACCACTAATTGTAAAATTTAAGTACTTTAAGATGCGGCGCAAGATTCACTTCATGGATAGTTATTCAGGTATTCAAGTAATGAAGAGATCAAACAAACAATGCCTATTTCCACTTACTTAGAATGAGATCAGAGTAAAGCCTTTTTACAAGAATTATATTCTTAAAATAGTTAGTTAAGTCCGCCAAACAAATCTCAATAATGTGGATGCCGACAAACCCAACTTTTGAATAAATTGATTGGAACTAAGACGATAGTCAATCAATATACTAAGATCTTTATTTACTGTTTCTAATAGCAAAAAAATTTTACTACACGTGATACCGGCCATGAAAACCTATGAAGCTTTATTAAGAATTTGTAAGCGAAGGAAGTGTTCAAGACTACCAAACGACTAGATTCTCGACGGACCAAGAAAGCTAAGCTTTTATCAAATTTGGTATTCCTAAGAAAAATCAGAATATTACACCGACGTTAGTAAAACAGAATCACTTTATGCAGACAAAAACGCAAGCAAAATATTAAAAAGAAATGAAGAGGCACTGCTAAGAAAACATATTCACCAAGTCTACGGTGAACTGCAAGTTATATCGACTACGAATCTGAAGCTTCATTTAATATTGGCCAACGCATTAACACCCTGACACTGGGACCGAATCACATGGATAACAGTGAAGTGGGTGAAACGAACAGACAAACTAATAAAATATAATCACTTGGGATGAATTTCGTTATTGCATTAGAGAAGATACCGATGAAAAAAATTATCACAGAAGTGGAAGTATCAACAAAAATCTTTCCTAATCTTGAAGCAGAAGGACGGCAAGAAGCAAGTCGAACCTTAAAAAGCAAGAACTTTAGAACAAAATAAGAATAGGATAAAGCCTAGAACCAAACAACAACCAATATAATATGTTCTTGGCAAATATGTAGTTAAAACGCAGGGAAGATGATATCGTACGCAGGAAACACGCAACGCTTCGGGGTCATTCTGTCGAACTTGAAAATAGATTCAGAAAATATATTAGCGAATTTCGATGTGATTTCGTTATTTACCAATTGCTAACGAATGACAAGATAACTGTAATCAGTGATCTTGGAGTACTATGAATCTTGCGAACTTATTCCTGTTAATTATGTACTTTATATGAAATAGCAAATACTATGAGTAGAGGAATGGCATAGAAATGGGCAGCCAACTGTCATCACTGTCAGCAACTTATTCGCCACCATCAATAGAGCCAGATAGGTATCGGTGAATCATAAAATTATAATCAAATTTTTGTCTAAAGACCATCTTAAAGCAAGACAAAATTTGCAACGATTGCATAATCAATTGGACGCTATAGCGGGCTAAAATGTTTAAATAGAATTCTTTTTCGTGATGGCCTAAATGACGTCCAAACTCTTGCACATACCTCTTGCCCGCCCACTAACTCACTATCAGAAAATATTCAGCGTATTTTTACTTCATTTTTCAATATCGGTCTCTCAACGCACGGAACGGCTATAATGTGTAACATCAGAAGAGAGGAAACTAATGACACATGCAGCCATGGAATTTCGAAGAATCTAAACGAGTGATGAGCCTTGGGTGCATCACCGCACTAGTAGATCAAGGGTTTCTTTCCACAAGAAATTACTTTTCAAAACGAAAATCGTTAAGTGAATGCCAAAACTCGATTGTCGGCGGACAAACTTCTCATGGCCACTTTCAAAAAATCCAAGGGCGCAGCCCTTATAGATAGTCTTTAGAAGCAATTCACAATTATTTCTGGCTACTACTTGTAAATGTTTAAAAAATATGAAGGCGATCAGGACGACGTGAAATTCGAATGCAATGTGCGTTCCTACTTCAAGGAAATACCAGGCGGCATACTGTAATATTGACACATCAAATTTTCATTGAAAATAATTAACTATTCAATAAATTATCCATATGCTTCTATGTGAATGAATCACTAGTAAACATCGGAAGAGCAAATGTACGCCCCGTAAATATTGGATATCATCTAATGTAAATATACGACTACTATAAAACATACTACTGTGAGCAAAAAATAGTAAGACTTTTTAATTTAAATTTCCCGCGAAAACCCATTCGTCGAAATATTTTTTTTCTAGGTTGGGTTGACTGTCAGTGACATCTGTGCCAAATGTCACATCAAAATAAACATTAGTGTTTAGTATACGCTTGTCTTTCTGAAGTACAAAAAGTGGATTCGGCGATTTTTACAACGAGTGAAATTATCCAACAAAGAAGTTCCATTAAATTTTGTGTACGGAATCAAATTTCTAGTGCCGAAACGTTCAGAATGTTGCAAAAGGCTTTCGGTGATAATTGTTTGTCGCGAGCAAGTGTTTTTGATTGGTACCAATTATTCAAAGAGGGTCGAGAACGCGTTGATGACGAACCACGTCCAGGACGGCCATCAACATCAACTGATGATCAACACGTCAATAGAATCAAGGAATTGGTGCTTGAGAATCGACGATTAGCAGTCAGACACCATACTGGCATCGTTGAAATATCGGAAGGATCAGTGAAAACCATTTTGAAAGATCATTTGGGCCTAAGAAAAGTGAAAGCACGATTTGTTCCAAAATCACTAAATTTTTTCGAAAAACAGCGTCGCGTTGACGTCTGTGAAACAATGCTTTCCGACTATCAAGACAAAATGAAAGGCATCATAACTAGAAATGAGACTTGGATCTACGCTTATGACCCGGAAACAGACGATCAATCGACCGAATATCGTATCAAAGGTGAACCGAAGCCCAAAAAACCACGTCAAAGCAAGTCAAAAATCAAGGTTATGTTGACAGTTTTCTTCTATTATCGAGGTGTGGTGTACTCCGAATTCCTTCCGACCGGCCAAACTGTCAACAAAGAATACTATTTGAGTGTTATGCGTCATTTGCGCAATGCTATTCGTAAAAAGAGGCCAGAATTATGGGCCGACAACTCTTGGTTTTTGCACCACGATAATGCACCGTCGCATACTGCATTAATTCTTCGTGAGTTTTTCGCCAAATTTTCAACAAAGATCGTGCCGCAACAACCATATTCGCCTGATATAGCTCCGTATGACTTCTGGCCTGAATAGCCAGAAGTCATACGGAGCTATATCATACTCAAACGACCGCTCCGGGGAAACCGTTTTGAGTCAATTGAAGACATTGAACGTGAATCGCTACGCGCATTGAAGGCTATTACTGAAATTGACTTTAACAACTGTTTCGAAAATTGGAAGAAACGTTGGCACAAGTGTATTGGGGCCAGGGGGATTACTTTGAGGGGGACGAAATGGATTTGGAAGAATAAATTAAGAATTTAAAAATTATGAACAAAGTCTTACTATTTTTTGTCCACAGTAGTACACTTCCATTTAACAACGTTAAAAAACTCTGAAAACCTCTAATAGTAATATGAAAACCTATTATTTACAACTACAAAAGAATTTGCTGAATACTTTAACATTGAATACCACAAAACTTTTCGTACACTTTATTCATATAAAATATTTGTCTAATGGATGTCATAAATTTAGAAATAATTCAGTCAATCCTTTTTATACTATCAAATATTTGTGGAAAATATGCATTTGATGCTTTTAGAAAATTGAGTTGTAAAAGAAAACACATGTCTGCCAGTATGCGATAATTAATAACAGTACTAAAGAAGAAAACTTAGCCCAAATAGCCAAGCATATTCTGCAGTGCAAATTGAAAAATATATCGAAAATATCCTAAACTGTTGAAATTGTACCGAGAAGGCATCCAGTGATTCTAAATAATCACTATCCCAGAACTGTTGCCAATACAATGAGTTAAACTTCATGGATAAGTGCACTGATGATAGCCATACAGATGAAATTCGATACTGGACGGAGAGCACACGTAAAAACTTTTCATTAGCGACGTTAATGCTTACCTATGTACATATATGGTCTATGCTTTATAATAGCTGGTATACGATGTATAATGAAAGATTTTTAAGTGATACTCTTCTGCTATCACTAATTTTTCTTGAAATTCTCTTCATTTCTTTAAATATACTTTCTTTTCAGTATTAATATACTTACACGCCTATTCTTAGTGCACTTATCTACAAATTTTAAATCTTTGCACTTGTAACACAGTTTTCTGATTGTGCTCATTTAGAATCTTTGGATGCCTACTTTCTGGTACAATGTCAATAGTTGCATATGATTTGAATTTTTTTAAAATCTGCCCCGAAGAACAAATTTATTTGGTTAAATTTCCTTCTTTGTGTAGTGTTGTTAACTCGTGCATATTACTAGATATGTATTTGCTTTTTATAACTCATGTTTATAAATAATAGCACAAAATACTTATTTGGCACAAATACAATGAAGAGGATTTAAGGAATTCGTTCTACATTTATGGCTTACAATAAACAGATATCTCATAAATGTTAATTGTACGAAAACCTTTATCACATTCGATTATAAAAATACTTAATCAAGTCTGTTTGTGGTCGTAAATAATAAGTTTTCATATCGCCATTAGAGGTTTTTAGACTTGCTTAACGTTGTTAAGTAGAAGTATTGGGTTGGCAACTAAGTACTATTGGTTTTGTAGTATAAAATAAAACACTTTTTTTTAAAACAAAGAATAGTTTTTAATCAATTATATATTTTGCATTTTGCTCAATGACCTTTTGCCATCTTTCTTTCAGCTGCATGATTCCGCGCTCATAAAATTTCTGGTCCTTATCAGCAAAAAACTGAACCAGGTGCGAGTGAAGATCATCGTCATTTGTTAAAGTTTTACCATTCAAAGAATTCTGAAAACTTCGAAATAAATGGTAATCAGATGATGCTAGATCAGGGCTGTATGGCGGATGTGGCATCACTTCCCAACCAAACTCCAATAGTTTCTCACGAGTTGCCAAAGATGTGTGAGGCCTTGCATTGTCTTGGTGGAAAGCTACACCTTCCCGATTTGAAAATTCTGGCCGTTTTTCTTTAAATGCTTCATCCAGTTTTATTAATTGTTGACAATAAACATCAGAATTGATCGTTTGGTTCCTTGGAAGCAGCTCAAAAAACACAACACCTTTGTAATCCCACCAAACTGACAGCATGATTCGATGTGGTTTGAGCTGGTTTATCGTGTTTGCTCCATGATCGTTTTCGAACTATGTTACTGTACAGGACCCATTTTTCATCACCAGTGATGATTCTTTTTAAGAAAGGGTCGGTTTCATTTCGTCTAAGGTGCATATCGCAAAATTGTGTTAAATGAATTTCTTTCAAATCGTGAGGTACCCAAATATCAAGCTTCTTAACTAGCCCAAGACATTTTAAATGTTTTTCAATTGTTGTGTGCGATACATGTAGCCTCTCCGCAACCTCTCAAACAGTTATATGACGATCCTCTTCAATTATGACTTTGATTTGGTCATCATCAACTTCAGTAGGCCGACCAGAACGTTGCTCATCTTTGAGGGAAAAATCTCCAGAAAGGAATTTTTTATACCAATTCTGACACGTGCACTCTGTTACGCCATTAGCACCATAAACTTCACATATCTTTTTGTGAGCCGCAGCAGCTTTCTTTCCTTTACGGAAATAAAATAGTAAAATATGTCGAAAATGTTCGTTTCTGCACTCCATTTAAAATTAACCCACTACTAATAGCTTTAATAAAAATCGCGCACTACTTGCTTCTGAAGTTACGTCAATGTGACTAGTATCACGCGACTAACGGTAAAGTACAGCACTAACATACGTTATACAAAAAATAAAGCAACGCTCTCTATCAGTAAAAACCGAAAGTACTTAGTTGACAACCCAATACATATGATTTATTATAACCGAATGTTCACATTCGATAATATTCAACATCCGTGGGATATACACATTTTTGACTGACTATTCATTCATACTCGATTCGTTATTTTTCATAATACTGGCATTAAAAGTTGTCCATTTTGCTGAAAAAATATGTATTGTATTACCTGTCGAAATATACAGAGAAAGATATATTCGTATTGTACATTTATTTATTTGACAATTTTTTTTTTAAAGGTCTCATTCATATTTGATTCATCTTCGTATAAGCGGTCACAGTCTCAACTGAACCGTTAGCTGCACCACTATCGATAAATTTAGTTTTACTAATAAATAAGATGAAACTTGATCGTATTCATACTAACTTCCATGCATCATTACAATTATCCAATTAAAATAATCACTTATACAAGCATATTGTAATTACATATATTCACTATACAAATAATTTCTCAATTCCTTGCATTGATATAAGAATAACTATTCAATAATGTGAATGCTCTTAGAATTATGCAAAAACGAAGCACGAAGATATTTAGAACTGTTTAGAGAACAAATACCTCTCCGGTTGACATATCTGTCGTGCCAAACTTGCTCTTCTAGAGCAGAAGTGCAGCCATCAATCTAAACTATCATCTGTTTGTTAAATGACATACACACTGGGTGGTCTCTGATGAGTATTTTACTTTTTTAGTTCTACGACATTCAACCAAAATAACGTAAATATTGAACTATATTTATAGGATCTGCAATACAAGTTCTATTTTGGGTGAATTTTGTTTTCATATCTCTACTACTATCGAAAGATGATTTAAGTAATTTTTAATGCCTTTCAAACTTTGCAAAAATTGTTAAAAACTCAAAAAACAACGTCAAGGTATTAGTAAATCAACTTTCTAGTAATATTCAAATACCTTTGGAAGTATTAAAATAAAATTCCGTACTGTACGTGTTCGAAAAAGTAATGGAAACATAATATTTAATTAGCCGAAATTACGTCCAAAAATTTGTGCTGAATACACTTTGGATCGTTAAGCCTTATTTAATACTCCTTGCGAAACGCTGAAACTGCTAGAATATTCCCAAACTAAGACCGCAGGCAAGCCCGAGCCGCCTGTATGTCTGCTTCGTTTCGAATCGTCTGAATAATTGCACAATTTATACCAATTTGCATATCTATTTAAGCGCATTAACTTGCCAATTAATTGGCAATTGTATTAAGTAAAGTTTGCACAAGTTTACCGTTCTATTAAATGAGCACGGCTGCTGCTTAATTTATTTAAAATGAAAGAAGGTACTTTAAATATATTGTTTCTAATATATAATAGGGATATTATACACCTAGGAAAATGTGTTTAATGTATTTAATTTTCTAGCAAAAGTAATAATTTTACCGTCAATACATGTACTTATGGAAAGGAATATAACATCAAAAAACTTTTTCTTAATAACATACTAAATAAGTAATGATGGCAATAGTTCTGGTAGTAATAAATAATTAAGACAATAATGCTTCGAATATGAAAAAGATAAACAATTGTGTTTCGGCGTTTTATTTAAACAAACATTACTTGAGGTTGATATCGTCGAAAAACTTTGAGAAATGATCTCCTTCAAAGTATGCGTCAGCACCTTCGTTGTTTAATGTATATACCTAGTGGTCAATTAAAGATAAATGTGTCAGTTCTTTCATGGCACTTAAGAAATTTGTTAGATTGGTCATAATCAGTTCACATAAATTTCTAGCTGAAAAGTCGTGTCTAATGAATCGTAAGGAGGTTGTAGTCATCGAAGAATGTAACAAATAATGAAATTCTTTTTAGTTCAATAATCACCGCTAAGACCTAAACCAAAACCAGACAAATTAACACTTCTGCAAAAATCAACCATAGCAAACGGGCATTCCATATGGCTTTGATCAGTAAGTAAGTCAGTATCAGATTTTGAAAAGAAATCACCCGACAGAAAGTTTCTTAATATATCGTACAATTATATTGGCAATTTAAAGTTAATATGAGGAAGCGACTGAATTGAATTTAATTTGTTTTATGATAGGAAGACAGACAGCTCAGTACATACATTTTGGCTCTCACAACGCGTATAACAGAAAAATAAATTTTGATCAAAATAAGCGTTATTTGTGTTGCCAAATTCTGGAATAATGAAGGGAACTCGATTTCGTTCATATGGCCACCGTGGGCACGTTTGCAGCGGTCGATTCGTTGGACCCAATTTTCGATGACTCGGCCACATAATTCGACCGAAACGGCTGCTATTTCGCGTTCAATGTTGGCTCTGAGTTCTTCCAATGTTGTCGGCTTGTTGGCATAGACCAATGACTTGACGTAGCCTCAAAGAAAAATGTCTAGAGGTGTTAAATCGCACGAACGAGGCGGCCAATCGACTGGTCCATTTCTTGAGATAACGCGCTCATCAAAGTTACTCTTCACTAAATCGATTGTAACGTGCGCTATGTGGCTTGTGGCACCGTCCTGCTGAAACCACATGTCGTCCAAGTCCATATCTTCCAATTCGAGCCAAAAATAATCGGTAATCATGGCGCGATAACGATTACCATTCACAGTAACGTGACAATCATTATCGTCGATGAAAAAATATGGCCCTATGACGCCGCCGGCATGCAAACCGCACCAAACAGTTATTTTTTGTGGATGAAGTGGTGTTTCATGAAGCACATGTGGATTTTCACCCGACCAATAACGCATATTTTGCTTATTGACGAACCCATTGAGCCAAAAAGGATTTTTCGATGAAATTGATCATCTTGGCGCATCTTTTCCAGAGACCAATCGGAGAACGTACGTCGCCTCAAATGGTCCATCGGCTTCAATTCTTGAGTCAGCTTGATCTTGTATGGGTATAAACCAAGATCCTTACGCAAAATTCGCCATAAAGTAGTCAGGGCGATGCCCAACTCTTGAGAACGCCGTGGAATTGACTGATTTGGATCATTTGCTACGGACGTTTCAACAGCGGCGATATGTTGGACACTTCGACCAACCCGTTGTCTTACTGGCACGGCAACATCACACAACGGATATGTGGACTCAAATTTTTGCACTAAACTTGTTACTGCCTGTCTACTAGGGCGAGAATTACGACCGAAAATCGGAGTTATCGCTCTTAAAGTAGCGGTCACCGACTCCGAATTTCTGTAGTAAATTTTTATAATTTGAAGACGTTGTTCGTTCGTGTACTTTATCATGATGAAAATGTTAAGTTTACTGAATAAATTGACAGTGACAGTTCGATGATTAGTGAAAGGGTGCGTTCACAAATTGAATTAAAAGTCAAGTCCCTATTGGTAAACCCTCTATTATTTAGTTCGCGCGTATGTTTACATACAGATAGTTCTTGAAGCTAATAGAAAGAAATAATTGTCTTTCATTTCATAATCTTAAAGTGGGTACATGGGAAAGACTGCTATGATTTTTGACTATACATATCTCAATTAATAGGTGAATAAATATAAGAGGAAACATATGACGAAAAGGCGAAGAACCTTTTTGTATTTGATTTATTTTTAGCAACTACTTTGGAAATATAGAGCAGCTTTCCTAGAAGAATTTATCTTTATAAAAGAATCTCAAAGAAAATGAACATGTGGTTGAGATATTAATATGTAGAAAACAATTTCAAAACAGCTTTCTTAAGAAAAACATACAAGTGTTGAACAAAAAACTAGCAGATAGAGACTTGATATTGATTGAAACTAGGTTAAGTGTAAACGAAAATGACTAACTGAATATAATGAGTGATATTAAAAAAATTGAACAAATAAATCATTTCCTTCAACTAAGAGTAGTCAAGAGAACAGCTTGAAATTAACTGAAGAATAAAATCTTTTAAATGCGGATATACAGGACCGTTTATAAGAGAGATTCTCGAAATTTTTTGCCCCATAGACCATTTGCGGATTTTTCCATTGATCCTGTGTCTGCAGAATATTGAATTTTCCTAAAATTCTCAATTAACGTCAATGTGTCTTACTGCTACTCATTCAAATAGGACTTTTGAAGAGTGGTCAATTACGAAGAAAACGTTTAATTCTTGTTCAAATCTTTACTGAAAAGATCCAAGGGGTAAGTGAACAATTGGATTTTAAACGAAACTAATGAGAAACTAGTAAAATTCTTACATAAAATTAAACAAGTTCTAAATATACTTAAGTAATACTCACCGAAGCTGATGCTCTGAGTGCAGTTGTTCAGTATTTGACTTCAATTTAATGAGACATAGCCTCAACTCTCTACGGCCAGTGCAACCGATTTCTTTTTGCAACAGAATTGGTTACCGCACTAAAATCCCTTTCAACGGATTAAGAAGATGGAAAACCTATCAAAAATTTTCATAGGATAGTTTATAATATTACCAATTACGTAGCATTTTCCTTCCAGATCCATAATTTTTGGCTATTACTGTTAATAAGTTATTCGCCTTATATTACTACTTTGAACAGTCTCATCTTTGATTATCGATACCATTTTTAACTAAATCTTTATTAAAGTTTTCTGCACAACTAGTGTACCGGCGATCCCTTAATTCACTTTTTGCATTTGTTATAATAATAACAATAACTTTTATTTCTAAAGCAAAGCATGTACAATACATATCAAAACATAGAAAAATAGCAATCCATACATATTACACACACTATATTACATAGAAACCCATATGGCAGAAACAAGTCTCAAAAAGAAAAAAGATTTTATAAATTTTGTCATAGAAAGTCATTTACGCAATAGCAACTTATTGTAAGCAGGTACTGTTTAAGGTTGCTTTTAAAAATATAGAAGAAGTACATGGTAAGCAATATCCCCTAAAATATGTTCCTTTTCGGAACCTAGTTTTTGCATGTGAAGCAGGCAATAAATAATTGTCAGCTCGTGTATCATATTTATGAGTTACATTGCCACCTGAAAAAGTGTTTTTGTTCCTAAAAATGAAGCATAGAAAATCTAATATATAATTGTCATAAAAAGTTAGTAGCGAGTTATTTCGAAAGTGTTCCCTGCAGGAATCCCTATAGCCCAATCCAAAGTTAATTCTCAGAGCCTGTTTCTGCATAAGGAGCATCCTGCGCACCTTTGGTGACACTTCCTAGTATATAACACCATATCTCATGCAAGAAACAAAATTAGCGTGATAGAAAGTAAACATGAACTCAAATTATAGGTTCTGTGGAGCTGCTTAATGGTAAAACACACCTTAGCCAGTATACTGCATTCTCTATCTATATGTGTAGACCATTTAAAGTTTTCATTAATTACCAAACCAAGGATTTTTGAAGAAGAATCGCAGTCGAAGGTCTCATTGTTTATTTGTACATGTTAGGCTCCTAAGTACATGCGATCCTAAATTTTAAATCCAAATTTTTTCATTTAATTCTTTCTCAGTTTATTCTAAAATCTTGTATTTTAAGATTTTCTGTAAAAATATGCATATAATATTACATTCAAAACATTAATTTAATATACTGCATATGTTCATTACAAATGAAAATTAAGTGTTTATATAATTTGGTACGTAGACTTCCGCGGTCGTGGTCCATGCTATCTGCTTCTGGATTTCCGGGCTGGAACCGCGTCACTAGTATATCTGCCGACGTTTCGTACCCATTTGTATGGGACATCTTCAGTGCAGTAGTTCAGCAGATGTCCCACACAAATTGGTACGAAACGTCGGCAGATATACTAGTGACGCGGTTCCAGCCCGGAAACCCAGAAGCAGAAGTGTATAGGTTAGGATATCATTTGCATTTTATTACTACTTAATTCAAAATTTTTAATAGTTTAAATTATTAATAACAGATTAAACTATTGCATTACACTTTTCTTATATAGTAACTTTCATATATGCTTCAGAAAAACAATCGGCAACAATCACAATTGTGTAGTCAATATACATCAAGATAAGCTCCAATAACAATAGTTATTATAGAGTAATATACACAAATAAGCCTTTACAATAACAACAGCAATTACAGTAGTACAAGTAATGGAACACCAAAAAAGTTTACAACAAGCACTTCTGGTATCAGGCAACCTGGGGCACCGGCTCTACACCTTTTTAGTATCGTAATGGATGACATCGTATAAGACTGCAACACCAGAATAATGAATACTGCTTGAAAATACTTTAATATAGACAATACAGTAAACCATTTAGCACTTGCGTATGATATCTTGATAGTAAAGAGAAAGGAAGAACTGAAACATAACATAAAACTCTGGCATGAAGGGGCGAAAACTAGAAATAATAGCAGAGAAGACAAAACTAATGAGAATAGGAATAAATCCGCAGAAAAAACAAGTAATTCAACTTCTAACAATTTTCTCATATCTATATTTCTTATATTGTATATCAGTTTTAATTCTATTTTCTTAAAATTCATTTCATTTGCCTGCATTTTCGTGCCTTGCACCTTACTTATTGACCATATTCGGAAGGTGTTGCGCACCCTTATTTTTGTCTCTGTCCTCAGTTCCTTTTCGATAAAGATTTCTTTATTTATGGCGAAGTAAAGTAGAGCATTTCTTTTACTTGGATCTTATAACTAGCAACAATTTTCTATCTCTAATATGATTTCTTCAAGTATTTAGAGCTTAGTATTTCCCTACAGCAAGTACTAAGATTTAAAAACTTGAAGAAATCATATTGGAAGATAGAAAATCGTTGCGACTTAAAAGATCGAAGTAAAGTGCAGGGCACGAAAATACAGGCAAACGAAATGAATCTTAAGAAAATAGCAGAATTAAAACTGATGTACAATATAAGAAACATAGACATGAGAAAATTGTTAGAAGTTGAATCACTTGAGCAGACGATTAGAGCAAACGCGCTAAAATGGTTTGGATACGTTGCTAGAATGCCAATACTCAGATTAGAAAAAAGTGTTTGGAAAATGAGAAGAAAAAAAAAATTAGGGCGACGAAATAAGTAAAAGCCCAACCAAGAAGTAACTAAATTGCAGAAGTCGAGAGGGAATAATCAGGAATATGACAGTATGGAGAGTAATATAATAGCAAACGAATTATGAACGAGTCGGTAACTTAGTGTTTGTTATATGTATGTCATTAATAAAAATAAAGAGTGGTAATGTCCCAAATATTTTATTTATTTCGCACTACCAACGGCATTTTATTATCCTTATTAAATTTTCCTATCCAGTATATTCTAAAAAGCAAACACATTTTCTAAATAAAGTTCCTACATTTCAGCCGAATTTCAATGCTGGTAATAAGTTTCTGTATATATTCGTGACACTTTTGCTTTGTTTAATGCGCAATTTGCAGTCAAACGTCTCAGAAGAAGGAATAGAAACAAAATGGCATCTATATACTAAAAATCTAATGTTTACAAACGAGTGAATTTTTATGTAGGCCTTGCCGTAACAAAGGAAGGAAAACGAAAGTGTGTTTACTATTTATATATCGCAAAAGTTGTCGGCACTTTATATATCTTAGAGGATCTTTTCACATTTGCCAGTTTAGGTTTGCCCGAAGAAACATATTTGTCACGAAACATGATTTCGAAGCCCCAGCGGAATAAAAATTGCGTATTATAGATCTCAATCTTCACTTTATTTAAAAAGTACTACATGGAATAATACGAACTCATAGACTAATTCTCTGTTTCACAGTTCATACGTAAAATAAAGTGATTGTCATTTATGAAAATTGTAGCATATATAGTAATAATAATAATTAAAATGATTATTAACAGCAGTTAATAAAAAAACTACAAAAAACTTAATATAAAGTTAATAAAAAGAAGCACAAATACACTGCTCAAAACAATTAGGGGATATTTGTAAAAATGGTAATAGTATAAATAAATAAAGAATATAATAGCACCTCCCAAACATATTTATACAGGGTGGGGCAGAATAACGAGCGATTTTAAAAAGGTCGCGATTCGCGCCGTGTCATTCGGAGGTGGTAGGGACGCTATCGGCCATGTTTCCTTGATATTAGCATTTAGTAACAATGGAGCGTTGGACCCCTCAGCAGCGTGAATACGCTGTTAAGGCGTTTTATGAAAATGATAATTCTTACATACGCGCGCATCGTGCCTTTCGAAATCATTTTAACATTAATCGCAATCAACCAGTGCCGTCTGCCTGTGCCATTAAAAAATGGGTTAGGAACTTTGAGGAAACTTCTTCAACGACAAAAAAGAAACCTTGTCGGCCAAAATCGGTGCGTACGCCCGAGAATATCGACCGTGTAAGAACTGCTATTGAGCGAAGCCCGCGTCGTTCAGCTCGCCGGCATAGCACTACACTCAAATCAAAATCGTACAGGTTCTTAAAGGCACGGATTATGTGAGTCGACGACGATTCTGTGAAGAGTTTTCAGATTTAATTAATCAACATGAGGATATTGTAAACAACTTATGGATGAGTGACGAAGCCCATTTCCATTTGTCCGGTTACGTCAATAAGCAGAACTTTAGATACTGGAGTGACATAAATACTAGACAAATGCATCAAGAACCCCTTCACTCCACAAAAGTTACTGTGTGGTGCGCTATGTCTTCATCGGGGATCACAGGGCCTTACTTTTTTGAAAATGCTCGTGGCAATGCTGTGACAGTAACTTCACAAAGATACGCCGACCTGTTGGAAAACTTTTTTGAACCACAGCTTGCACGCTACGAAGTTAACGAGGAAACATTTTTTCAACAAGACGGAGCAACCTCCCATACAGCCAGAGTATGCATGAATATTGTTAACAGATTATTTCCAAATCATGTGCTTTCTCGAAATGGGTACTTAAAAAGTAAAGTGTTTCAAGATAACCCACCACAAACAATTCAAGCCCTGAAAGAACGGATCCGACAGGAAGTGGAAAACATTCCCCTAGCAATGCTGCAAAACGTAATGAATAGTTTCAAAACACGATTGGAAGAAAGTGTACGCCTGAACGGATATCATCTTTCCGGACTTATTTTTAAAAAATAAAATAATTAATGCTTTTTTATGCTCTTTGAGAAAATAATGAATTTATTCCTAAATATTGTTTTCCTTATTTTTTACAGCCTTTTTAAAATCGCTCGCTATTCTGCCTCACCCGTTATTTAGCTACAACGTTTCTAAATAAGAAATCGTGTGCAATGATACGTTTGAACTTGTTTGTGCACATTATAAAGCTACTAAGGCACTAGAGTGAATAAGTTTCATTAAATGGATACAAAATTATGAGAATTTATAAGAAGTTTAATTGGCAAAATGACGAAAAAATCTACTCTTAATAATGCGTATGATCTCCGCCAACGCTAATAAATGTTTGACATCTCATCAGCATTGAGTGAATCAGGACATCAAAATATTCTTGTGGAATATAATTCCATTCGCCTATCAGAATAATTTGAAGTTTCTGAATTGTATGCGGTGGCATATTTCTTGCTGCAACACGTATTCCTAAGGCATCCCAAGCATGTTCGGTAGGATTACTATTAAGAGAATTTGCTAGCCAGTTCATTCTATTGATTCCCAATTTTTCAATCCAGTTGTTCACGATGTTTGTTCGATGTGGACGGGTATATTGTCATCCATTAAAATGAATCTTTCTGCCATAGCGCCAGCGTATAGAAGAACAATAGGTCTCAAAATTTCATCCAGATACCTTTGAGTAGTCAGGTTGCCATTCTGTGTCATATAGAGGTTTGTGTGACCTCCTGTGTTTATTCTAGCCCATACTATTGCACCCCCACTTTCATATTGCGATCTTTTTCGAAAAAATTGTGACTGATTACGTTTTCCAGGTTCACGCCAATTAAAATACGCCTATTATCTGGATTTAGGGCGAATATGGATTCGTCACAAAACAATACAACAAGTACCCAGTCATCGTGATTCCAATTTCTAAGCTGTTCAATCATATTCTCAGCGACCGTTTATGAAGAACAGTTAGTGGAACGCATACTAGTTGTTTTCGGCCATACATGCCAACGTTATGAGGACGACTTTTTATTGGTTGAGATGATACTACTCACGTGAAAAGTCAAACCGTAGTCATACAATATAATCTAAAGGAAAGAATGTCAACTATAATTGTGAAAAATGAAAGAATTGAATATTAAGCTCTTACGAAATACTTTTAAGACTGAATATTAAAAAATCGATTCCCAATTTCTTATTGCTGATCAGAAACGAACAAGAATGGAATCCTGTCGATCAAATTGTGTTTGAAAAACATGCTAGCCCCTTGGGCTGTGTTATTCTTATGGCCGAAGCTTGAATACATTTCTGTACCCACTTCCTCAAACAAGCAATAATCAAAGAAATTGAAGTACAGTTATGATTTTCTTAGATTTGCCACATAATAATTATTGACTTTTCGGGTAAGAATAAAACAAAATGAATTAAGGAATATTACGAAGAAGAGTTCAGGCACGAGAAGTTGTCCAGAAGTGTTTTGTTTTTGCAAAACAATAGGAATTGTAGGTCTCCATGAAAGAAACTCAAGACCCATTACTCAATTTACTTGAGCATATTTTTGTTCACCCGATGTGGTTCCTAGTAATTATGATCTCTTCTCTCAAATGGAACAAAGTTCAAGAGGTCGAAGGCTAGTGCGACAGAAGCTGGCGAGATCTAATTTACAAAGCAAAACAAATTTTTTTTGAAAGGAATTGAGACGTTACAGATTTTTTGTGAAATATTCATTAAGATAAAAGCAAATTATATTGAATAATTTTGACTTTCAAATTTTGTTTTCTACTACAGTAGACTAAAAATTTATCAGTACGTCCCCGTATATACTTGAGTATTTAAATATGTAATGTAAAAAAAGTGTTGAAATTAGCAATTCTTTGAGTATTGGTAAAAAGACGACTAATTCAGCCCAAGACTTTGTGGAAAATTGTTAACAGAAATAGGATTCACGAGGTTTTAAATTAAACTATTAATTTGTACTAACAATAAGATATGACCAGATATATGTCTGACCATACTAAACCTGTCACCAAAGACCAAATTTCTTCCTAAATGAAACGTACATTTTCGAATGACTTTTTTTCCGATACCAATTTCGTGTTGTACAGGAGTTCATCATCATCGACACATCTTAACACGCATTAATTTATCTGCAGACCATCTGTGCAATTTCGACCCTCTACATTCCTCACCCTTATTAAACCCTTTGCTGCTACGAGTTGAGCACTCCCGTGCGATTGTTTGTCATTTCGATGCTCGAGGGAAATTCACCGATATTGCATTTCGAGTGTTATCGCATTAGTTCTCATCTAATTTATTCCGTTGTATTGAATTTCTCACGTGCTGCTTGCAATTCGTCTAACACTATGATGTTCACTTCCGAAACTTATTGTCAAATACTGAATATAGCATTAATTAATGTACTGCAAATGCTTAATTAATTTGGCAGTAAAGGTCGAAAGAAAATAAAAAGTGTAGGTTTCTTACAATGTTAATGCAAGTAATAATATTGGGTTGGCAACTAAGTACTTTCGGCTTTTACTGATAGAGAGCGTTGCTTTATTTTTTGTGTAACGTATGTTAGTGCTGTACTTTACCGTTTGTCGCGTGATACTAGTCACATTGACGTAACTTCAGAAGCAAGTAGTGCGTGATTTTTATTAAAGCTATTAGTTGTGGGTTAATTTTAAATGGAGTGCAGAAACGAACATTTTCGACATATTTTACTATTTTATTTCCGTAAAGGAAAGAGAGCTGCTGCGGCTCACAGAAAGATATGTGAAGTTTATGGTGCTAATTACTTAACAGAGCGCACGTGTCAGAATTGGTATAAAAAATTCCGTTCTGGAGATTTTTCCCTCAAAGATGAGCAACGTTCTGGTCGGCCTACTAAAGTTGATGATGACCAAATCAAAGTCATAATTGAAGAGGATCGTCATATAACTATTCGAGAGGTTGCGGAGAGGCTACATGTATCGCACACAACAATTGAAAAACATTTAAATTGTCTTGAGCTAGTTAAGAAGCTTGATATTTGGGTACTTCACGAATTGAAAGAAATTCATTTAACACAAAGAATCAACTTTTGCGATATGCACCTTAGACGAAATGAAACCGACCCTTTCTTAAAAAGAATCATCACTGGTGATGAAAAATGGGTCCTGTACAGTAACATAGTTCGAAAGCGATCATGGGGCAAACACGATAAACCAGCTCAAACCACATCGAAAGCTGAATTGCATCCAAAAAAATCATGCTGTCAGTTTGGTGGGATTACAAAGGTGTTGTGTTTTTTGAGCTGCTTCCAAGGAACCAAACGATCAATTCTGATGTTTACTGTCAACAATTAATAAAACTGGATGAAGCAATCAAAGAAAAACGGCCAGAATTGTCAAATCGGAAAGGTGTAGTTTTCCACCAAGATAATGCAAAGCCTCACACATCTTTGGCAACTCGTGGGAAACTATTGGAGCTTGGCTGGGAACTGATGCCACATCCCCCATACAGCCCTGATCTAGCAGCATCTGATTACCATTTATTTCAAAGTTTGCAGAATTCTTTGAATGGTAAAACCTTCACAAATGACGATGACCTTCACTCGCACCTGGTTCAGTTTTTTGCTGATAAGGACCAGAAACTTTATGAGCGCGGAATCATGCAGCTGAAAGAAAGATGGCAAAAGGTCATTGAGCAAAATGGAAAATATATAATTGATTAAAAACTATTCTTTGTTTAAAAAAAGTGTTTTATTTTATATTACAAAACCGAAAGTACTTAGTTGCCAACCCAATATATAAATTTGATGCATAAGTACATAGCGTTTTTTGATTTACCAGTAATTCGAAAAGCAAAATTGCGAAGCGCTTGTTATAGCTGTTTTAGTTTTTGAGGTTATGAATTTGTGCTAAGGTATTTTATTTACGAAGAAAAGACAATCGAATATCAAGACGAAAAAATGCATTTCCAACATATCCTTAAGTTCGAGTTCAACAGAATAATTAATGCATAGGAAACCGTTAAAATCATTTGTACCGTTTCCGAAGAAAATGTAATTGGGACAGTTTTCTAGATCCAAAAATCTATTTTGACATCATCATGTTGTTATTTTGGCACTGGAAATGATATTTGCAGCATAAGTAGAAGACACTTTAAGCTTTCCACTGATTCTTTGGTTTTGGGCAAATATTATTTAGGCTATAATTTCGAGTAAATGCAAAATTAAACCACAGAATCTTTTGGTTGTTCAAATAGAAAGCCATATATTTTTTCGTATTTGAATGCAGAGTTTACTTTTATATCAACATGTATTAATTTTCCCTATATCTATCTTGTCCTTTTCGTGTTGTAATAAATTTTTTGTTGATTTTGGTCAAATGCGCCACAAACTGATAACCATTTAGAACATATTTTATTTAACACAGTATGCTACGAGATTATTGACAAAAGTTGACATGGGTTAGTGAGGGAAATTTTTCTACCAGTATTAAATAAGCAAGCATTATAGCAAATAGAAACAAACAATAAACAACTCACTAATGTGAAACTTGTGAAAAAACATTATCTCTCTCTCTCGTTGAAACACACGGCTGTACGAACCACAAAACAAGGTCGTGCTCATCTCGCTAAGGCAGTAAGAAGGTTACCGATTTAGCGTGTGGTCGAACAACATAGAAGCTAATGTTTTTTTATTATTTTTCTGTATGGAAAAGGTACGATATACCCACCAAGAATAGTTCGTTAATAACATAAATTTACCCGATGATAAGTGAATCCCTTGAAACACGTAAGAAACAAAGTTTTATTAATATTTGAATGATTCTTTCAATATTCAGTGTGAAAGTTATTATAGGTCATGAAGCTAAAGAACAAGCAAAAATTTAGTCGAACATATTGTATTTGCACTCCAGAATCACAAATAATCTAGAAAGTTGAAGAAATAAATAAAGTAACATTGCAGACTTTATTTTCCCGAGAATGAAGTTCTTATACAATTGTGAATGAATAATCTTGTACCTTAAGTTTGCTCGAAATTCCTGTCCTGCACAATAGAATAAGAAATATGATGAAGAATATGAATTACAATGATTAATACAAGGACTGAAATACATCAGAATATTTACGTCACTTTTTCATCTGTGATAGGTCTCAGTCGTGCTCTAATAGATTCCAAATTCTAGAATCGTTTGATTCTATTTTATTCAAACTTTTGGTTATTCGTTGATGATAAATTACTCATTGAATATAAGACAAATTCTATCAACTTATGATATTTTCCATGAATATAAAGTAAGTTCAAAGTATCCATATCTCAGTAGTTTTCGTTTTCTATTTTGGGCACTATAAGTAAACTACAAAAATTGTATACACGAATTTTTTACTTTATTTCCATAGCTAGCCATGTATTAACAACTATTACAACTCATGGCTCATCAAAATCGAAAGAAAATTCTTTGTAACAAGAAAAGGATTAAAGATAGGTATAGGGAATGTTCTTACATGATGTAGAAATAAATTCTATATTCTCTTACGAAAAAAATATGGGCATTGTATCTGAGAAAAACCTTTAACATTTTAAAGTTGCGCTTACTCGAATCTTCTTTCTGAACACTCTGTATAAGGTTTGTTAATATTAATAGCATCAGAATAAAGATTGAGGGATCTTGTACGTATGTTGCAAATATCAGCCAATAATAATAAGATATAAAACAAAATATTTTAAGAAAATTTAAAAATTTTTGAATCTAGGTTTGGGAAATGCTTCCTGAAATAAATTATAAAATTCAAATATACAATCAAAAGTGCATCCTTTCTTTTGCAATAAGAAAGCTTGTAGCAGCTTTGAATGGAATAAGAATAAGGGCTCTTAGTCTATTCAAAGGACATATTTTTCACTCTAAGAATAAAGTAAGTAGTTTTCTCAATACGTCTGAAGAACCGTTTAGCTAAACCACTTTGTATAGTGCAAGTAAGATGTAGGTCAATAGCGAGTATAATATTATAAAATATCACAGAGCATATGACCGTTTAAAGAAAAATTAAGCAAATAAGTTGGCAACTATGCGAACTTGTTTTTCAAAGTTGACTCTAGAGTGTCGGGACTATATTCAATTGAGGTAAATCTTGCGCATATTGCCGTGATTTTCAATTTGCCTTTGATGTTTCACTCAGACAGATTCTGTATTAGTACTCATATAGAAGCCACTATAATTTACTTACCTCTTATAAAGCTTCATATAAACTAGCCAAGTATAAAAGCCTCACACCATTGAAGAAGAACTGTACAAGCTGCGATTGAGGTTACAGAAATTATGTTGGAAGATAATGTTGGAAGATAATGTTGTCAAACAATTGCAGTGCATATTTCTGCCAAATGATATTATTGGCTGTCGAATTAGTGATATAGCTGAAGATGTAGAACATCGACTTTTTGGGAAATTGTGTCACAAACTGTTTTCAGTTCAGTTCAATGAGGCTACAAATAACAACCAAAATGGTGCTCGTACAACTTCTGGAAAAAGCTATAGTTTGCATGTCCTTGTGAAACAAAATCTTGACAGTGTATCTGGAGATATTGTACATTTCTCAGAATAGCTCTGGCTTTCTAAGGATCAGTGCTGATCTGACTATTGTGTTAACGACGGGTGCAACTGTAGTAAATTATAGCAGAACAAGACCCACTAAATCAAGAATCTTTCCAACACTTTGTAAAGATATCGGTGCAGTGCATTCAGCTTTACTGTTTTCTAGCGAGGGAAGATGATCATCACGTGGGAAAATTATGCAACGTGTTTATGAATTAAAAGACGTAATCGAAATTTTTCTTAAAGATGAAAACAGATCGGAAATCGAGAAGTTTGGAAATAATTTATTTACGACAAAATTGTGTTACTTGGTCGATATAGTAGAAAAACTATAATATATTCCTTGAATTTTCAACACTAAGGAGCAAACGCGCACATGTTGAATACGAGCGATAAAGTTAAAGTAAGTAAACCTAGAACTGTTTGCAAATATTGAATTTGATAAAACTACAAAGTCAAAGAGAATCATATTTAAGATATGATGACCGTTAAAAATCATTTAGATACGCTGGCAAACCATTTTAAGAAGTATTTTTTGCTGACGACTTCATAGTAAATTAAGAGTGGATTAGAGACTCATTTAAAATACTCTGGAAGGTTTCATAACTGCCGAAGAAGAAATCTTCATAAACTTCACGGTATGCGATGAAATTAAAACACAATTTAGTAATAAAGCACTGTTTGAATTTTGAGCAGGGGCGAAAGATCAGTTCTACACTAAAAACAAGACCATTGCGTATATTATTACCATTTTCAATGTCTTACCTTTGCGAAACCGAATTTTCTACGGTGGCTGCGTTTAAGACAAAATAGAGACTTTCGTTAAATATAGAAAAAGAACTCAGAGACTCAATTTTAAATATTTTTCTCCTCTTGAACTTAGATTTGCAAGACAGATCTACGGAAGTCAGGGATAAACTTGTTTGTAATTTATGTAAGAATACATTTTACTGCTTTTCTGCTTCTTTCAGTAATTAAGCAATTTAAAAAAATTAATATTTATTTGATTTATTTAGTGCTATCGCGCCCCCTAGAGGGCGCGCCCCATACTGAATAACCGTATATACTAACAAAATTACCGACGGCTATGGACCAAAAGTCTATGTTTGTGTTACAAAGAAATCCTTCATGACAGTACGCCGTTTTATAAGGCAGCCAAAGTGCAACTTCTTTCGCGAATGTAATTTCTTTGAATTTGACCTCCCACCATATATTCTGGATAATGCTCTATCCACTATCTATTTGAAAATTTGAGAAAGCATCCCAGAGGACGTTATTTTCCTGACAGTAACCCAGTACAAGTGGAGATTGCCTTTTTTAATCGACAGACTTTTTTCTAATGGAGTATAGCCGCTGCAGTGCAGGTGGTAAGTACGTTTAATGTAATAAATATTACATTAAAAAAAGTAAAAAAGTTATCAAAAAAATCGTAGCTTTTTTGTTACATCGTTAAGGAGAAAACCTTACTTCTCTATTATTAAATTCAACCACATAAATTTATATAATTTGTTAGGTCATTAATTAGAAACGTGAGAAGGTATATCTGTGCACAATTTACTAACATAGTTTAGTCAACAAATGATAAATTTTTAATACTCTTCCACGTCGATATCTTACCATAAATTGAATAGCAGGAAAGATTACTATGCTTAGTAATAAAGGCAAAATAGTCATGTATTTGCATTCTGCTAACGAACGCGTTCATTATTTTATAACATTCTCATGCTGAGGAATTTAAATATCAGTTCATCTCTACGTATTGATGAGTGAGTAGTAGTCGAAGAATGTTTCTTTAATATCAGAGGGGATATGATCGAGTGCTCTTGGCTTAGCAAACATGTACATACGGTTAGGGAGACGCAATACTTGACTTGCCTTTGGGGCACCCTATCTGTTTTAACGAGACTTTTCATACTCGTCTTGTGTTTAACATATAAGTACGAGACCTGTAACGAGAATATACATAGAAAAATTATAAAATAAATTATGTAAAAAGTAATAATGACATGTTTTTTCTTTAATATCATATAGTTATTTAAATAACACATCTACTCTTGTATGTAAAATGATTAGTGATATTAAGCAATATTAAGGCTGTCTACGAAAACAGTGATCAATAGATTGTGAAAATAATAAGATAGTAAAGACAACCCCTATACAACTTTATTTTACTATTAACAAATAAGCAATTAAAACTTAATACAAAAAAAGATAATTCTGAAAAGAGATTGGTCTTAAAAAGGGTCTTAACTTTTCTCTCGTCCTTGCATCAGCATTTGTACCTCCTTTCTGATTTTGATTGAACTCACTATATTTCATATTCATTTAGTTTTTTCATTCCCCGCATTTTTCTATTTCTTCTTAAAATTTTTGCTCAATAACTCCCCAATATTTTTGGGACGTATTTCTGAGCAATTTATACAACTTTCAATATAATTTCAACACTATTATCAGAATTTTAACCCATAGTAGCCTCAGCATAATGGATTCTCACTAAATCGAATCCAATCTGACTTTAAAATAATGTTAAGAGACGTCTTTCTAAATACTCTGTAGTTATTCATTAGGCTAAATTATAAACAAGGTTCAGAAAGTGGTCTACTAGCGTACACTAAAGATATTGCATTTTTCCCCTTAGAAGAAAGATTAAATTATGAAAATATATTTAAGGAACTTCTTTGGTTATCGTAAAATTATTTAGTTGAAGAAGAGTTACAATTAAAACGATAGGTAACTTTAACAATTTATTACATATTCAAAAGAAATTCAACACACAAACAAAAATTATAGAAATTGAAAACAACATTTCCTGCTATTTTGTCGTTATTACTAATTGCAAACAATTAATTAGAAATTGCTTGTGGATAAGACTCGAACCTGTATATATCGCTTTCTAGATTATTGCTCTACACATTATGCCACCAAAGCAATACAATTTCGAGTCCCTTAATATGTACTATACACAGTCTGTCGCTGAGAAAACGGACCTTTCTTAAAATAGTAATTTTTAATGTCGCCATCTATTAAAAAAATATGCGTCGGTAAGGTAAGACTTTCACCAATGTTATGTCAAAATATCATGACATTTGCATCAGTAGAAATAGAGAAATTACACATAAAGTAACAATGTGTATTTCTTATTGGTCGAAAAATGAATTTCGAACAAAGAGCAAATATCAAATTCTGTTTTAAACTCGGTAAATCGTTTACTGAAACATTTTATTGATAAAACAAGTGCATGGTGAGGCGTGTTTATCATATACGTGTGTGTGAGTAGTATAAACGATTTAAGGGCGGTCGTACGGACATAAATGACGATGCCAAAAAATATATGGTTACAGAAAGTAATATCTAACTTTTGTGTGAATTTATGAGAAATGAGCCGAAATCCTCATTGCGATACGTGGGACTGAAATTAAATATTTTCGAAGATTCAATTCATCGTATTTTGACCTTGACACAGTACTTTGGACTGTGAAAGATTTGTGCAAGGTTCGTGCGACACAAGCTAACTGATGATCAAAAATCGCTCTGAATTCGACATTGTACAGACTTGACTAAAGACTCAAAAAAGGACAAAACCTCAGGTATACTATTGTAACCGGCGATGAGACTTGGTGTTTTCAATATGATTTAGAGAGCAAGCGTCAAAGCTCTGAATAGAAGCGTCCAAGCGAAGAAAGGCTGAAAAATAGCCGTTTAGAGAAGGCAAAAAAAGTTAAGACAATGTTTGTTGATTTGTTTCTATGATTCGAAAGGCATAGTGTACAAAAAGTTTGTACCAACTAGTCAAGCAGTCAGTGCTGTATGTTATATTAGTATTATGAAGCGTCTTTTGGCGCATACTCGTCCCGTGGCCCCTTAATATCCAGAAAATGGTGGCTGAGGTTTGTTACATATATAATAATGCACCATCTCATCGCTCGACGCGTATCACTGGTTTTCTAACTATAAATGGCATTTTAACCATCAACCATCAACCATTTACCGTTTTCACCGGATTTCGCCCCCTGTGATTTCTACCTATTCTCCAAACTGCATTTGCTGATGAAAGGACAGCATTATCCTGTCGTCGAAGCCATTACAATGGCGTCGGCAGCGATCTTGAAGGACATCTCTAAAGATGAACTTAAATATTCATTCGACGTGCTAATTGGCCGTTCAAGACGTTGTATTGAAGCCAAATGCGACTACTTTGAATAAAATAAACGAATTTAACTAAAATATTAAGATAAGCTCCAATTTTCATTTAAAAAAGTTTCCGTTTTCTTTGCGACATACTGTATATGTATGTACTCGGGAATTGTACTGTAAATGAATTGTAACTAATAAGCGACAAAGTCCAATATGTCATTAAATAGGAAATCTTCCTATCACAGACGTATTTCTTGTGGTGTTCCACACGGCTCAATATTGGCCTCTTCTGTTTGTATGCATATCTTTTTTTATACAATATGAATATGACAATATTCAAATCTCGTAAATTAATTATTACTTAAATACAGCTTCAGAACGCTCATCTCGACCTACGCTTGTATTGAATCCTTCCAAGATAACGGTCCTACTTTTGGGCAATAAGAATAATGTTGCCTTGCACCGAAGAAATGCAAATTTTAATATTGCGGGGTGAATTTGTCTGCTAAGTCTGATGCGAGGAACTAGTGAGTTGTTTCAGTTGTATACTCGAATGCATTAGACACAGTCGCATCAATTTCAAATTAATTGTTCCAGATAGATACTATCTTACGACTGACACTTAACGTAACTCACTTGTATTGTCACATTTTTCGTTCTCTTGGGAGGGAGACTAATTTTATTACACATAATTCTTTGAGAAATTTTTTTAATTGAAATATTGGAAATCCACAATAGTGCTTCAATCTGTCGATATCGATCTTCGTGACTGCCGTTTTTGATGAACCTGCTTTTGGATCGTCTCTAACACTAATCCGTCCACGTTTGAATTATCCATACCAACGATAAATCGTTGACTTATGTGATGCTTCATTGCCGAAAACAGAAACCAATTCGACGAGGTATTCTTGTTGAGATAATTGTCTTCGAAAATTATAAAGAATTATTGGGCGAAAATGTTCTCAATTTAATTTTTCAACTAACTTGTAAACTCTGACATTTCGTTGTAGCTGCAATACTATGCGTATATTCCAGTTTCAATGAATGGTGCTTTAAGAACAGTATTTTGCTAAACTTTGATAAAACTGTATGTGTTAACTTTTATAAGCGTAAACCATTATGTTCCGACAGATTTGTGTGTGCTGGTGGGCAGGTGCTGATACTCCAGGATAGCGTCAGATTCCTGGGAGTATATATGGACAAACAGCTTACATGGGACAAACAAATTGACTTTGTGTGTTCGAAATTGAATAGTGCGTACTACGCCATACTACGTTTAAAATCATCTCTGCCGGTGCGGGGTCTCATGAATGTCTATTATTCATTTATTCATTGGTGTACTCGGTGTTGTCGTATAATACTGCTTTGTGGGGTAATTCTGTATCTTACCGTAAAGTTTTTATTTTGCAAAAGCGTATATTGCGTCTAACTTTTAATCTTAAAGCTGACGAGTCTTGCAGGGCAGTATTTGTTGAGAATGACATTTTTACTTTCCCTTGCATCTACATGTATAGATGCATTCAGTTCGTGAGAGGTCGTCTTGACGGGCGGGGTGAGGCGCCACACAGGTATCCGACACGAGGCGCAAGTGTGCTCCGTAAAGAGAGTCATACATTAACATGCTTCGAAAAATCACCAACCTATGCCAGCCAGAATGTATACAATAAGTTACCGCCGAAATTAAAGCAGGCGAATAGCATGAATTATAGGCAAACTTTGAAGTCATTTTTAGTAGCTAGGTGTTACTATTCTGTAAATGAGTATTTGACGGATTGAGCTGGACTACATTGCTTGTTCGTCTCGTGTTGGTTCGACTTGCTTGTTTGTCGATTGCTGTGATGGTGCTTATCGATATGTTTTTATTTGTTTGTTTCTTTGTACTATGTTTAAATTTCTTTATGTATGACGTTTCATATACACGGATGTGTCTTATGTGAATAAAGATATATTATTATTATTATTATTATTATCGCAATGAAAACTTTGGATTTAGGTTAACTAAAGGTAGAGACAAATTTTTAGTGCTGACTTTTGATTCTATGTCCCATTATGCAAACCTTAAAGGACATTCCACGTAGACAATTCAAAATTTCCAACAATTAAATTTACAGTAGAAAAAGAAAACAATGACAAGTTGCCTTTTTTTGGATACCTTAGTTATTAGGAATAATCTCAAAATAGAAATTGATATTTTCCGAAAAGAAACTAATGTCAACAGATTCATCACGGCGGACTCAAATCATAGCATGCAGCAAAAGATGGCTTCACTCAACTTTCTTATTAATCGTTTGATTAATTTCCCACTAATAAATGTAAGATATGAAAGAGTATCGCGAGGTACAATGGTTTTGATTCGGAAATGATCAATGGATTAAATAGAAAGGCTAACATAAGAAAAACAATCCGTGATACCACATGTCTATCACCACAGAGCAATCGGGAAAAGCAGTTTGTTTGTTTATCTTTTCATCGTATGACAAAAAATTTAAATAGTATTTTCAAAGAGCGTGGTTTTCTAGTTTGTTTTCGATCCAATAATTCAATTAAAACCCTTTTAGGAAATGCAAAAGACAAAATCGAAGATGATAAAAAGTCGGGAATCTACCGAATTGAATGTTTAGATTGCAATAAACAATACATCGGCCAAACTAAACGATCGATCGAAACACGGTATAAAGAACACCTTGCGCACATGAAATTCAACCGACCAGAAAAATCAGGTATAGCAAAGCACGTGTTAGAAAATAACAACAGTGTTAACATGGATTGTTTACATTTGATAAAGAACATGTATAATTATAGTGAATTAGACACGTATGATAGCATGCACATCTTAAAAAATAAAAGCCATGTGGTGAATAGTGACAATGGACCAATGCAGACGACCCTTTACGGTCCAAAGAAGAGAAACACAGTAATAAATCACATACAGGTGCTTATTGGTTGTGTCCGTGTTCCCTTTTTTCCAATGTCATTCATCTTAGTTTAAGTAAAACAATTTTTAAAAATCTTGTGAAACGAATATTTAGTGTACGTTTAGGTTCTTAACGGTGTGTACCATGTACGGAATGTATTGGTTGTCGAAATGCGTATACAGAATTACAAAAGTTAATGTGGAAAGGGGTTATATATCAACTTTAGTGATTAAGCAATAAAAGAAGATTAGATGAATAATGAACGCTGCTAGCTATGTACATAATCTCATTCAAAACAGTGTTAATAAGAAATATTGTATTAATTATAGACAATATTTCGAATTACATATCAACTATACTCGGATACGGAAGAAATTATACGCATTGTTGAGTCATCCAGACCAATTTGACAACCCTGACAGGGCCTCTACATTAATGTGACATATAATTGAATAAATGATCAAACAATAATGATAATTGATTATCTATTATGCTACGTATTAGTTAATTAAGATATATACACTTGATATTACATGAACGCGTCGGGGGTTCATACATGATGGACACAACATGGCAGCGTATTATTTTTCTATTTTGTACAGAAGTCTGAGTACTATACTAAATGATACACTTTTTAGTAAAAAATATTGTATACCTCTCACCGCACTTGTATATCGAATTTTATATTATGTTATACAAATTATAATTATTGTACATTGAGTGTAATAGAGCACACAAATTATTATATGTTGTCTACAGCCGACTTCAGCCATCCTAAAATGAAGATTTTTATGAACTCTGAATAAAGGAAATATGAAACATGTGTAAAGTATGGAAATATATATATATATATATATATATATATATATATATATATATAATATAATGTATAAAATAAATATTAGTATTTGATTAGACCTCTCTAATCAAATACTAATATTTAAGTCGTTTAGAATTCATGACTAGTATTAGACATGTTTCCTTTGCCATGTATTTAAAACTGTTGCTTTAATTCACGTTTTGATTTACATTTATGTTCACCTATTTTCTGCTTTAAAATGACCCACAAATACTCAATGGGATTTAGATACGAGCTTTGTGGCGGTCATTCAAGTTCAACTGAGTCTGGCAGAGAGAGTGCTCTGCCGTAAAGGCCACTATCGCATGGTATATTATTCTGCTACACGCAGAACAAGATTCCTTCTGTATTTTTTTCAAATAATTTGTCTACGTCTCGTTAAAGTTCATTCTGTCAATGCATACTAATATTTCTCCAACACCTATTGACGACATATACCCCAAATTGAATACTACATTCACCATATTTTACGGAAAATACTACACAATCTAGTCCATATTCTTCACCAAATCTACTATGATATAATACTAGGTGTGCTAAAAATCTATCAAAATTAACATTGAAAACTTTCTTTTAACAGAATGTGTTCGCCGTGAAGAATAAACGTTCTTATAAGCAGAGAACAACCTTTCAGCATTTACTGACGAAATACTAGCATAATTAAACTAATATTTGCCAATACTCAACGGATCCATACACCCACTATTGTACCAATTTGTTTTAATATATCCAAATCTATCTACAAAATTTAAATTTTTCGTTAACACTGTTATCGAAAGATTCAGTCACCGATATATTGTAATTTCGCCAGTACTTCTTTCTAGTTAGTTTGTCTTTTTTTTTCGTTTCATATGTGTTCCCGACATATTTTAGTTATTAAGTTACTGTTTATTTGTGTTTTCTTATTTGGGTTTAAAAAAAACACAAAAAATTTTGAGTTATATTTTATATTTTATATTTTTTAAACATTTATATAATACCGATAATAGTCTGATGGATCTACGTATTGTTAAGTTATAAGATGATTTTCCTGCTTGTGTGGGAATACATGGGAATCTTTCTATAAGTCGGACAATAAGAGGTTCTTATAACAGTGTTGTAAATTTTCGTTATGGCGATGATCAACTCTGGTTCATATTTTTAGTGTTATATATTTTTTCAGTATATCCTTTCAGTGTAGCGATTAAAAATATTCTTCGATTCGTTGATCCTTTCCAGGATGTTGGCAAAAAAAGTTAAAAAAAACGTCAAGTACGTACATAGAAAACAATTATTGTGGTACTACTCTGCATAATCTCTGCATGCCTTATATTGGGTTGGCAACTCAGTACTTTCGGTTTTGTAATATAAAATAAAACACTTTTTTTTAAACAAAGAATAGTTTTTAATCAATTATATATTTTCCATTTTGCTCAATGACCTTTTGCCATCTTTCTTTCAGCTGCATGATTCCGCGCTCATAAAATTTCTGGTCCTTATCAGCAAAAAACTGAACCAGGTGCGAGTGAAAGTCATCGTCATTTGTGAAAGGTTTACCATTCAAAGAATTCTGCAAACTTCGTAATAAATGGTAATCAGATGGTTCTAGATCAGGGCTGTATGGGGGATGTGGCTTCACTTCCCAGCCAAGCTCCAATAGTTTCCCACGAGTTGCCAAAAATGTGTGAGGCCTTGCATTATCTTGGTGGAAAACTACACCTTTCCGATTTGACAATTCTGGCCGTTTTTCTTTGATTGCTTCATCCAGTTTTATTAATTGTTGACAGTAAACATCAGAATTGATCGTTTGGTTCCTTAGAAGCAGCTCAAAAAACACAACACCTTTGTAATCCCACGAAACTGACAGCATGATCTTTTTTGGATGCAATTTAGCTTTCGATGTGGTTTGAGCTGGTTTATCGTGTTTGCTCCATGATCGTTTTCGAACAATGTTACTGTACAGGACCCATTTTTCATCACTAGTGATGATTCCTTTTAAGAAAGGGTCGGTTTCATTTCGTCTAAGGTGCATATCGCAAAAGTTGATTCTTTGTGTTAAATGAATTTCTTTCAATTCGTGAGGTACCCAAATATCAAGCTTCTTAGCCCAAGACATTTTAAATGTTTTTCAATTGTTGTGTGCGATACATGTAGCCTCTCCACACCCTCTCGAACAGTTATATGACGATCCTCTTCAATTATGACTTTGATTTGGTCATCATCAACTTCAGTAGGCCGACCAGAACGTTGTTCAACTTTGAAGGAAAAATGTCCAGAACGGAATTTTTTATACCAATTCTGAAACATGCGCTCCGTTAAGCAGTTAGCACCATAAACTTCACATATCTTTTCGTGAGCCGTAGCAGGTTTCTTTCCTTTACCGAAGTAAAATAGTAAAATATGTCGAAAATTTTCGTTTCTGCACTCCATTTAAAATTAACCCACAACTAATAGCTTTAATAAAAATCACGCACTACTTGCTTCTGAAGTTACGTCAATGTGACTGGTGTGTGACTAGTATCACGCGACAAACGGTAAAGTACAGCACTAATATACGTTATACAAAAAATAAAGCAACGCTCTCTATCAGTAAAAACCGAAAGTACTTAGTTGCCAACCCAATATTTGAAGTTGGGTCAATGGAAAGTTTATTTATTTACTCGAGTCAATAAAAAAACGTTTAACAAAAGTAAATTGTTATTGTGAAAACAAAAAGGAAAGGTTCGACAGTGTATAAAACAAAGTTAATTATTAAAAATTGTTTATTATTATCAAAATGTGTGAAATATACAAGTGTAAATATAAAATTAATATTAAGTATGTGTGTGTTTTGTTAGATATTGTATTTAAAATTGAGCTAACTACATTAAAATTATGTGATTTTGCAAAAATTTACTTTTTGAAATCACTTGAAAGGGTTTATTTAATTAATCGAAAAAAATATAGTACTTTAATTGCTTTGTTACTTATTAAGAAAGTTTAACGAAGAAATGGATGATGTTTAAAGGAAGTATAACAATATAAATAGAAATTAAAACGTAATTTTAATCTGAAATGTTTGTCTTTAGATCTTTTTAACGACACTAAGTTTGAAAGAGCAATTAAATGGATTTATAAGGCAAAGTTTAATTTTAGTGTCCTCACAAACTCTTTTTTCGTTTATTTAATTTAATCTAATAATATATTGTCTAAGAAAGTTAGAGAATTTTCATAGAAATGGTACCAAAAAAAAAAGCCGACACTATCTTAAGGTGCTTCTAACCAACATGGTAGAATCGACTACATAATCAAATACACATACAGTCGATATATTTCAATATTTCAGTTTTGATGCAACCATTTAATGCAATATCGAAGCAATAAAAATCGCATCGTTATAGTTGGTCGTGATCGCTTGTAGGTTTTCAGACACGATATTCATAAATGTATGCATATCTAAAGTGGTCAAGTAAACAAGCTTGCTGGCAATAACCAAATAATTATGCTAATATGTTCATTATGTTTATATTTAAAATAATAAGAAAGATAATTATACGAGCGATTATTATTAGCGATTATACCTGTACTACCAAAACTTTATTAATTGAATTCGGCCAATTATACATTTTTCAAGTTTTATGTGTACATATATCTGGTTGACTGCGTAAGTTCATTGCGTTTTTGGTTTCTAAAATAAGAGTGACTTAAAAAAAACTGGTAAGGTATATGTCAAAGTTCTTTTAATGTAGTGTTATCGTTAAGTTACATTAAATATAGTTTTTGAAATTTATTTATTGACAAAGGAAAATGTAATGTCAAGTGGAAAACGCGTTTTTGGCAAATTCGTTTGTTCGACCTCAACAGAGGAGATAATGCATGGGAAAATGCTTAAACCTTTTACACTGTTTACGAGAAAAAAAAACCAATTAAAGAGAGTACGACACAGAAATTATTTTCTCTTCCAGTTAAAGAAGACCATATTGATGTAAACGAATGGTAACATTCAGGCTTTGATGAAGATCATCTGACACTTTTCAACGAATAAATCTAAACTAGATTATAATAACGACGATAATCGGAATTTTATTGCCCAACAGGTCAGAACCTGATTATAGGACAACTGGTTTTTGGTTTCTAAAATAAGTGTGACTTAAATCAGAACTGGTAGGTAAATGTCAAAGTTCCTTTAATGCAGTATTATTGTTAAGTTATATTAAATATAGTTTTTGAAATTGTTTTATTTATTGACGAAAAAAAATTCAATATCAAGTGGAAAAAAAACGAGCGTTTTCGGCACATCCCTTAGTCCGACCTCAACAGAGGAGATAATGCATGGGAAGCTGCTTGAACCTTTTATACTGTTTACGGGAAAAAAACGCAATTAGAGAGAGTACAACACAGAAATGATTTTCTCTTTCATTTAAAAAAACCACATTGATGTAAACGAACGGTAACGTTCAGACTTTGATGAAGATCATCTGACACTTTTCAACAAATAAATCTAAACTAGATAATAATAACGACAATAATAGGAATTGCCTAACAGGTTAGAACCTAATTACATGACAACTGATGATACAATACAAACAAATAAAAAAATAATTACAATGACAAAAGTAGTTAATTCTATTAATAAAATATCATTAATTCTATTTTCGTTCCTTGGTGTTGTTAGCGATGTCAAGTAAATTCCATAAGCTACGAGTAAGACGGAACTTATTAATAGTTGGGTTATTGAAATGCATAATATTAAAGTCACCCAACACAAAAACGTTAGTTATATCACAAACTAGTAACATAAATTTGCGAGTGACAAATCGAGAGCTACATAAACAATAATAATATGAATAGAAATAAAATTGTACAGTATTTTACATTCTAGAATTTCAATAATTCGCACCCTATTTAAACGAGTTAAGTCTATTCTTTCCCAAATAACATCATTCTTAATAGTTAACAAAACTCGTCTACCTTGAATACAATCCACCTCATGATTTTCTCTATTGGACCTGTACATAATGTAGAAGTCCGGAAACTACTCTGCAGAGTACACGTCTTTCGAAAGCCATGTTTCAGTCAATCCAACTATGTCAAACTCCATATCGCTCGTAGCTGCATATAGGTCGTTAGTCTGTGTTCGTAGTCCTCTACTGTTCTGGTAATAAACAGAACAAAAAGTGAAACGCTGACTGTTGGGCAGGCTCAGTTTCTCGAAACAATTTTAGGTACTCCCCGTGAGTAGGCTATGCGTAGATTAGCCTATCTTCTGGCAGTGCGCTCCATTAAACTTTTTTTCAGTGACCGATAGTGTTTCAGTTGTCTGGGAGTTTTATCACGTGAGATTACGAAGTTTTTGAATGAGTCGCTATTTGTCAATATCTTTGCCTTGCGTACGACAGTATAAACAGTTTTTCACTATCCAACCTTAACCTAATAAGGTGCAGCGTAGATCGACTAGGATCGAATCTACCAAGACGCGAGGGCTCACATCAAAGGCAACAGACACACAATCAAGCACGTGCGACACAGTTCACCTGCCCTGCGCCTCCCTCTCGGTTTTAGTCACATTCGTATCCTCTGGAACGCCGTAGATAATAATGATTGTCTTCCTTTTTTCTCGCTCACGAAACTCATATAACAAATCTTCAAAAACATCCTCCTCTATATGTTTTGCATAGAATGACGTCAGAACCTTTGGCTCAGCTATTTCATTCTTTATTTCCTCTATTACTGCCTTGAGCTCGCTTATATCACTTCCCAAGTCTGTACATTCAGTAGAGGAGAATGCGCTTACCCTTTATAGCACGTACCTCAGATAGACTAAGTTCAGCAGATGCGCAGTTAAAACTTTTCTTGCACATATAGCAATTTAAAGATTTACATTCCTCGACAGTAATGTTACAACAGGAACACGTAATAGAAGAAGGCTTTGTGAAGTCTGTTACGTAATCAGAAAGGATAAAAACATACAAGGACACACGTTTCTGGGCAAGTAGTGCCTGTTACTGCCACTTTTTCTTAAGATGGAGACAAAAGGCAAACGGGCAATGGAAAGGTGCTCGAACAGATAACAGTAGGAAGGTATACACAAAAATAAATACTCTTGCATGAACCTTGTATACAACATTTAAAGAACACGTATTAAAACATGAGACAAAAACTTTTCGCGCGCAAAAAACAATGCGGTCGGCAAAACCAAGCATACGGAAAAATGCAAATACTAATATTCTACAAATTAGTCGTAGTTCAGAACTACTCACAAGTTATATCTCCTTCCTGATAGCTGAAAACTTATGCTCCACAATGGTATAAATCAAAACCTTAATTAATAAGAAACACCAAATTAAATGGGTAAAAACACTCAAGAACTTCTCAAATATGTATTGCTCCGGTAACGAAATATACGAGTACATATATTTTGCGGCTTAGCAGCAGATACTGCTTTCCACCCATAAACTTTCAATGAAGTTTAGGTCTGGCAATTGTCACGGCCAACCCAAAACGCGAACGTTATTATCTCGAAACAATGTTTCCGCTTTACGAGAAACATGCTTCGAATCGTTATCCAGAATTCATCTTAGTGGCGTTTCTTCCTCTACATATGATAGAAGCATAGTTTGTAATATGTTCATATAGATAACAGCATTTATTATGCCTTCTATCTTGTGGGGTCTACGCCATACGCCAAAAGACACCTCCACAGCATGATGCTTGAGCCTTCGAATTTTACCATCTTTTGGTATACTGGGGTTGAAATTCTGTCAATAGTGGTCTTCGTACGTGTTGTTGGTATACACCGGAATTAAATAAAACAATTTTCGATTCATCGGACCACAGTACATTGCGCCACTTTTCTCGTCCCATTGTACGTGCTCATGAGCAAACAACAAGATACTTTGTGTTTGCCTTTCATTTAATAATGGTAACTTGTTAGACCTTCTAGCACGCAATTTTTCTTGAATCATCTTCGTCTAATAGTAGAGGTTCTTATACAAAAGTGTAACTCACTTTTAATTGCAGTTGAACTAATGAATGGTATCCTATTTGCACAAGGTGTAACACTTCTGTCTTCTCCAGGAGTAATTTCCCTTTTTGCACCACGATTTTCTTTCACTTTTCTCTAGTTCTTAGCGTTTGTAATCATTCTCGCAGAATATGAAAGCGTATTTTGTTTAAACTTGTAGCTTTTACCTCTATTAAGTCGATCGGGTATTATTGCTCTTTTTTCCGACGAACAACAGAAATGGATAATTAAAAAATTGCTGAATTATTCTGCAACAGACAGAACTTTACACGACTACGTTTAGTGTCGCTTGCTATGGTACTGCTACAATATTTTAGCGCATAGGCAAATAACAACGCATGTCTAGAAAACTCAGTAGTTCCCCCTGATATTCGGTACTTTACCGGAAACCATGTACATAGATTCAGGGATTTTAAATAATTCCAATATAGCTACATCAGAATTGTCCGTTGTAAATGTATAAGTATTAATTTAGGACTGCTATTTCCGTGCACACGAATATATGTACAATATATAAATACATTTAATTATAAAATAAGAATAATATCATAATATAATCAATCTATTTTTATGCATGTTACTGAATATACATACATGTATACGAGTGTGAAGACACATTATTATTATCGGTACTGCAATAGAAAAAGAAGGTAATAAAACGAATGTTATAATAAGAGCGGTCAAATTTACAACGTCTGTTATGCTAGACAGCTGATGGTTCACAATAAACTAGCAAGAAAAGAAGAATGCATTTCTTTTACCTGCATTAATTTAATTTTACGCAATCTTTGAGAATACGAGAAATCATGTCGAACCCGTTTCTCTGCGGGAATTTTTCACTTTCCTCTTTTTGCAATCTAGAATCGTTCGTATTCATTAATCTGGATCGCAGTCACACTAGGAACAATATAAGACCGGACATCAAGCTGCGAATGTGTCGTCGACCGTTTGGTAACCGTGCTGATTCCCTATGGGTGTTTTCCTTTAAAAATGCCTCCTTCGATCGAACCGAACAGTTTCCTTTATCGAAGATGGTTATAAATTTTACATTGGTTCACCTTGAAAAACCTTGACTTACACTAGAAGAATAGTTCTTTACACATTCATGTTCACATATATTTTACTTGTGATATTTATGTAATTATGTATTGTCATTTGTATCGTACCTGTAGATAATATTAACCAGCTGATATTGTAATTATTATTGTTGTAATTTTTAAATATGATTCCACTTATTATATAGAATTTATGCGAAGGTGATAATAATGATAAAATGTAATAGCAGCTCATGTAACTTATTGATTATACATTATTTTCAATGATCCAAGTTGTGAGAAGGGTTTATGGCTTTAACAAAAAACATTTATTCGAAATGATTTTCTCTTATTTTAAGCAACAGTATTGACACTAAACTATTGCAGTACGAGGTGTGGTAAATAAATAAGGAGAAAGGTGTGAGAAATGTTATTATTTGAAATAAACTTATATTTAACTTTTATCCTCTTCAACATATAACCCCATATACGTGTCTTTCATTGTTCGAAACCATGTTGTAGTTTATCAGTTTTTTAAACAAGTCTACCGTTTTTGCTTTTATATATTCAAAAGACTGAAAATGTGTTCCCTTTAATGCACTCTTCACTTTTGGGAACAGATAGAAGTCACATGACCAGAACTAGCGAATACGGAGGATGACCAAGCATAGCAATGCGCTTGTACGTTAAAAATTGCAGGTAGGGCACTGGGAGCTAGTGCAATGCACAAACTTTTATCATGTTTAATTCACTCTGCGAAATGTATCCTATTGTTTCTTTTTTAATGTTTACCATATCGGCAATCATCCGAATACTAATTTCATTTATTATCTGAATATTCTCTTCAATTCTTGCAGCCATTGGTCGACAAGGACGTTCGTCATCTTCGATCTTATCCCGACCTTTAAAAAACCGTTTATTCCATTCAAAAACTCGCGCACGTGACATACCATTACCAAAAAATATCTCTTTTAACATTTATAAATATTCTGTTGGCGATTTTTTTAATTTGACAAAGAATTTCAGGTTAATTCGCTGCTCGATTTTTATGCCAACCATTATAATGGCCCTAGTAAGTAACAGTGTGCTCTACAACTAAAGTTTGAGAGTAAGCTGAAGCAGACAGGGAGGCGAAACTATGGGTTTTTGCTTAGGATATATCAACGTCAATGACATTCCAATTACACCCTCACTCGATGCGGCTGCACGATGGAAGGAGCGCAATCGAGTTATTTAATTGTCGTACCTCGTATATCGAAAGTCTAGCATCTACTTTCGTGGATGGTTCACTTTCGCAAGAGACTGCTTACGATCGCCGTTAAGACGATAATGTCGTACCTTTTTTTGATTGAGGAGGACAGTCAAATCACTTACGCACCCAAAATGTTCTCCTAAGTACAGGAATGATTCCAATAGAAAAAGTTATGCCTCATCGTCAGTTGCACCTTAAGCTATACACGGAAAGTATTTAAAGTCGTCACAAGTGATGAAACAAGCAATGGAATAGGAGAAATCGGTTGCGTTATACGGCCGCTCGTCTGGTGATAAATGACAAATATTATACCATTATTTGCTTGTCAACATCAACATTAGCAGACATTGGTAGACCAATTGGTATCATCATTCTTCACCAACATAATGTACCACATCGTAGAATTATATGGGTGAAACTAAAATACTACCAACTGTACAGTCATGATATTTACCCCACAACGTGTGTGTCTCTCTCTCTCTCTCTCTCTTCAATAAATAAAATAAAATTTACTTAAATCAAGCGCATGTGGGTTCAAAATATTTAAATATTTTTACTTACCTAGTACAATTCAAAATCATATAATAATATGAAACGCTTTCAGCAGGTAAGGAAACCAATTATTTGTAATAATAAAAACAACTTGTACCCTAACAATAAAAAATTATTAACAACGTAATAAATTTCTAAATTAAAACTTAAAACAAAACACATTCAAATTTGAAATTATTTTAACTGATTTAAAATAAAAATTAATAACAACGAACAAATAAAATTACTAAATCTATTAAAAATTTACAAAATAATAAAATATCAATTTTATAATAATAACAAAATATTAATTGAAAAATTAACCGGAATTCTAAATTAATAATTCAAAAAATATGTGTATATTTAATTGTCTTTATAGTATTTAACTTCTGCGCATATAAAAATTAGTCGTCTATTTGGTCATATGTAAAATACATATATAAAGTTTAAACCACGAAAGTTTGCCTGTGTATCAATAACGCTGTAAAATACGAACACGTACCGGCATCTGTTTAATTCATTGGTAGTTACATGTGCTGAAGAAGGAAAGGGCGCAAACGTTTTTCCAATAGAGTTGCGCGCTAAGTTTTGTCAAGAAATCGTAAAAAAATAGGAACAGACGTATGGAGAGTATGGGTATTATACACACATGTGTCACATATAATACAGATAAAATAGTGTTTTTGACTTTTGATTCATGAAGTTTGTCTTTTCTAAGGTTCCGATTTCGTTATATTCCTTGCATTTTGCCGTTGTTATTTCTTATTGTTCTAACGGCTAATTAGCCGTTAGATAAATTTATCATATTTATTTCATTATCTTTGCAAGCCTACACTTAGGTAACCTACGCAGGCAGCTTTGCATTTGTTATTTACTATTTTACAGATTAGGTATATAGTACATTATCGCATCTGACAGCACTATAAATACAGTATTTAATTTGACATCCTCAGTTCCTGTCGACATCTTATTTCATACAACAGTGATCACGTGATTGGAAAACATTGCTAATTTAAACTGTAACCTTCATTTTACTATTCATGTAAGCATATTCAAATTAACATATAAAATCAAGTTATGTACAATTTATTTGAGTTTTCATATACAATTATGTATAATTACCAGTTTTAATTTACATATATCAATACAATGATAACGTATTTTCTTGTTCTAATCTCCTTAAATATTTTTAACTTAATATTATATTAACATCTATTATGATATAAGAAACACCTGGCTACAGGTGTATATTGCCTCTTGATACAATCGTACTATATTATACTTTCTACCACTTATTCTTGATATTTAGCTTTTTAAATTATTAGTTTACTGGAGCATAAATTTTATATTTTACAACATTCTTTCAAAAATTTGTCAATCGACATCTCCTTTACTATATTTTTTTCCAAAGCCTTGATTCTTTTTAAGATTATCATTTCATTTAATATACACATCTAATTTAGCAAATTGGTGTTAATAATTGTTTATAAAATAAATTTTAAATATCTTAATTATTACAAATTAATTTTCATATATGGAAAATATAAATAATTCTTAACATTAATTATTAATTTTACAATAATCTCAACATTTTTCAAGTACTTAAAAATATGACTTTTAATAGATTTTGTATTTGTCACATAATTTATTAAATAGAAATTTAAATTTAAGTTTAAAAGATCAAAATGATTACATAAATTATATAATTGATAATAATAAAACTTAAATACTATTATAATGCAAATTAAAATGTTATTCAAATATTATATTACTTGCAGATAATCTAATGAAATTTTAATTGATTACTTTAATATAACTCTCATCCTTATTTTATTTTATATTAACTCTTTCAGGATTGGTGATCAGTTATCTAACCACCTATTTGAGAGTTCTGAAAACCACTATTTATGCCGTCTGATGCCAATTTGCTAAGCAATTCCTTTTTTTAAAGTCGTCGTTGATCATTTAATTCGAAACTTTTACTCCAGGGCATGCTGGGTAGATTAACAGATTTATTTGAAAACGTGGAAATGTGTTGTTTTTCAATGGGACTTTCCCGAATGTAATAAAAATGCTCAGAGTGTTTATTATTTAACGAATTCGGTGTTACCCTATGGTATAGTGTCCGTTTAATTATTTTATAACAAAAGTATTATAATATATTATATAATCTACGATAAATAAGGTAAGTAACACGGTGATTAGATTACTAACCACTGTGACTATAGTAGGTTTCATAAAATACATATTTATGTAGCATTATAAGGATGCCGCGTGTACTTAATGAACGTGATATAGAAGATATTTTGTTGGAAAGTATACCTTCTGATTGCGAAAGTGTGTGCAGTCTTGAATCAGATGAAGGAGAAAATTATGAGATGCAAACGGACCCGATGGTGCTCGGCGACATACCTTCTGGGCTCCAGCTAAATCTTAAAGATGAATTTGACTCTAACGATGGCATTACCATTTCAAGTTTGCCTGACACTACTGGTAGTACTACTACGAGTGCTTCATTTACTCAAACTGTTATGAGAGAATCAAAATGGTAGAAAATTTTCAGAAGGATGGAACCGGACAAGTACACTGGAGGTAGGGTGTACCAAACGATATAATAGAGCTAGAGGATGTCACACCTAGGAGACTTGTACAGATTTGCTTGTAGTATCGTAAACTCAAATCGTAAATATTAACCTATACTAAAAGAAGACAATGCTCTAAACAGGGGAGAACACGATTTCAGAGTCAGTGACATAAATAGCGCCTTTCTAAAGTGGAAAGACAAAAGATCAGTTTTCATGCTTACGAACTACATAGACCGAAGAAAGACTGGTATTGTTACTAGCAGGGAACACAATGGAGTCAAAAATGAAACAGCTTGTCCTGATGCTGTGATACAATACAACAATTCTATGAATTGTGTGTACAAATTCGACCAGCTAAAAAGCACTGTTGCTATAGACCGATAATCACGTAAATGAAAAATCGAATATTTTTTTCACTTTTTAGACTGTGCTATCACAAACTCCTACATTGTGTAAATGGAAGCAGCTCAGTAACAGAAATTTTCAAAGAAGTGTTTACTAAGGGATTCTGGCACCAACTCAGGTGAAGAACTCTGAATTCTGCTCTAAATGCTCCCACATAGCTATGCATCTTCTCCTGTACAAATAAAGTGGCACAAACCAACTGTACCAACAGAATTACGTCTAGAAGGCAACATGCATCAGCCAGAGCGAACCACTTCTCGAAGATGCGCAAAATGCAGCGCTAAGAAAAGTCCGGTGCGTACTATATGGCAATGCGGCACCTGTAAAGTACCTCTTTGTATACGAAAATATAGAACGTGTTTTTCAGATTTTCATAGAAAATAAATTTGCTTATATATTATACTAAACATTTTTTAATGATTTGTTATGCCAACAGCCATGGTGGTTAGTATGCTAACCACCCTAATTTGTAAAAGCCCAAACGGTTTTTTCTTTTTTTACATGTTTTTCATAATAAATAAACGATAATTAACCTAAAATGCAACTGTTTTTATTCTGAAGTTATGTATAAGAAAGCGTGGCTGAAAGAGTTAAACAAATAAGATTTAAACTTTTTATCAGTACATATAAGTAAGTGGCCACCATATAAAATTTATAGTTCTCCATTATTTCCAAAAAATAAGTAAAAGAAACTTTCTTTTGCATAGTACATTTTTCTAGTAGTAATAATACATCAAAAGTAATTGCATATAACCGAATTCGGTTATATGTAATTGATATGATAGAGATAATAATTCTAATATATAGTATGTTATGACCACATTTAGCTTATATTGCACTTCTTACGCCTAGGTAAACTATCCAACTTGTGGAATGTTATTCCATTCTTCCAACAGGATGTCAAAAAGTTGATTGGCATTCCTTGACAATCTTTTCTGCTTCATAATATTTAAATCTGGGCTGCTGCTCAATTACATTTACATAATATTCAACGATCCCAGCAGTATGCATTGGATCGTTACTGTGCTGAAAAATGTAATTATTTCAAATTAATTGTGTTCCTAGTATTTTGCTGCAAAATATCTGTATATTTTAGGGACACTAATTCTCCTGTGATTATAATTAATGGGCCATACTTGCACAGACCCACATCCATATTTTATTGTTGACTATATACATAATAGATTATCACTTCTTCAACCCTATGTGAACATACTGCTCCTTCTTTGATCCGAATATTTCAAATTTGGACTCACTCTTTCGTCGTTTTCGTCCATGTCTAAAAAACTAATTTCGTTCTATTTCGGATGTCAATCGTAAATATGGACCATGATTTCCTTTTACTTTTTTAAGCTTTACAGTCCTTTTTTTTATTATCCATCAAACCAGTGCTTCCTAATAATTTTAAAAATCGAAAACAGATCATTGCGTTCTTTCTGTAATTAACGCTGGTTTAAGCCTTGATCGGCAAAATACTAGTCTGGTGACGATTTTCGTCAGGTATTCTAGGTATTTCACTACCCTTTCGAAAAGTTAACCTAATCAGAATATAAATAGTAGAATAAAAAGAATTGTAATTTACTGTGCCGCTTTACAGTATTAGTGTACTAAAGTAAACAAGACCTCTACGATTGAAAATATATTAATTCAGTTACAAGAACGCTTCGAAATCCAATGATATGCTAACCCACACTGCCCGTAAACTGTCCGCACACTGCAATTAAACAGGCAACGAAGTAACCGTCGATAAGGAACAGATTGGCTGAGCAGGAAGAGATATAAATAAGAATATTTTGTCAGAAATTGCTTCTTTTCATTTAACAGTAAATTTCCAATTCCCAGAACTTTACTGTGAAAGTAGAAGTGGGTTAATATTAAATGTGAACACAATATTGTTAAAGAATTTATTTTTTGCAAGCGATCACTTGCTTATGCACACTACTATATGTGTGCATATATTCGTATAAAGGTTCGCCTCCCTATTTTAATAATTCGACATTGAGCCACCAATCCCTGTCTTTTCTATTTGCAAAATTTCTAATTTCATACGCCTCTTCTTCCAATATTACTTCATCTATTGTTTCATAGTTACCTTTTCTAATTGTACAACACTCGAATTATGTTTATTAAGTTTGTTGTATTCCTGTATTTTTTGAAGGAATTATTTAGTATTTTTGTTTCTGCTCTTGTTTTTAATACTCTTTGCTACAGCTTCCTTCCATTCCGTGTGTGTTTTTCTTATTACTTTTTTGTATTCTTTTCTGGTTCTTTCACATTTTATTTTTATACTTTCGATAGTTAATAAAATTCTTAAATCATTTTCGTAAATATGTTTAATATACTTATATGTATATACATATACTTTATAGTATGTGCAGGTTTTAAAAATAGTTTCATATTCTTAAAGCATGTTATCGTTACGTTAATTTTTTTGACGTTCAGGTGCCTATATATAGATGACCGCGTATTTAAAATATTAGCGTAGGCAGCAACTAAACCCTATTACATTAATATTTCAATTTGATCGAGCCGCTGTGAGCAATATTGGTCGGGTAAATCTACTGCTGTGCTTGAATTATAGTTATAAAACACATCGAATCCGGGCACCATTACGTAACGGAATGTCACCGACAGCAGCGCCTACCCTCTATTCAAATCATTCTCCCTGTTTCATTAGGATCCCTCCAGGCGGCTTGCGAACCACCCGCCGATTCAACCATATGGTCGTCACACGATCATAAATTTTAATTTGACCGATTCTCACACAATTGTCATTGTTTTAATGGTGTACCGCGTGGGTGTGCGCCGAGACCTATTGTGTCCGTGTTCTTTAATTGTGGTACTTAGTTGCGTTGTCAGTTTTTGACTCGGTCTGAATATAAGGTCGCCGAGGAGCCGTAAATAGCAATTAGGTAAGCACGCCGACTGCCCCGAGAAGAAGAACAACGTCTTCTATTAATTTTGAGTAAATGTCACAGAGACGCTGTCTCGAGATTTATTGTTCTATTTGAAATTTTACACACTTACCGTGCGGGCGCGAGACGTCTCGCACGCAAACGTATTTAAAGCCGATGAAGTGCGAGGGGGCGCGCTAAAATATTTTCAGTTGATGGTTCATTTTATTATACGGCTCTTCTACTAGAGATTGTGTTTTATATAATAAGACTTTTACGTTTACATAATCATCTGAAAATTTATAGCATGACCATTATATTGTACATACTACTGTGGGCAAAAAATAGTAAGACTTTTTAATTTAAATGACTGTCAGTGACATCTGTGCCAAATGTCACATCAAAATAATAATTAGTGTTTAGTATACGCTTGTCTTTCTAAAGTACAAAAAGTGCATTCGGCGATTTTTAAAATGAGTGAAATTATTCAACAAAGAAGTTCCATTAAATTTTGTGTACGGAATCAAATTTCTGGTACCGAAACGTTTAGAATGTTGCAAAAGGCCACATCAACTGATGATCAACACGTCAATAGAATCAAGGAATTGGTGCTCAAGAATCGACGATTAACAGTCAGCGACCTTACTGGCATCGTTGGAATATCGGAAGGATCAGTGAAAACCATTTTGAAAGATCATTTGGGCCTAAGAAAAGTGAAAGCACGATTCGTTCCAAAATCACTCAATTTTTTCGAAAAACAGCGTCGCGTTGACGTCTGTGAAACAATGCTTTCGGACTATCAAGACAAAATGAAAGGCATCATAACTGGAGATGAGACTTGGATCTATGCTTACGATCCGGAAACAGGCGATCAATCGGCCGAATATCGTATCAAACGTGAGCCGAAGCTCAAAAAACCACGTCAAAGCAAGTCAAAAATCAAGGTTATTTTGAGAGTTTTCGAGGTGTGGTGCACTACGAATTCCTTTCGACCGGCCAAACTGTCAACAAAGAATACTATTTGAGTGTTATGCGTCGTTTACGCAATGCTATTTGTAAAAAGAAGCCAGAATTATGGGCCGACAACTCTTGGTTTTTGCACCACGATAATGCACCGTAGCATACTGCATTAATTCTTCGTGAGTTTTTCGCCAAATTTTCAACCAATATCGTGCCGCTGCCACCGTATTCGCCTGATTTAGCTCCGTGTGACTTCTGGCAATTCAGCAAACTCAAACGACCGCTCCAGAGAAACCGTTTTGAGTCAATTGAAGACATTAAACGTGAATCGTTACGCTCATTGAAGGCTATTAATGAAATTGACTTTAACAACTGTTTAGAGTATTGAAAAAAACGTTGGCACAAGTGTATTTAGGCCAGGAGGGTTTACTTTGAGGGGGACGAAATAGATTTGGAAGAATAAATTAAGAATTTAAAAATTATGAACAGTCTTACTATTTTTTGCCAACAGTAGTATATCATTTACTATTTTTGTAGATTATGTATCTTTATTCATATACTTTCTGTAAATAAAGAAAGCATTGTATCCGTGCAAAATAAGTTATCAGATTGAGAGAAAGCTTTCAGTATTATTTAAATAAGAACGAGTATTTGCAAACTGATACTAGAAATTTAATTTGTTAAACTTTGCATTGTAAAGTCAAATTCATAATCTATGCATGGAAATTTTGTTTAAACCTCTTGAGAAAGATTATGAGAATCCATACGCGAAATTTAGATACTTTCGTGGCTATTTTGTTTACAAAATATCCTAATATTTGTATGTTTAAAACCACAATGAAAAAAATAAGTAACTTTCTATCTAATAGATACAATTTTCGAAAGCAAACTTGGCAGATCTGTATTGCGAATTGGCTGATATATTGGGTTGGCAACTAAGTACTTTCGGTTTTTATTGATAGAGAGCGTTGCTTTATTTTTTGTATAACGTATGTGAGTGCTGCACTTTACCGTTTGTCGCGTGATACCAGTCACATTGACGTAACTTCAGAAGCAAGTAGTGCGTGATTTTTATTAAAGCTATTAGTTGTGGGTTAATTTTAAATGGAGTGCAGAAACGAACATTTTCGACATATTTTACTATTTTATTTCCGTAAAGGAAAGAAAGCTGTTGCAGCTCACAAAAAGACATGTGAAGTTTATGGTTCTAATTGCTTAACAGAGCGCACGTGTCAGAATTGATATAAAAAATTCCGTTCTGGAGATTTTTCCCTCAAAGATGAGCAACGTTCTGGTCGGCCTACTGAAGCTGATGATTACCAAATCAAAGTCATAATTGAAGAGGATCGTCATATAACTGTTCGAGAGGTTGCGGAGAGGCTACATGTATCGCACACAACAATTGAAAAACATTTAAAAGGTCTTGGGCTAGTTAAGAAGCTTGATATTTGGGTACCTCACGAATTGAAAGAAATTCATTTAACACAAAGAATCAACTTTTGCGATATGCACCTTAGACGAAATGGAACCGACCCTTTCTTAAAAAAAATCATCACTGGTCATGAAAAATGTGTCCTGTACAGTAACATAGTTCGAAAACGATCATGTAGCAAACACGATAAACCAGCTCAAACTACATCGAAAGCTGAATTGCATCCAAAAAAGATCATGCTGTCAGTTTGGTGGGATTACAAAGGTGTTGTGTTTTTTGAGCTGCTTCCAAGGAACCAAACGATCAATTCTAATGTTTACTGTCAACAATTAATAAAACTGGATGAAGCAGTCAAAGAAAAACGGCCAGAATTGTCAAATCGGAAAGGTGTAGTTTTCCACCAAAATAATGCAAGGCCTCACATATCTTTGGCAACTCGTGGGAAACTATTGGAGCTTGGCTGGGAAGTAATGCCACATCCTTCATACAGCCCTGATCTAGCACCATCTGATTACCATTTATTTCGAAGTTTGTAGAATTCTTTGAATGGTAAAACTTTCACAAATGACGATGACCTTCACTCGCACCTGGTTCAGATTTTTGCTGATAAGGACCAGAAATTTTATGAGCGCGGAATCATGCAGCTGAAAGAAAGATGGCAAAAGGTCATTGAGCAAAATGGAAAATATATAATTGATTAAAAACTATTCTTTGTTTAAAAAGAAAGTGTTTTATTTTATACTACAAAACCGAAAGTACTTAGTTGCCAACCCAATAGTTTGGCACTTTTTCTTTTAAATTTTATAAATAAAGTTAGCAAACTCGATACTGTTTATAACGTTATTTAGTATACATTTGATCATATTATACCCAAACACGTAGGAAGAGGTACTTAGTTTAGTACACGATTAATGCCACACTCTTATGAAAGAATATTATTTTAGCAATTGGAAATAAACCAAATTCGATTATTTTAGTGAATTTAAAAGAGTTACATTCCGAACTTGTAAAAAATTCAAAAATACTTGGAATATTTGTTACCGGAAAAAAAATCTTTATCTAAAATGAATCTTGTCGCAGCTTCTGTGAACAAAATTCACCGGACCTCCATTATTAACACATTTGCAAGGGTATTTTCCAAGTAAATAATTTTCGGACCTAATTCCTTTTTTGTAAGAAGTAAATATGCGAATATTACGCTACCCTTCATGAGCTCGAATACGACCAGCTCCGCAAACAATCTCTATCCTCAGATATGATTTGCTCGCCCACTGAAATGAACATGCCGATTACAGATATGTAATATGTACTAACTTAATTTACGATGATTCAAGATATAGCTCTAATGTGTTGGACGAAATATAACTGTAAACGACACATGAATAATAGGAAGTACCACTATAAAAATTGATGTACGATCGAATGAGTAGTTTTTATTTGGTTTATCTGTAGTATTAATCTACCGTTTACTTTATTAAACAACGAATCATTTGTGTCACATTCTGAAATAAAGGCGCGAAATGTATATTTCTGAGATATAAAACGTTAGAATATTTTATAGCATTTGCACGTCAACGTATTGAAAATAGAATTAAATCAGAATGAAAAAATAAGATACTGTGGTTATGAAGACGAAAGAACAAATTGTAAAAGAATTCTATTGTTAATGTGATGGTATGTACATTTGAACCACATCAACCGTCATATTCTTTCTTACTAGCTTTTACAAGAGTACAAGAATGTACTGCCGAAGTAATATTGAAGGTGGTGTTAAAACTGGAACTTTCAAGAAACTACTTTTAAGGTTTATAACTGACGCCACCGTATTTATGTGCTCTGTAAATCAATCTGCAAAACCCATGCTTTACGCCTTGTGACAGCAACTATTCGTAAATCTTATGCAGAGGTATGTGTATTAATTACCAATATAAAGGCAGTCTTATGCGAGTTCCCCAAACGTACTCGAGAAATTCACAAACTATGTCCGCATATCCCAATACCATCCCGTCTTATTTTTGCACGATTAAATATCTTGAGAATATAAATAAGGTGGTTTTAAAATTCAATCCGAAAGAAACTGCAGTTATCCATTAGTCAGGTTAAAACAGATTTTCAAACTATTCGCAAGAATTACTTCAGACTATTGGAGGAAATAGAAAAGTTAGAAAATCTTTCCTTATTATTAGTGTAAACAGTGCAAATAGTGAACGCTGTTCACGCACAACTATGTCAAAAAATTATTGTGTTTAATATTTTAAAAAGATGTCTCTTCAGATCGTTAAGTACTTTCAAAGATAATTTCAATCGTGCAGATATTTCATCGTTAGATGTAGAATGGTCGTTTTCTGCGTATAAGAACATTATTCTCCAGGGTCTACTCAATTTGTTAACCAACTTCAAAAACTTATCTAATGCTTCAAATATTTAGTAAGTCTTATTCAGTTTGTGACCTTGTGGAAAACTCTTAAAACTGTAAGTATTTCACCAAGTTTTACAAATTATTTCTTACTATTTACTTTGTTTTATGTACCTACTCTTAAGCGGACGCTTATGGCGCGCAGTTCAATTTCAATTCTTTGATAGTAAAGGGTTTTCCAATAGGGACTTGACAACTTTTAATTTAATTTGTGAACGCGCCCTTTCACTAATCATCGAACTGTCACTATCAATTTATTCAGTAAACTTCACATTTTCATCATGGTAAAGTGCACGAACGAACAACGTCTGCAAATTATAAAAATGTACTACAGAAATTCGGAGTCGGTGACCGCTACTTTAAGAGCGTTAACTCCAATTTTCGTAATTCTCGCCCTAGAAGACAGGCAGTAACAAGTTTAGTGCAAAAATTTGAGTCTACTTATTCGTTGTGTGATGTTGCCGTGCCAGTGAGACAACGGGTTGGTCGAAATATCGAAGATATCGCTGCTGTTGAAACGTCCGTAGCAAATGATCCAAATCAGTCAATTCCACGGCGTTCTCAAGAGTTGGGTATCGCCCAGACAATTTTATGGCGAATTTTGCGTAAGGATCTTAGTTTACACCCATACAAGATCAAGCTGACTCAAGAATTGAAGCCCATGGATCATTTGAAGCGACGTACGTTCCCTGATTGGGCTCTGGAAAAGATATGCCAAGATAATCAATTTCATCGCAAAATCATTTTTAGTGACGAAGCCCATTTTTGGCTCTATGGGTTCGTCAATAAGCAAAGTATGCGTTATTGGTCGGGTGAAAATCCACATGTGCTTCATGAAACACCACTTCATCCACAAAAAATAACTGTTTGGTGCGGTTTGCATGCCGGCGGCGTCTTAGGGCCATATTTTTTCGTCGACGATAATGATCGTCACGTTACTATGAATGGTAATCGTTATCGCGCCATGATTACCGATTATTTTTGGCCCGAATTGGAAGATATGTACTTGGACAACAAGTGGTTTCAGCAGGACGGTGCCACAAGCCACACAACACACGTTACAATCGATTTATTGAAGACTAAGTTTGATGAGGGTGTTATCTCAAGAAATGGACCAGTCGATTGACCGCCTCGTTCGTGCGATTTAACGCATCTAGACTTTTTTCTTTGGGGCTACGTCAAGTCGTTGGTCTATGACAACAAGCCGACAACGTTGGAAGAGCTCAGAGCCAACATTGAACGCGAAATAGCAACCGTTTCGGCCGAATTGTAGCCGAGTCATCGAAAATTGGGTCCAACGAATCGATCGCTGTAAACGTACCCGCGGTGGCCATATGAACGAAGTCGAATTCCATTCATAAACGTTTTGATTGTACTTCAACCCGATAATAAAGTTTTTGAAATATGTATCTCAAATGTCTGCATTTTATTTTGAAAAAAGTTGTCAAGTCCTTATTGGAAAACCCTTTATATTCTTTCGATGTGGGTTACATTACTGAAACTAATATTAAGTATAATAGTAAAAAAATTAAATCAGATATGATTTCTGGTGATGACCAGGTACCAACTTCTTTGTTCATAATTTTGCCACATTTCTCGCACATCGTTCCACCATTTTCTTTAATTTAATTATCCTTGCATCGACATTTCTCAACTTACCGTGTAAAAATAAGATGCGATGGTATTGATATATGCAGACATACTCTGTGAATTTCTCGAGTATGTTTAGAGGACTCGCGCAACACTGACTTTATATTGGCAATTAATGCATATACCTCTGCATAACATTTACGAATAGTTGCTGTCACAAGGTATAAAGCATGGGTTTTGCACGTAACGCGTTAAGACTTCTTTAAGGGATTTACTTAAAGAACACGTAGTTACGGCGGCGTCAGTTATAAACTTTAAAATATGGTTTTTTGAAAGTGTTTAACACCACCTTTAATATTACTTCGGCAGTACATTGTTGTACTCTAATAAAAGCTAGTAAGAATGGAGATAACGGTTGATGTGTTGAACGGTTATTATAAAGTATAGACCTATTAATTAATATGTTATTAAATATTATATTGGGTTGAAGCAACTGCGTTCTTGTCTGCAAAAAAAATTCTTCCTTAGATTATCACGAAGACGTCAATATCAATATTGAAACATTGGTTTAAAAGTAGTTTAATAACAAAGTTAAGTACAAATAGCGTAATTGTTTTCGATTATGCTCCCTACCATTCTCATTTACAAACAAAAATACCTAGTAGTGCCAGTATCAATGGAACTAAACGACAGTTTCTATATGACCAAACATTTTTTTAAGATTCTTACACAAAAAGAAACTACCTAAACGCAGGTAGTCATTTGATCTCTTAAAAGAAAATGCAGAAAACACTATCGCAAGAAAAGAAAATATATGATGAGGTGCATTTTCCTCCGTATGACTGCAGCTTACTGAATTGATTTGGGCTCAACTAGAAAAAATTATACGAAGAAAAAAGAAATCGCCGAAATTCAGCGAGAAAAAAGAAGAAAGAAAAGCATATCTGCAAACGCATGATGCAGTTTAATTAATCATGATTGAAACAAAACATAGACATTTACAAAAGATACGTCCGCAGCTCATAATTAATTTAAATAGTAACGAAGATTTTACCGAGTCAAAATTTTAAAGACTTTATAAAATAAATTTTAGATATTTTCATCGCCATTTGTTTATATCTTTGCTTAATCCTTAAATAACTCTCATAGAATTTATAGAATAAATAAGTGTGCAAAATGTGTTATTGTATTTCACATAGCGTTGGTTGCATTGCCTCTAAATAAAGAGTGTTTCAAATTTCGCGGTTTTTTTAAAGAATAAATAAAATACATAATTTTCATTCACTTTCAAAAACTTTTAATTGGTATTTGAAGTATCAGTTATGGCATTTACATATATGCGAAAAATAATATCTTCCAAATGGCCTCCTCTTGCAGCTCCACAGACATCCACTCTTTTGTTAAAATTTTCAATGACATTTTGACATAATTGAAGCTCGATCTCACCAATGACACGAGTAATTTCATCTTTCAAAGCGGGAATTAATCGTGGATTGTTTTTATAAACCTGATTTTTCACATAAGCCCAAAGAAAATAGTCTAACGGTGTCAAATCACATGATATTGGTAGCCAATTAACATCACCGTTTCTTGATATTACACTTCCAGACTAACACAGTGACAGGAGATTACACGTCCAGGAAATTTTTCTCTCAATAAATCAATTGATTCATGTGCAAAGTGAGATATAGCGTCATCCTGTTGAAACCAGATATCCTCTAGATCAATATTCATTAATTCATGCCACCAAAATTCGGTAATCACCCGACGATATCGTTCATCATTGACAGTTAGAGCTTCACCTGCTCGTGGTCATATGAACGAGATCGGTTTCCATATTTAAATGTAATATGTGTACCACACCTTGAGTAGATTTCAGCCCAATACCTCAATTATTCTGTGTTTCATTTAAATACAAAATTGTTGTGTCTTTATTGAAAAACCTGATATACCGCGAGTGACCGAGATGTTTATCCTAAATGCATTACTTACTGTCTTTCTTTCGCAAGCATCTCTTTTTGACAGAAGAAATGAGTACTGTGCGAAGTTTCTGTGAGTCTGATACACAAGAAAATTGAATGTGAGTATTTATTGAGGGTGTATTTCTATGTTAGCGGACCTAACATATGTACATCTTTAATAATTATGTGAAAAATTTCAGATAAATTTCTTTTTGTTGTGTTTTTTGTGTTTAATTTTGTTTATTTTCTTATGATTTAGCAGCTACACAAATTGTGTTTTATTTATGATATTTATTATTGTCCTGTAAATGGATGCAATACCTGTTGGAACTTAAGGGCATATTATTATAAAATAGATTAATGAAACGTATAAATTTAAGAGCCTATACATTGTAAAAGTTAATATTATTATTCCCGATTAAGACGTTCTTTTTCCATTTAAAATAGACAATTTTGGCAAAATTTATACATACAAATATATTTTCGAAAATCTTCAAATACGTTAGAACATTGTAATTGAGAAGGAAAGGAACACGAAGAGACGAATAAATAAACCTTTATTTTGGTAGAAAAAACATCCTTAACCGTTTTATGTACTCGTATATTGTTTTATAACATCAAAATGCTTCTTGTGTTACACGATATCGTCTGGAGTCTGCTTTATAACACATAATACTGAAACGTGTTCTGGACCCGAAATTTACTTCTTATTGGAAAATTGCCGAATTATAGCACGTACAGACTTCAAAAGTATCGTACCTTTAACATTATGGGTACCATTGTGTTGCTTTACAATGTAATATAAACAATAGTACTCGAAAAAATACAAAATGAGTTCAAATTTATTTATTTAATACTTTCGTCTGGCAGGTAATAGATATATTTAGAATATATGCATACATATGCAAACGTTAGTTGAATATTGTAAAATGTTGCTCGTATTCGCTTTCTTCGTGACGTAAACACATGGAGCTGACAGATTTGACGTTGGCTCTTTAGGAATGTAATTACTCACATGAGTTAAGGCGGAAGTTTAATTAAAACATCGATTTTGTCGCACTCCTGTCATACTTTTTACTATTAGGCAAAGTTTTCGCTTCGTTACATTGTATATTTCATCAAATAAATAATGCGGATTATTCAATAAAATATAAAATAGTTTATTCTGCCACATTCGAAACAGCTTTTATTTGGTGTGGTACAATTATGCCAATAAATAATCCAGTTGTCGAAACACTTTTTACATGCAATTTTCAATACTGTGCGTCTTTACTGATTTTAGACTTCTTTTTTCTACATATATTCAGCCATCTCCCCTATAAATAATTGAGTAAATTGATTCCATTGAACCCGTCGATACAATAGTGTTATTATAGTTTTATGACTAAGCTAGCTGCTAGCTATGCCAAATACGGCTCACTGTGCACGTCAGACATGACTAAACTGACTTAGTTTAGTCATAAGATCTGAAGGTGCGATTCTTGTCAGTTTTCTCGCTTCCGTTAGTTTGAATAATTTTTTGTCCAGCACATTGGTATACTATAACAATTCATTATGGTATTTGACGCAATATTAACCGAGCTATGATATCTTTAACGGAGGCAATGGGAACTCGTTGAATAACACATTCGGGTACATACTTTGGGACATCGAGCATGACACATACTACCTTATTTTGGAACCTCAGCAAACTCTTAATGTCAAGTCACTCCTAGTTTCCCAGAGCCGAGTACTATATAACCATACCAGCTTGAGGATGAGTATGTAGCAACAATTTATTTTCGATAGATAATTGTGATCTGCCTCCGATAAATTAAGACATATTCTACCTAGTTGTTTTCGTTTGGCGAACATATGTGTCTACCAAGTATGTAAATCGTATATCTAGATGAATACCCAAATATTTCGTATTGTTAGTACCAGGGTGTTCGCAGTTTTTGATTTTAACGGGTGGACATATACCTCCGCGCAGGGTAAAAGCGATATACGTAGCTTTGATTTCATTGACTGTCATACATCATTTCTTGGCCAAGTTTTGGATAGTATTGAAGTAGGTCTCGAGATTCCTTAAAACAGTTACTGAGCCGATGTGTGATGCGAGGGCTGCCAAGTCGTCTACATGTGTAACGACAGTTGATTGTGGTTAGTAAGTCTGCCGTATATATCAAATATAGAACTGGTCCCAATACACTCCCTTGAGGAACGTTAGATAATGTAGGGCATAAATTAGAATATATATTATTATTATAATTTATAATCCATCACCTTATCAATGGCATAAGAAATGTGCGAAAAAGCCGCAGACAAATATCTTTTAGCTTCAAAGTCTTTGCTTTCTTATCTTATTTACAAGCTTGTGTATTTCTACTAGAGTGTCATATTTGATTCTTTATTTTTTTCGAAGAACACATCACTTTCCATTCAAGCAGTACTTCGATATTCTATCTACACTTCAGTAACTTCGTTATTCATGATAGCAAATCTCAAGCAGTTAATGATCTCTCTATTTAGCACTGAAAGTTTCTTTACACTTCATTTCTAGTGCTTCACTCAATTCGACTGGAAACGCGAATTTCAAAATATCTAATTTTAGAAAGGCTAATTTTATGGTTCTCTATAACGCTCTCCCTAGCATTGACTAGCCTTTCATTAAGGGCTTTAATGATATTAATGAAGTTTGTCGTGGTTTCTATCGAGAAATTCACATATGCCTGGAAGCTTTTGTATCTTTAAAAAGTAGCGTAAGGTCTAAATACGCAACCAAATTTACACCTGATCATATATGCCATATAAAGAACAAAAATAAATATCGTTCCAGATACAAGGAGACTCGATATGCGAATGAATACAGAGAATTACGGAAGGAAATTAAAAAGAAAACACCTGTCTCGAGGTTATGTAATTCATGTTCGAAATATTATAAGAACTGATTCTATACTGTTTTGGTCTTATACTCGTTCATGAAAATATAATGTACCCCTTTCAGATGATCTTAAAAATAATTATAGCTGCACATTTGACAATCGTATAATAATAGTTGATGGCTTTAAAGAGTTTTTCCGTCGATTTACTTGTAGGACAGTAATACACCGTATGATCCTCCTATGAGACATTATATGGGACTGATTAGTTCTGCCATTACGGTTACTTTTATATCTGAAGATGAGATTCTTTGAAGTCTCAGAAAATTATAATAAAGAGTATCTTTACTATGGGAGACGATCATATTCTTTTTGGTGAAAGATTTTGTTTACATCTTCGACTTAAGTCGATTTATTAATCTCTCGTTGAGGACTTGTCTGAGACTTACTCCTATTCATAAAAAAGGAGAAATTTTATATTTATATTTCTCTTTGTTATAATTTTCTATATTATTATGTATATTTTTTCCAGTAATTACATTACAAATTCTTTTTCCATTTTCATTGTCAATTCTGGAAATATAACAAATATTTTCCAGTTGTTACTTTAAAATTAAACTAAGAATCTGATGCGTTTCCATGGATAAGCCTCTTAAATGAATTAAGCGCTAAATACATTAACATCCTCTGTCCAACACACACATAACTACATATGTACATACATACATAAATAATATAAGAATACTCGAGTTATATTTTGAAATCGTTTTAGAACGCTTCTTGACGTGTAAGTGTATCTATCTTAAGGGCCGCTGATATTAGAAAATGCCAAGCCGTGACAAATTCTGATTCATAGTTAATTCAGATGTCACAGTGAATGTCTGGATGTCAAGGTCACGGGTCAGCTAGCCAACCTCTCCGTGCGTGACCTTAGATTCGTCAGAGTGTCTTTCACCTTCAACGGATTATTGGACATATTACCGTACCGTTAGTTCCAACGAACCGTCTAATAATCTGCAATAAAACTTACTCCTCTTTCGGTTTTACTATAAATATACGTTTTCGTATTACAACATATTTATAACACCAACCTAAAAGAACCGTTACCATTGAAAAATTATTAAGCTATATTTATTTGTATCATTTTATGATATTCAGTACGTCTAAATTAATGTTAAATGTAAGTCTTGTGATGTATAATTAGCAAAGATATTATTATAAACAATAATTAAAAAAGTTAACAAAATGTATACACCATTGCTATAGTTACAAACAATTTAAATGTTTTTCGTAATGATTTACCACAAAAAAAATATGTCTAATAATACAAAAATACAGGGAAGGAGAAGCAAGAAAATTACAAATACATAAAATACAAGTGCGTACATAGACACCATGAATGTGGAAAAGATAGAATCTATATTGCTGTGATAGGGCTACGATATATTGAAAGAATTTTAAATGTTAATATAAATATTCTTCGGTCCAATATTTAATTTTGATTGAGACCGTTTTTAGAATCAACCAAGCCGAGCATCCAGTTAACACAACATTCAGAGAAATAAAACAAGATATTCTTACGAACAATGATTTATTAAATCAATAAAATATGTACAAATTCATATACATAAATAAAATATATGACTAATCTAAGAAAGGTTTAATAGCTTACTGACATGTTACATTAAATAGAATTATACACAGAAATGACAGATAGTGACTAATGAGATTTCAAACGATCTACACTTAGCTTTGTCCAAATTCGAAAAATTTCAGTTTTCGAAAAGCTTATAGTCGAAGTTTTATGGATTATAACTAGTTGAAAGTATACACATGATGCCCACCCACCTCATAGAGCACGTACACATACATGTGAGCTCTGCCTGATGGCGTTCTAAGGTCGCTAATAACTTCGGAACGAGAAGAGATACAATGTTCTGGTTTGAAGCAGCGTAACAGTCGTGTCACAATCTATAAGTACACACATAAAAAACAATCACTTTTGAAAGTCAGTTTCCGACTAACGCTACATGTGAGCTCTGCCTGATGGCGTTCTAAGGTCGCTAATAACTTCGGAACGAGAAGAGATACAATGTTCTGGTTTGAAGCAGCGTAACAGTCGTGTCACAATCTATAAGTACACACATAAAAAACAATCACTTTTGAAAGTCAGTTTCCGACTAACGCTACATGTGAGCTCTGCCTGATGGCGTTCTAAGGTCGCTAATAACTTCGGAACGAGAAGAGATACAATGTTCTGGTTTGAAGCAGCGTAACAGTCGTGTCACAATCTATAAGTACACACATAAAAAACAATCACTTTTGAAAGTCAGTTTCCGACTAACGCTACATGTGAGCTCTGCCTGATGGCGTTCTAAGGTCGCTAATAACTTCGGAACGAGAAGAGATACAATGTTCTGGTTTGAAGCAGCGTAACAGTCGTGTCACAATCTATAAGTACACACATAAAAAACAATCACTTTTGAAAGTCAGTTTCCGACTAACGCTACATGTGAGCTCTGCCTGATGGCGTTCTAAGGTCGCTAATAACTTCGGAACGAGAAGAGATACAATGTTCTGGTTTGAAGCAGCGTAACAGTCGTGTCACAATCTATAAGTACACACATAAAAAACAATCACTTTTGAAAGTCAGTTTCCGACTAACGCTACATGTGAGCTCTGCCTGATGGCGTTCTAAGGTCGCTAATAACTTCGGAACGAGAAGAGATACAATGTTCTGGTTTGAAGCAGCGTAACAGTCGTGTCACAATCTATAAGTACACACATAAAAAACAATCACTTTTGAAAGTCAGTTTCCGACTAACGCTACATGTGAGCTCTGCCTGATGGCGTTCTAAGGTCGCTAATAACTTCGGAACGAGAAGAGATACAATGTTCTGGTTTGAAGCAGCGTAACAGTCGTGTCACAATCTATAAGTACACACATAAAAAACAATCACTTTTGAAAGTCAGTTTCCGACTAACGCTACATGTGAGCTCTGCCTGATGGCGTTCTAAGGTCGCTAATAACTTCGGAACGAGAAGAGATACAATGTTCTGGTTTGAAGCAGCGTAACAGTCGTGTCACAATCTATAAGTACACACATAAAAAACAATCACTTTTGAAAGTCAGTTTCCGACTAACGCTACATGTGAGCTCTGCCTGATGGCGTTCTAAGGTCGCTAATAACTTCGGAACGAGAAGAGATACAATGTTCTGGTTTGAAGCAGCGTAACAGTCGTGTCACAATCTATAAGTACACACATAAAAAACAATCACTTTTGAAAGTCAGTTTCCGACTAACGCTACATGTGAGCTCTGCCTGATGGCGTTCTAAGGTCGCTAATAACTTCGGAACGAGAAGAGATACAATGTTCTGGTTTGAAGCAGCGTAACAGTCGTGTCACAATCTATAAGTACACACATAAAAAACAATCACTTTTGAAAGTCAGTTTCCGACTAACGCTACATGTGAGCTCTGCCTGATGGCGTTCTAAGGTCGCTAATAACTTCGGAACGAGAAGAGATACAATGTTCTGGTTTGAAGCAGCGTAACAGTCGTGTCACAATCTATAAGTACACACATAAAAAACAATCACTTTTGAAAGTCAGTTTCCGACTAACGCTACATGTGAGCTCTGCCTGATGGCGTTCTAAGGTCGCTAATAACTTCGGAACGAGAAGAGATACAATGTTCTGGTTTGAAGCAGCGTAACAGTCGTGTCACAATCTATAAGTACACACATAAAAAACAATCACTTTTGAAAGTCAGTTTCCGACTAACGCTACATGTGAGCTCTGCCTGATGGCGTTCTAAGGTCGCTAATAACTTCGGAACGAGAAGAGATACAATGTTCTGGTTTGAAGCAGCGTAACAGTCGTGTCACAATCTATAAGTACACACATAAAAAACAATCACTTTTGAAAGTCAGTTTCCGACTAACGCTACATGTGAGCTCTGCCTGATGGCGTTCTAAGGTCGCTAATAACTTCGGAACGAGAAGAGATACAATGTTCTGGTTTGAAGCAGCGTAACAGTCGTGTCACAATCTATAAGTACACACATAAAAAACAATCACTTTTGAAAGTCAGTTTCCGACTAACGCTACATGTGAGCTCTGCCTGATGGCGTTCTAAGGTCGCTAATAACTTCGGAACGAGAAGAGATACAATGTTCTGGTTTGAAGCAGCGTAACAGTCGTGTCACAATCTATAAGTACACACATAAAAAACAATCACTTTTGAAAGTCAGTTTCCGACTAACGCTACATGTGAGCTCTGCCTGATGGCGTTCTAAGGTCGCTAATAACTTCGGAACGAGAAGAGATACAATGTTCTGGTTTGAAGCAGCGTAACAGTCGTGTCACAATCTATAAGTACACACATAAAAAACAATCACTTTTGAAAGTCAGTTTCCGACTAACGCTACATGTGAGCTCTGCCTGATGGCGTTCTAAGGTCGCTAATAACTTCGGAACGAGAAGAGATACAATGTTCTGGTTTGAAGCAGCGTAACAGTCGTGTCACAATCTATAAGTACACACATAAAAAACAATCACTTTTGAAAGTCAGTTTCCGACTAACGCTACATGTGAGCTCTGCCTGATGGCGTTCTAAGGTCGCTAATAACTTCGGAACGAGAAGAGATACAATGTTCTGGTTTGAAGCAGCGTAACAGTCGTGTCACAATCTATAAGTACACACATAAAAAACAATCACTTTTGAAAGTCAGTTTCCGACTAACGCTACATGTGAGCTCTGCCTGATGGCGTTCTAAGGTCGCTAATAACTTCGGAACGAGAAGAGATACAATGTTCTGGTTTGAAGCAGCGTAACAGTCGTGTCACAATCTATAAGTACACACATAAAAAACAATCACTTTTGAAAGTCAGTTTCCGACTAACGCTACATGTGAGCTCTGCCTGATGGCGTTCTAAGGTCGCTAATAACTTCGGAACGAGAAGAGATACAATGTTCTGGTTTGAAGCAGCGTAACAGTCGTGTCACAATCTATAAGTACACACATAAAAAACAATCACTTTTGAAAGTCAGTTTCCGACTAACGCTACATGTGAGCTCTGCCTGATGGCGTTCTAAGGTCGCTAATAACTTCGGAACGAGAAGAGATACAATGTTCTGGTTTGAAGCAGCGTAACAGTCGTGTCACAATCTATAAGTACACACATAAAAAACAATCACTTTTGAAAGTCAGTTTCCGACTAACGCTACATGTGAGCTCTGCCTGATGGCGTTCTAAGGTCGCTAATAACTTCGGAACGAGAAGAGATACAATGTTCTGGTTTGAAGCAGCGTAACAGTCGTGTCACAATCTATAAGTACACACATAAAAAACAATCACTTTTGAAAGTCAGTTTCCGACTAACGCTACATGTGAGCTCTGCCTGATGGCGTTCTAAGGTCGCTAATAACTTCGGAACGAGAAGAGATACAATGTTCTGGTTTGAAGCAGCGTAACAGTCGTGTCACAATCTATAAGTACACACATAAAAAACAATCACTTTTGAAAGTCAGTTTCCGACTAACGCTACATGTGAGCTCTGCCTGATGGCGTTCTAAGGTCGCTAATAACTTCGGAACGAGAAGAGATACAATGTTCTGGTTTGAAGCAGCGTAACAGTCGTGTCACAATCTATAAGTACACACATAAAAAACAATCACTTTTGAAAGTCAGTTTCCGACTAACGCTACATGTGAGCTCTGCCTGATGGCGTTCTAAGGTCGCTAATAACTTCGGAACGAGAAGAGATACAATGTTCTGGTTTGAAGCAGCGTAACAGTCGTGTCACAATCTATAAGTACACACATAAAAAACAATCACTTTTGAAAGTCAGTTTCCGACTAACGCTACATGTGAGCTCTGCCTGATGGCGTTCTAAGGTCGCTAATAACTTCGGAACGAGAAGAGATACAATGTTCTGGTTTGAAGCAGCGTAACAGTCGTGTCACAATCTATAAGTACACACATAAAAAACAATCACTTTTGAAAGTCAGTTTCCGACTAACGCTACATGTGAGCTCTGCCTGATGGCGTTCTAAGGTCGCTAATAACTTCGGAACGAGAAGAGATACAATGTTCTGGTTTGAAGCAGCGTAACAGTCGTGTCACAATCTATAAGTACACACATAAAAAACAATCACTTTTGAAAGTCAGTTTCCGACTAACGCTACATGTGAGCTCTGCCTGATGGCGTTCTAAGGTCGCTAATAACTTCGGAACGAGAAGATATACAATGTTCTGGTTTGAAGCAGCGTAACAGTCGTGTCACAATCTATAAGTACACACATAAAAAACAATCACTTTTGAAAGTCAGTTTCCGACTAACGCTACATGTGAGCTCTGCCTGATGGCGTTCTAAGGTCGCTAATAACTTCGGAACGAGAAGAGATACAATGTTCTGGTTTGAAGCAGCGTAACAGTCGTGTCACAATCTATAAGTACACACATAAAAAACAATCACTTTTGAAAGTCAGTTTCCGACTAACGCTACATGTGAGCTCTGCCTGATGGCGTTCTAAGGTCGCTAATAACTTCGGAACGAGAAGAGATACAATGTTCTGGTTTGAAGCAGCGTAACAGTCGTGTCACAATCTATAAGTACACACATAAAAAACAATCACTTTTGAAAGTCAGTTTCCGACTAACGCTACATGTGAGCTCTGCCTGATGGCGTTCTAAGGTCGCTAATAACTTCGGAACGAGAAGAGATACAATGTTCTGGTTTGAAGCAGCGTAACAGTCGTGTCACAATCTATAAGTACACACATAAAAAACAATCACTTTTGAAAGTCAGTTTCCGACTAACGCTACATGTGAGCTCTGCCTGATGGCGTTCTAAGGTCGCTAATAACTTCGGAACGAGAAGAGATACAATGTTCTGGTTTGAAGCAGCGTAACAGTCGTGTCACAATCTATAAGTACACACATAAAAAACAATCACTTTTGAAAGTCAGTTTCCGACTAACGCTACATGTGAGCTCTGCCTGATGGCGTTCTAAGGTCGCTAATAACTTCGGAACGAGAAGAGATACAATGTTCTGGTTTGAAGCAGCGTAACAGTCGTGTCACAATCTATAAGTACACACCTAAAAAACAATCACTTTTGAAAGTCAGTTTCCGACTAACGCTACATGTGAGCTCTGCCTGATGGCGTTCTAAGGTCGCTAATAACTTCGGAACGAGAAGAGATACAATGTTCTGGTTTGAAGCAGCGTAACAGTCGTGTCACAATCTATAAGTACACACATAAAAAACAATCACTTTTGAAAGTCAGTTTCCGACTAACGCTACATGTGAGCTCTGCCTGATGGCGTTCTAAGGTCGCTAATAACTTCGGAGCTCCGACTAACGGCTTCAACGCTAAAATTGGCGAGGTCTGTTCTGGTTTAAGGCTAACAATTGACGAAAATCAATTCAACAAAAAAAATCTTTTAAATTAAGTTCCACTAAAAAAAATTCACTTTTGGGGGGTTCAATCGCTAAAAACTTCGGCCAAAAGGGTAAAGGTTCGGTTAACCCGGGGAACAGGGTACAATCTTAAGCCCCCTAAAAAATCCTTTGAAATCATTGCTACGCTACATACCCAATGCTTTAAGGGTCGTTTCCGGGAACAAGGTACATTTTACTTTTAAAGCCAAAAGGTCGTAAACTTCAACAAAAACATTTTTGAAGGCAGTTCACACTTGGGCCCAAAACTTTTAAGTAAATTTCACAACCCCCCCCCCCCCCCCCCCCCCCCCCCCCCCCCCCCCCCCCCCCAAAAAAAAAAAAAAAAAAAAAAAAAAAAAAAAAAAAAAAAAAAAAAAAAAAAAAAAAAAAAAAAAAAAAAAAAAAAAAAAAAAAAAAAAAA
>JAVIWB010002194.1:0-30379 GCA_031893035.1 Dermolepida albohirtum | reverse complement strand
TATTATGATGATGTTTACTCATAAACAAGCATAAGCAAGTCACTATATCCTCCGGCTATGGTATTTAAATTATTATTTATTTTTTTATAAAGTTTAAATAAACTCCAGATGTGTATCAATAAATAATTACTTAACTTTTTTAATGAAAATAAAATTTTAATAAAATAAAAGATTGATAACTTTTCTAACAGACAATATATTGCAAGTTTGAATAAAATAAAACCTTCTTTACATAATTAATGCGTATAATATTTATAACTATTAACTTTAATTCAACAGTATAATTAATCTATTTAATCCATACTTCTTTTAAAAATAAAATTTAATTTTTTAAGATGAAATAATTTAACTTTCAAATCATTTATGGCCATTTAATTTTTTATATCTTAATGTTTTTACCAGGCACCTTTATATAAACTTTCCCGTTTTATTTAAATTCACTCAACGCCTTTCCTTTTCTTCCCTTTAGTTTACCGTAAATGTTCTTACCATTTCATACACAAGGGTAGCCGTTTATATTTCAGAAACTGGCAACACTGTTAGTATTGCCTCCGATCTGATGATTGCATCGTGAAGTTTGTCATTTTTGACAATGTATTTACCTTGATAGTTTTATTTTCCGGCCGCTAATTCTATTGTTGATAGTAACTTGAAAATGTTATGTCAGCGAAAAAATGGAATTAACGAACATTTTCATGTAAGTATTTTTCATAACTTTCGGCGTATATTGTCTCAACAAGAATTCATCGACCAGCTGAATTCTTTATATAGTAATGAAGCACCATCGAAAACTATAGCATATCGTTTTGGTATAGTCAATTCAAACTTGGACGGCGTTCTTTGGACGATGAATTTCGTGAAGGTCGTCCCACGAATGTTGTTGTGTCGGAAAACATTAATACAGTGTCCGAATTGATAATGCAAGACCGTCATGTGATACACCGTGAGATCGAGGCATCTCTTAGGTATTAGTAACATGAGCATGCATAAGATCCTACATGAACATTTAGCCGTTAAGAAGCTATATTCACGTTGGGTATCACATAATTTCACAACCGTTCAAAAAAGGACTAGCGTCGATTGGTGCCAGGGAATGCACAAAAAATACAATGGCAGTGCTTCAAAGAACATTTATAAAGTCGTCACAGGTGATGTATCTTGGATCTATACGTATGAGTCCGGTAGTAAACAGCAGTCGACTGCGTGGGTATTTCAAGTTGACCCAAAACCAACTAAAAATGTGCACGGTCGAAGCACATCAAATCAAATGGTCATCTATTTTTTCAGAAAAATCTGCCACATTGCAACCGTGCCCTTAGAGAGTCGTAGAACGGTGAAATCCGAATGGTACACAACTTTTTGTTTGACAAAAGTTTTTGAAGAAATAAGGAGAACAATCTGAAAACGACAGATCACTCTCCACCATGACAATGCGAGCTCCCCCAGGTCGGTTCAAACAATTGAATATTCGACCGGACAAAACACAGAATTGATGAACTATCCGCCGTACAGCTCTGTTGTAGCACCCTGTGATTTCTTTTTGTTCCTACACGTGAAGAATAAACTCCGCGATCAACGGTTTTCTACGCCGGAAGAGGCAGTTGAAGCACTCAAAACTCATATTTTGGAGATATCGCGTTCACAGTGGCAGAAATGCTTTTCGGATTGGTTTAGACGAATGCAAAAGTGCATTGATTTTCAAGGAGAATGTTTTGAAAAGCAATGAAACTAAATATAAATGGCTACCCTCGTATTTCTCGTACTTGCTTATAATTTGTATTTCTTACTTATTACTTAATTAGATTCATTTTATGCTTTTAATAATTATAATATCTTTTATAATTCCATTTAATTGTTTTTCAATAAACAATAGCATTTTAATTCATACTGGATTTCTAAGTCGTATCAGTATCAATAATTTTTTCTCACTGTTTAGTATCACCGTTTTTCTTCTATTCCTTTTTATAGATCTTCATATGTGTTTACTGGATTATTGAATTTTTTTTATTTTTTTATATACAGTTATATTGATAAAGTTTTCCATGATATTTAAATCCATCAATAGGAATGTAACGTCGACAAGTAAAAGGCATTTTTATCTTCTTGTTGTAAATCTTCATAAATTAAATTAATTATAAATGTTTAAATTACATACATATTTTAATAACTTTGCTGGTATCAAACATTTAAAGTTTTCAATCTAATATACTTCAAAATATTGATATTCACATTTCTAACAATTATTAGTCATTTAAAATAATGTAAGGCTTTATTTGATATCAATAAATTAACATATATTATCAACATTTATTTGAAAAATTCAATGTATCCTTTATTGTACATACTTTTACAAATAAGCGTTTAAAAGTCAACTGAAATAATACAATACTTAATTATTTAATATACATGTACCTATATATATATATATATATATATATATATATATATATATATATATATATCTATCATTCCGTTATGTTTAAAATTTTAATTTATATACAGCATATACTTAAATTTGGTTACTAATAATTTTGATTACATTAAATAATTGTTACTGAATTAATTCTTCTTATAATATGTACTGTTATTGATAAAATAGCATATAATACTAATATATACATACGTATATATATATATATAGCCACACTTCCACCATAAACGCATAACCATTATTTACTTTAGTCCATACAAAAGAGCTGAAAAGTTTAACTTGAAATCATTGTTCTCATCTGGTCAGAATTAAATAATTCAGCTTCAAACACAATGACCCTTTACTTAATTATATAAATACATAGATATAATTTCGCTATCAAAGATTTTTCTGGACTGAAAATATCTATTCCTAACATATTCTTCTAATACAGCTGGAGACATAGTGATCCGGGTACAAGTCATGAGAGGCGAATGAGGCGTGCTTTATTTACAAAGTTGTCTTGCACTTTATATTTTTTATCCTTTGTTTTATATGAAATTTGTTTGTCGGCTAATTTAAATTAGTTTGTATGTAACATATTAGAATAATATTGTTATTCAGTACAGCAGTCCTTGACTTTAATACTAACTTGAAATTGCACCCATGCACCTAGTACAAGTTAGCCACCACTATGTATTCTTTAGTGGTAATAACGTTAAATAATCTTCCGGGCAACCAGTTATAGGAACCGATTGGTGAGGCGAACTCGTGCAGACATTGCTGATAGCTCGTATCATAGCAATGGCGCGAGGATGCCTCACAAAAGTGAATTGTTAACTGCAATTGGTGTAAATAAATTTCTAAATCGTTTTCCTACGTTAGATTTATATAAGTAGATTATTTATTTTATTTACTGCACGCTACTTCGATCTCGGAGATTTGTTCAACGTTAATAATAATAAAGCTCCGGGCAGTTTTGACCTCAGAGGCATGTGCTAAATCCTACTGGATTGGATGATTTTGGAAGAAAGAAAAGTTAGATGGTTTCGCGATTACTTCCAGGTTAGTTTTATGTAAAGTTTAAACTTCGTTCCGTGTTTGTGTTTTGACGACTTTCTCAGAAAGACTAAATCATGACTTATCTTGTGATCTTTTACCAGCCTTGACATCAGGTCAGAGGCCCCTATCATATTTATTATTCTTCCACATCCAAAGTTTTCACGTCATTAAGCATGATGTTTCTGCTCGCTTCGTTCCGATTTCTCTACCCTGTTTTTTTTTTAGCAACTGCTGTCAGAAATTGTCGCCGATATGGCGCTTAAAAGCCGTAAAACTCGGGTTTTTTAGTAATACAACGCTACAAAACAATTATTATTTAAAAGGCTACTATTACCTCAGATTAGCAATATTAATTTTAATAACAATTTAATATACTATAAAGATTTTGTTTAACTTTCAAAATTATGTTCTAAAACTGCGTTTTTCATCAAAGTTCTAATAAGTATAAGTTCTTTTCTTCAAACTTATATTCTGCTGCAACGTTTCGGTATATATTGTCCCTATTTGCATTATAAGTTATTATAAAACAGTTGCAATTATTTTTTTCTATGTAATCTCGTTAATTATGATTAATATAGCTATTTAGTAATTATAATTAAACACTAATTAGTTTCATAATTAGAAAATTACTACATAAATGCAATTTAATAATGTACGTTTTATTCCTTATATCTTTTATTAAATTTTTTGAATAATAATCTTCTATAGTCTGCTATTTTTCATTGAAAACTGTTTTTGCTTGACATACTCTAAAATATAACAATAAATTGCTTGAATACATTTGATTATTTAACTTTTTTACTATATTCAAAATATTTTACGCAATTTTTCCCACTCTAACACATAGAGGAATTACAATACAGTAAATATATAAAAAATATAATAATGTATTAATGGCCTAAATTTGTAGAAAAGGATAATGTTGATATATAAAAAGAAATAATCAATAATCAATATGATATTTATGTTAGGACAAATTAAAATATCAATACTTGTGTACGTATGCAGATATGAAATGAATTATATTCATAAATAAATAATTAAATATAAAGAAGTCAATATGAGGAAGGGATGTAAAATATTGATTTATATTTGTTGTTTTATAGTTATTTATATATAGTTGAAATACAATTGAACACGTATAGGTGATTATATAAAAGTAATATATAGTTATCAAAAGTAATAATTAGAAGTGGAAATGTAAATTTGAATACTTATAAACTGCCAATCGCGTAATCTCAAAACACATATTTTATTAAATTAACTGATTGGAATCTAAGAAGGTAAAAAAGAGTACAGTTATTGGAATAAATAATTTATTGATTATTGAACGAAATTGAAACATAATTATAATGAAAGTTGATTTATGACAATTTAATGAGTGAATATTGTAATGATATTGTTTAATAAATGCACTTTTAGGATTTTTAAAAGAATTGAATACTATAAATGAAACTTTGTTATTTATTTGTTCAAAAGGTAATTGTATTTTGTAGGATTATTACTGAGATATTTATTTTAAATTGCAATGCCCTTTAATATAAACGCTTAGTGCTTTACTTAATGTAATTATAGATTCCACAAAACTTAAAAGCTTAAGTGTAAATCATACAAAAATATTTTTACATTTAATTACAAATAGTATGTTTATTAGATTCTATAAGTCAGAGTTATTGAAGGATTCACAACTCTTAGATCATTTTAAAAAGATATGGTATAAGGTAAAATCAAGTCATGTATAATTAATTTACTTAATTCTATTACATTTATATTGGGTTGGCAACTAATTACTTTCGGTTTTGTAGTATAAAATAAAACACTTTTTTTTTAAACAAAGAATAGATTTTAATCAATTATATATTTTCCATTTTGCTCAATGACCTTTTGCCATCTTTCTTTCAGCTGCATGATTCCGCGCTCATAAAATTTCTGGTCCTTATCAGCAAAAAAGTGAACCAGGTGCGAGTGAAGGTCATCGTCATTTGTGAAAGTTTTACCATTCAAATAATTCTGCAAACTTCGAAATAAATGGTAATCAGATGGTGCTAGATCAGGGCTGTATGGGGGATGTGACATCACTTCCCAGCCAAGCTCCAATAGTTTCCCACGAGTTGCCAAAGATGTGTGAGGCCTTGCATTATCTTGGTGGAAAACTACACCTTTCCGATTTGACAATTCTGGCCGTTTTTTTTTGATTGCTTCATCCAGTTTTATTAATTGTTGACAGTAAACATCAAAATTGATCGTTTGGTTCCTTGGAAGCAGCTCAAAAAACACAACATATTTGTAATCCCACCAAACTGACACTATGATCTTTTTTGGATGCAATTCAGTTTTCGATGTGGTTTGAGTTGGTTTATCGTGTTTGCTCCTTGATCGTTTTCGAACTATGTTACTGTACAGGACCCATTTTTCATCACCAGTGATGATTCTTTTTAAGAAAGGGTCGGTTTCATTTCGTCTAAGGTGCATATCGCAAAAGTTGATTTTTTGTGTTAAATGAATTTCTTTCAATTCGTGAGGTATCCAAATATCAAGCTTCTTAACTAGCCCAAGACATTTTAAATGTTTTTCAATTGTTGTGTGCGATACATGTAGCCTCTCAGCAACCTCTCGAACAGTTATATGACGATCCTCTTCAATTATGACTTTGATTTGGTCATCATCAACTTCAGTAGGCCGACCAGAACGTTGCTCATCTTTGAGGGAAAAATCTCCAGAACGGAATTTTTTATACCAATTCTGATACGTGCGCTCTGTTAAGCAATTACCACCATAAACTTCATATATTTTTTGTGAGCCGCAGCAGCTTTCTTTCCTTTACGGAAATAAAATAGTAAAATATGTCGAAAATGTTCGTTTCTGCACTCCATTTAAAATTAACCCACAACTAATAGCTTTAATAAAAATCACACACTACTTGTTTCTGAAGTTACGTGAATGTGGCTAGTACCACGCGACAAACGGTAAAGTACAGCACTAACATACGTTATACAAAAAATAAAGCAACGCTCTCTATCAGTAAAAACCGAAAGTACTTAGCTTGCCAACCCAATACTTACTGTTTCGCAGTAAGTTGCTTTGTCAATTTATACGACTTGTTTCACAAATTAAATATATCTCAAGTATTTTCAATATTATGTAAGGTTACATAATATACGTTAGTTTCATTGATTACTTTTTCGTTTTAATAATAATAATAGTATATTTCTTATCATTATGGTATAGGAGATAAATTCTTTAAAAAGCATTTGAACAAAGAAATATGTAAATACAATATCAAAGTAGAGAATATAAATTAGCAAATAAGTAAAACATTAAATGTAAAATATAAAAACAATAATAAATAACATATTCATATACGTAAGTATACACAATAAAAAACCCATTCACTATGTAAAGCGTTTAAAAATTATTAATCCTAATTGATGAAATAGGGTAGGCTTTTAACCATATCAGATATATGATTGAATATTTTTATACTTGATAGTATAGTATCTTTATATTTTTGTCAAATGTGTTTTAGGCGGTAGTATATATAAATGCTTCGTGTCTCTGTTTCAGTAATCGTAAGATAGTTTGTATTGTTCTAAAAATTTCTTATAATGAACTTCCACAAACAATGCACTATCAAGAATAGATATAGAGGGTAAGGTAGTGTGTCTCTGCGGCTCAAATAGATATGTATGTTATAACAACGTGTCCTTTGAAGCTTGAATATAAGATTTATTCAACCTAAATCTCTTACCATGGAGCCAAGTTTTCAGGTTGGGAAAAAAGTAGAAAGTTTTAGAATGTCAAATCTCGTGGAGAAGCCAAGCAAAAAGCTTGAAATGCATTAATGTTTGCCGTTGAAATCGTCAAAGTGTGTACTATCCTAAAGAAAAAACACTTCGTTCTTCTTCGAGTAGGGACTATCGAGTTGATATACATTGTGTAGCTGATGTAAAAGGGATGCATAGTATTAACCTATTTTACCTTTCTGAAGTACATTGGCAAAAAGAATTCCTTCCACTGATGTCTCAAAAAGACAGTAGCCAAAACCTTTCTGGCCAAGTGTACGATCATCACCATCTTCGGAGCACTTGCCCTAGCTTTAATTCCTTGCTTTGATTGTTGCTTCATTTCAGGTGTATAATGCTTTGGGTTACATCAATTGTTATTGTTCAGCATCGAAAATCTTTCAAACCATGTTTTGAGTTCGCTGCATATTGTCCACAACCATAAATGCTATCTTCGCACATAGTTTTTCTTATTAAATTTATTTTACAAAGTCTAAATCATTGATCCACACAAAATGTACTACCTCTTGTAATTTTATTCGACTTTAATAATTTTTACACACGTCTTTTGGACATTCACTGCGTCGTTTGCTAAATATACTGATTCTATTACGTTTAAATTCAGAAGATATCTATCGTTTTATGGTTGCATCGGAGATTGGTGGCCGTGTGCAGGCTACAGCTCAGTTATGATTTCATAGTTTGTTGTGTTCTTAAACAATAACTTGTGGTTTTACTTAAAAAGTTTGTAATTGCGTTCTTCATAGGTAAAGCCATTTTTGTTATCATCAATTAAGTAAAACATAAAAGGCAATTATTTTTTATGTCTTAATTAATTAAAAAGCAATTCTTTAATAAGAAAGCTCATACATAAATAATATTAATTAATGATAACAAAAACGTCTTCATTCTTGAAGAACGCAATTACAAACTTTTGTATGATGTTGATGATTGATGGTTACACTAATTAGTATAACCATCAAACAAGAAATAATAGAATTTCAGTCTGTATAAATTCGAAAATATTTTGTAAGGCTAAAGCTTTGGCAAAGAATGTGTAGTTCGTGGAGGGGCTCCTAAATCGATAACATTCATATTTTAGACATCCTCTTCTCAAAGAGTGTTTTCTGAGTAGAATAAACTGAAACTGAAAATTAAAATAGTTCGACATATAGTTACCAGGTATATGCTTCATACAATGTAACAAAAAATTATCTTCGTTTTCTTCAAAACGATAATGTACAACATATAAAAGATAAGTACTTAGATAATTTCAAAGATCAAATAAATATTAAAATCAGAATTAAATAAAGGCACAGCAGCTTGTCAAAATATCAGAAAATATATTTCCTCGAAAGTCATAAACACATAATTGTAAATTCAGATACTGCAAAGCATTCCATTTGTCAATTTCTAAGCAGATTCCTGTCTATATACGATTTGCATAAAAGATGTAGCGAAGAAGGGACTTTTATATGTTTACGATTTTTTTCAAACAAGTCCTACTATTATTCAAAATATATTCTACTGTTTCCTGTCTTAAGTTCCGACCATGAAAATATTGTTTGGATATATATATATATATATATATATATATATATATATATATATATACTATATATTATTATGAAATTGTGTATATTATATATATATATATATATATATATATATACATCTTAGTTTTGTAATAGGTGAGAAGAATTCCGATTCATTTACCTGCCACATACATCGAGGCCTTTTTCCGTATTAAATCTAGTTATATAAACATTGCTTAATGATAATTAGAATTAGTATTATTGATTTTTTTCTTTGATTTTAATCCGACATCTGTTTCTAACTAATTTTGGCTCGGTTATTTTAAATGTGATAACCACTTTTCCCTATTACGTCAGGTTTTTCTTGTATAGTACCTTTTCCGTTTTGCTCGTTTGGATTCCATCAAAAAAAGTTAATGCATAAATTGCTAGAATTGGAAAACATTCCCAATATATTCAAGCCGTTAGCATAATGTGCATATGATTAACAACTCTATCCCAATAATACCTACTACTACTAAGATCACTTCTTATCGTATCAGGGATTGCAATTTTATACAATATTTTAAACAGGAATCTCGGTTTGTTTGTTGTAACAATGTGTTAAGTTTACTAATTGAAATGGGAGTTACACAATGTCAACCAATTGAGTAGCGTTTATTTATCGATAGTTCAAGTAGATGTCTCAAGTGTGTCTCAAACAATGGGAATGTATATGGTTCATTTCCTACTCGTTATTCAGTCCACTCTAGGGATACATACGGAGACATTAAAAATGTTTTGAAGTATCTAAAATACGCAGACCATAACTGGATCATCTGTGTGAATCTTAAAATGATAAACTTTTTATCAGGATTGCAAAGAGAACAAACAAAATTCCCGTGTGTTCTGTGCCTATAGAATAGACAAGCAAGAACCTAACACTGGTGTCAGAAACACTGGTTTTTTAGAATATCTTTAGATAGAGGAAATAGTCAACTATTAGTGGACAGAGAAAAAATAATTTTTCTAGCGATTCACATTAAACTAGGTCTTATGAAACAATATATTAAAGCTTTAGGTTTTGAAGAAGGCTGTTTTTAGTACATCAGTACATGCGTGAAAAAACTGGTGTATACGATGGACCGCAAATTAGAACAACGATGAGTGAGCCAAATTTTCTCAACGCTGTGAATGAAGTTCCTCAACTTCATTCACTCATCCTCATGAGGCTTGGATTCCATTCATTATAGTTGCCAACAATTTTCTTGGCAACGAAAAGACGTGCAATTACAAATATTTAATGTAAACTGCATTTGAAAATTTTAACCGCCTAGGTTGCAGCATAGATATAAAACTTCATTTCCTACATGCAGAAGCGGGCCATGAGAATTATCTTTGGGTTCGGCTGTAAGGATTACTGCAGAGAACACTTTCGAAATAACTCGATACTAACTATTTATGACATTTATATACTAGATCTCCTATGCTTCGTTTTTAGGAACAAAAACGCTTTTTCTAGTGGCAATGTAACTCATAAATATGATACATGAACTGACAATTATTACCTGCTTCACATGCAAAATCTATGTTCCAGCAAGGAACACATTTTATGGGATGTAAATTACTCAATAATTTACCACGCACTATTAGAAATATCACCAACTGGTGTATTTTTAAAAGCAACCTTAAACGGTACCTGCTTACAATAAATTGTTATTGTATAAATGACGTTTAATGTCCAAATTTATAATTTCTTTTTTCTTTTTGAGACGTGTTTCTGGCATATGAGTGTGTATGTAATATGTATTGATTGCTATTTCTATGTTCTGGTATGTATTGCATACACTTTGCTTTAGAAATAAAACTTATTATTATTATTATTATTATTACATAGTTATCCCGAATATGTAGGTGCTGAAAGCGATTAACAGAGCGAAAGATTTCATCAAGATTTAAAAAATATGTAAGATTGGTACAAAGGAAGATATCCTCACATAATATCCTGGCATAATGGAATATTCATGGAATTCCATAACAGACAATACAACAGAATGTGCTGCAAGTGGCAATTGTGTTAAATACCTATTTTGTATAAATACTCTTGTAATTTGCACTAAATAGTGCGTAATTATTTATGTATATAATTGTCGTAATTAAATAAACTAATTGTTATAATATTATACTCTGTTTATTTTATTTCAGTTCTCAACAACTTTTAGAGATTCTTCAAAAAGCAGTAATGCGTAAAAGCTAATATGATTTTCGGCTTTAAATAACAAGTCTCATTTTGAAGAAAGCGAAAATCGTGTTTACCAGTGTTATTTTAAAATAAGAAATTTGTTCCCGTTCGAAAACATTTATAAACTACAGTTCCCATTATTTCATCTTGAATAATCACAAACATATATTCAAATTAACATGCGTAGGTAAATATGTCTGTGTAGATATCTACTGAAACAGCAGTTGTTTATTTGAGAATTTCTTTTAAGGTAAACCATTAAATTATGCATATGGAGTTCGTGTTATACCTATGTATTAATTCAATAGAAAGAAGGCGTATTGTTTGAGGCGGTCGGTATTATAAACCGCCTATGATTCTTACAATTCATGTACCATAATAACACATAAAACACCTATAAAAACTGTAAATATAGAAAATGAAGTGGATACGGTGAGTGTGCATCATACATACATCCATACACACATTGAAAAAAAAATAATCTGAGCTTTCGTGCAGAACGAGCTTTGGGAGAAATGAGAATAGCGTATCACACTTCACGTCCATGAAATAATGCAGAAATATCATTCCGGGTAACTTTGTGCTTCCAATTTGTCACATTCTGCATACTCCCGTACCATTTAATTGACATAAACCAACCAAAACATAATCCACATTCGGATAGGATAGCGGGGACCCCTTTCCAGGTTCAACTCCCATCCCATCGGGGACCCCTCTATCTTAGTAGGCGTGGTTGCGTTACCTTCCACGCTACATGCGCGCTCCAAAACCATCCACAAACGAACTGTCGGAGTGCGCGGACACGACGTCGGATATTTTTTTGTCATGCGCGCGTACACAACACTGAAGCCTATTATCAACATGTGTTTTTGACCGTTTTGTTTATGAAATGTCACAAGTGTAACAATTTGTGTCTGGTGTTTTACTTCCACTCGACATCACACCTACAACCCGCTATTTTACATTTCAATTTTTGAGGTTATGCTATTTGAATTTGGCGCCGCTTCCTGTGATCGTCATTTATTATACACCGCCGGCATACATGAAGTCGCCCTGAAGTCTATCCGGATCTTTGTGACTTTACCAGAAAGGTAGAACTCAAACTGGAACAAAAGTAAGGAGATGAAATGCTTCGCACATCATCTGCCTTGCGAGCGGTTTGAATAACTTAAAAGATCTCATCATTTCGGAGAGCTCTTACTATGGTTTTTATGAACCACTGATGAAGCAGACATTTGAGGAGTTAGTGACTTTCGGTAGTGACTTACTTTATTTTGTTGTGAGTTGTGGAGGACTTTTGTAGTTCCCAAGGCGTATTTCTGCAGTTGCTAGCCCAAAAGTTGAAGGGCCACGCTGTGCCGACACTGCAGATGGGAGTGTTTGATGAACATACTTCTCGCACGCCCGGGATGCATTGGGTAAATATATTTTAAATATGCACATAAAAGAATAACCTATCTGCATATGTTTTATTTGTAATTATACATTTCGAAAAGGTTTATATTCAATGATTGTAGGATATGTAGATCAAATATATTATATATTTATGACATCAATTTATTTTGCTAACTATTTAGATTAACATATTTATGAATAAATTCAAGTATTCATTTCCAATAAAAATAATATGTTCTTATTGTACGTTATTTAGCGAGATTATCGTTTTTTATTCCATGGAAGTGCTTTATGGTGAATGTCCACGTATTAAGATTAACTTTTTTAACAAACAAGTAAACTGAAATTCTTATTTATTACATTTACACGAGTTTACGCTGAAGAGGATGTAAAAAATATTATCACACTAATAGGAATATCAATAAAAATTCCACTAGAAACTAATTTTAGTTTCTGTAGTAATATAGAATTCCATTTCAAATAAAATTGATGCCTTCACTACTTGTTCAAGACAGTATAATAATCTTCCAACTTAAAACAGAAATACTTTTAAAATAAATTTTCATAGATGTAAACATTTCTGGCAATTCATAATGACTACTTTGTATACTGTTCATAATTGCATAGTATTTTTTCAGGATTTAAGGCAGTGGTTATTTTTTTTTTATGAATATTATAGTAAGTATTAGTAGATATACTGTTGTACTTATACTGAAACTATACAATATATTTGATATTAAGGGCTTAATTGTAAGTCTGAATTTTGAAAATTTCATAAAATTAATAATTATGTAAAATTATCTTTAAATATATTCAGCTAATTCGGTATTTATCTTCCATATTTAGAACCCCTACTTCATTAAATCGACAAGAGTATATTTTAAAACTCATTCAATTGCATAGTATTTTTTGAATATTTAATAAGTATTAGTGTAGATATAATTACTGAAAATAATTTTCAAAAAAGTAATAAATATTAAAAAAGAAGGCTTGCGTATATATAGTATTATATGTCTTAACATTGCACTGGTTATTTTTTTTGAAACATTTGTAAATTTTTAATACCATTGTTTTCTCTCATAGAACTGTTAATGAATATTATAGTAAGTATTATAGTTTTTAATGATATAATTATTGAATATATAATTTTTCAGTCGAAAAGTTAGTAACAAATAATAAAAAAGATGTTTTAAAATTCGTTAAATAATGAAGTGCTTGCGTATGGGTATATAGTATTATATGTCTTAACATTGAAAGAAAACGTAGGAGTCACCACATCTCTATTAGACATAGCTAATGCAAAAACTAGTACAGACATTCTAGAATTTGAAACATTTGTTGAAATTTTTAATACAGTTCTCGTTGCAATGTCCACTTGTGCTTCAAACCTAATTAAAATAATTGGAACTCCCTATTTTATTAAATAGACAAGAGACTATTTTAAAACGCATTCAATTGCATAGTATATTTCCAGGATATTAAGGCACTGGTTATTTTTTAAAGTAAACCATTGTTGTAACTAATATAGTTTTTAATGAATATTATAATAAGTATTAGTGTAGATATAATTATTGAAAATAATTTTCAGTTGAAAAGTTAGTAACAAATAATAAAAAAGATGTTTTAAAATTCATTAAATAATGAACTGCTTACGTATGGATATATAGTATCATATGTCTTAACACTGAAAAAAATATTAGGAGTCACCACATCTCCATTAGAAATAGCAAATGTAAGAACTAGTATAGCCTTTCCAGAATTTGAAACATTTGTTGAAATTTCTAATATAATTCTCGTTGACATGTCCATTTGTGCTTCAAATCTAACAAAAATAATTAGAATTTTTTTCTTATAATTTTCACTACTTCATGTGCTTTTATTCTGTAATTGACACCAAAGATAAAGGGTTAAAGTACCTTACGTTTAGGCTATATGTCTTGATTTTAACCTTTCTTGTTCAAAATGCAGAAATACATTTTTCTCCTTTTTTAAGTTTTAGGTTAACGAGAATTCCATTAGTATTACAAATCCTTCAATTAATTCATCTTGGCCACCTAGAAATTCATTCAAATTATTCGGAAAAAGATTCCAATAAAAGTATTCTTAATTATACGTATTTAATAAAAAATCATGTCAGCAAAAGAGTGCGGATTTCAAAAGTAATTCATTTTAAATAAACATTATAAGTGTTGCTGTGATTTTAAAGAGAATCCGCAAATTCCTTTTGTTGTGGCAGGCGACATCGGTAAAGAAACAAGCGATAAATTCAGTGGTAATATATTTAAAAGTATATACTTATTGACCACATATACCTAATAAACGTTTTTTCTAATCTGTATAATTTTACAATACACAACTTCCTAAACTAGGTTTTAATATTTACTTAACGAAGAAGAAAATATTTTCATATTAAAAATATAAGTGCGAGATAGTTATACAGTTAATGTCAACTATTTAAGGAATGAAGTCTAACATACAATATCAATATAATCTAAACATTGAGGTTATAGATTTTGTAAAAATTATAAAAGGAGTTGACTAGTGTATTTTCATATTTTTATTAAAATAGTAAACAAATTTGTGTTTAACTACAATAGGCGAGTTTGTTAACATATAAAATAGTTATGTTTTACGAAGATATAATTTAAGTAATTAATAATAACGATTTTTGATGTGATATTAAACTGAAAAATGTGAAAATATGAGATTTTAGCAAGTTAGGAAAAGTACTGCGTATAATCAAAGAAACCGATACTGATTAATTCGATTATTTGAGAGAATTGTCATTTTTCATACAGTTCCTTTAAATATTGAATTGTTTATAACTTTTTTATAGTAATACTTCCTTAACATGTTTATTTTTTTCATACAACTAGTTTACATTCTCCTCCAACGTGTTTACGTTTAGACATTTTTTTATAAATTCTTACAAGCATTTAAAATGACAGCAGGTATTTCTGTAATTTTACAAAAATAAACTTTGGTCGCAGGCCAAGGTAAACAATGAAATTGAAAATACATTTAAGCCATCAATTTTGGAAAGTCAGGCCTGTCTACAGGAAATTGAATAATTTATGAAAATCGTACTCGAGTAGTACCTCCCTAATGATTCTTTAATATTGCTTCTACCATCTATTTTGCATTCAAAAGATTTAACAGTTACACACAGATTATGTGAATACATTCTGATACAGTTCATTCAATTATTAATTCAGAATCCAAATTATGCGAAGTGTATTTAATACCTAATATTTAAAATGACCTAGAAATCCATTGTTTGTTAATTTGTAATTTCACGAAGATTTATTATTTAATTATTTTATCATTTTAAAAACATGTTCCTGTGTATTTCTTTACGTTCTGATAAACTTTATGCGGTTCTGTGTTAAAGAATTCGTAATGGAGTAAAATTTGAAAATTTATATGCATTTAAGCAATTTAGAAACATAAATTAACATAGTTATCTAGCATTAGGTACGGGCTCATCTAAAATATATATCATTACTTAAAAATATGGATATTAACGTTTTCCGACTCCATATAATATAATATTTAATCTTTATCTTGATTTATAAACGGTTCTATGGCGTAGTTTTTACTGAAGTTGTACATATTTAATTGCTATGTTACATGAGGGCTTTAAATTTTTATTAATCTCATTTTGAATACGATTTCTTTACGTCGTGATGTTTATACTAGTGTTGAGAAACTTATCTTTCTATTAATATTATAAAAAGACATTTTAGGTTAAGGATCTTAGAAAAAGAAATTTAATAATATAAATATTTTAGTATACATATACGTATAATATTAACATTAGACATAAAATGTACATAATAACTTTAATAATTTTCAGCTTAATTATTTTATTATTAATTAACGTTAAATTACTTTAAAAATAATTTTGGAGAAACTACATAAATATTAACATATTATTTGTCTTACTATTCTTCATATTGTTCCAATTAGAATGTATTGAAATTTAAAAGAAATGCGAATACACAATTGTTTTCGATAAAATAGAAATATTAAATTATTTCTATTTAATATAAGTAACTATGGTAAGTAAATAGTAGATGTAAAATAATTTTATTTACACCGAAATGAGTCATGTTTTTTTATAACCAAAAGATAGATAATTATGGCCTTGTTTACTTAAGTAATTGGTGGGCTTTTTGGTAAATATGTTATGTAATTTATTAAGTTATTATACAGTCCAATAAGATTTGATATCTCCAATTCACGTCAAGACTGATGCCGAATAATACTTACTACTTTGGTGTTAATTTACTCTGTATTTTATAGGGTTGTCGGAAAAAGTATTTGTGTTTTGATGGAAATAATGCATTCAGTCAATGAAACATGCATTCATTCTGATTATTTAAGTGTCAACCTAAAAAATTACTTCATGAACAAGTACTTTTGAATCAAACAGAAAAGTATTTTGACTAAACACAACACTTTTTTACTTTTAATATATGTATGTCTTAAAAAAGTTTGGTGTTTAAATTAAAATTATAACTTGTTAGTACAAAATATTCGTCGGACAACGAAGAAGCTGAACTTATTAATACAACAAAATAATAATGAGGGAACTAACTATACGTTCATTTCCCAAATATTGGGTCTGGGAAAAAGTTCGTGGCGTTTTTTCAGTAAAATTCAACTGGTCCCCGCATGGCGCGTGGACGAATTCATTTAAACCGAATATGCTCCATTATTATCGACAATGTTTCGCCATTTTTTTTGGTAGATCCATGATCCCATCGGTGAAAAACTTCTGTGGTTTCTGGTCGAAAAACTGAATCAAGTAGTTTTCACAGGCTTCTTTTGAAACCAACTTAATTCCATTGAGAGAGTTCTGCAGAGATCGAAACAGATGATAGTCAGAGGGTGCTATATCCGGACTGTAAGGTGGGTGCATCAAAACTTCCCAACCAAACTCTCTCAATTTTTGACGGGTCATCAAAGAAGTGTGTGGTCGGGCGTTGTCATGATGGAAGACAACACCTTTCCTATTAATCAATTCGGGCCGTTTTCTTTCAATCGCCTGGCGTAATCTCTCTAGTTGTGCACAGTAGAGTTGAGAATCAATCGTCTGACCAGTTGGAAGTAGCTCGTAGTGGACGATTCCCCTCCAGTCCCACCATACACACAGCATCACTTTTTTTGGCGTCAATGTTGGCTTAGCGAACGCTTGTGACGGCTCACCATCCTTTATCCACGATCTTTTACGCTTCCGATTATCGTACGTAATCCATTTTTCATCTCCGGTTATTAAACGTTTCAGAAACGGCTCGATTTCATTCCGTTTCAGCAGCGCATCGCAGATGTTAATTCGGTCCATCATGTTTTTCACGCTCAACTCATGAGGAACCCATACATCAAGCTTTTTTTTGTAACCAGCTTTGTGTAAATGGTTCAAAACAGTTTTGTGGTCAATGCCTAGCTCCATGCCAATATCGACACTGCTGATATGCTTATCTTGTTGGACTTTTTCAAGAATTTCATCAGATTTTTCAGTGATTGGACGACCGGAGCGTGACTCATCTTTCACATTGAAATTTCCAGAACGAAAGCGAGCGAACCATTTCCGCGCAACAGATTTCGATAAAGTACCTTCACAGTACACAGCACAAATTTTATCACAAGCCTGCGCAGCGTTTTTCCTCTTATCATAATAATATTGCAGAATATAGCGAAATTTCTCATTATTCTTCTCCATTTTCAAGTGCGAATAACTTTCCAACCACTGCACCGATTACAATGTTTCTACGCTCAAACTAACGTTCGGAAGGTCATCTAAAAAACGAGCCGTCGGTGGTGTCGCTGTGACTTGTTGTTCTGCCATCTATCGGGAAAAACGCCACGAACTTTTTCCCAGACCCAATAGAATAAAGCACTTATAACGAAGCGTTCATATAAATACGGCTTAATTGCCAAATAAAGCATAGTTAATCGAAACTACTCCTAAAAACACCATTCAAGCTTTTTCAACAAATTTGAGTTATCAACAAGTATCGAAATGATACATATATATATATATATATATAAATAGTACACATTAGTCAGAGAGAATTACATGTTCGTCTTTTGAACAGAAGTAAAAGCACTTGATAGCACAGCAGAATTTTCAGAATTATGACAGTGAGCATTTGTAATTTTTTCAGCGAAGTAAAATAATTTGACATTTTTTACATGCATAACTTTATGTTTATTTAACAGACTATCGGTTATTCAACTTATGAAAAAATGACGGTTTAATAATTTGTTGAATTATGAAATTCTCTTTTATAGCATGTACTTGTGTAGTAAACCTCCCCAATTGAAATAATTCAAAAATGTTAATAGGAACTTCCTGTGCCAAAATTATGAAAGAGGAACGGTAAACGACATCTACAGTTTCAGTAGTAAATTCCACAAGAGAAAATCGACTATCTCGTATAGTGCAAAAATCAATAAACGCTTTAGAATTTAAATTTTTTGTTGGTATTCTTTATTCAGGAAGGAATTAAACATTTTCCAAAATTAAATTTCTTGTAGAATATTTGGGTATATCGCGTTAAATCCGCATATTTTTAATATCGTTTTTTGACGCAGAGTTGTTAAAATGGAGAACTTTCTAGAATATGGTTTATAGTGCTTTCCATTGTTTAGATTAACAATTACTTTGATACACTTCTTTTACATTTCGAAATAGTTTTTCTGTGTTTTTTTATTCGTCAGTGCTATTCTCTTATCCGATAAAATTAATATATACACCTAGAATTCCTCTACAGCTTGTATTTCTGCCGATTTTACTTTTTAATATATTTGTTTTTGTACTTTAATTACGTTAAATTCTTCTGTATTCATTCGCTACCAATTTTTCAGTTGTTCTCATACGTTTTTTTTTATTATCCTTTCTAATTCGCGGGGTCTATTAACAGTAAATGTTAAAGTGCTTTCATATGAATACATTACAAGCTTACACACACACACACACACACACACACACATATAAGTATATACAATATATATAAATATACTGTTACTGGATAGGTGTTCTAAAACTCAGAAATAACAGACTATCGAAACGAATTCCTTAATAGTGCATAAAATAGTGTTCCTATAATTTTTTAAATAGGATTCCTTATAATGTTATGCCATTAGTGTGGACTGAAATGTGGTGGAGTAAAAATAAAGAAGGGAATTTTGCGGCTTGAAATTGCGTTCATTTCTTAACATAATCCCCTACCATATTGATACATTTGGATCAGTGATGATTCAAAATTCCTATGTCCTGATACTTTTCAGAACTCTCAAGTTCGTCAAAATAATCATCTTCAGCTCCATCATTTTCTGTTGAAAATTTCTGATGCGTAAGATATTTTTTAGCTACTGAAAGAGGTAGGTACTGCAACAAGTCGAAGCGTGATTGACATAGTAATATTTGTGTGATGCATTTTCTTGGTGCAAGATGATTTTTTCCTGGAAAAACTAGGACACTTTTCATTAACATTTTGCTTGAAATATAATTGAATTTTTGCTTGAATCAAAGAGTATTTTTCTTGTGAAGAAAAATGCTCTCTGCTTTCCAGAAAATGGGGGCCATTGCATTTCCTGCAGATAAAATATTTATCGCCATCTTTGAGGGCGAAAAACCACAATACTGCCACTGGTTAGACTGTCGTTTTGTATCTACGTATTATAATAAAATCAAGTCTCATTTATTGTTATAAATGGATGCATAAAATTTACTTTGTTTATTAGAACTGTATGTAGTATATTCTATATGATATTTACAGTTGCTATCTCAGGCATTTTCAGACAATAGTCTTTTGATACCATAGCACACATTTTTTTAACAATTTCCGATATAATGGCGGATTTCAGATTTCTGCTACGTTGTATATCTTTATTAGTTGTACGACCATATTTTAGTTCACGAATGCATTTATCAACAGTGAAAATGAGCCGAGTACTTCAAACCATTCTCAATTTCATTACGAATATACGTTGACAATAAGTTTTCCAAGAAGTAGTGCTAAATGATGGCATGAATTTTGATACTATCCTTCTCATCGAAAACTAGTAGATGCTCTTAATTAAATAATTGCGAGAAAAGTATTCACCTGAAACTTGACAGCTGACGCTCTTAGACAGGAATTGCTTCATCTATTAGTCATTCCACCAACTTTTTAGAGGTACCTAGTTGTATTGCTCGTAATACTTTTTACGTCGTGTTATGTGAACTACTATTACTCATTATTTAATTGTCAAAATGCTGAGACTTGCATATAAAGTAGAAAACATCTTTCGTTGGAGAATTGAAATCCCTTTATTATACCTTTGTAGTTAGTAAATTGGAATATACTGACATTACATCATATCCCACTTTTGTTTCTCATCGCCTACAGCTTAATCAACTAAAAAGACTGGTCCCCAAATATTTATCTTACAAAATTGACGGTTTCTACCCATTGGAGCTAACGAGCTAACCAAACCGGGTGGCTTTGCATACAATCACCTATGAATAGAAGAAACATTGCTCAAAATTCCTGTAAAGTCTCTGTAAGGCATGAAAGCACGTTCTATAGCTCGGTGCAAGGACCAACAACAGGCGCTTATATCATGAAAACTTGTATCAAATATTATTGGAGTTTAAATAATTATGTAGATTTTACTCACTACTTATCCTAACGCCGCTAAACTTTCTATTTAACCTACGTATCTATGGGTTTGAGTTCGGACTGTACATAGCTAATATATTATAAAATGATAAATCAATACAAACTTTGAAATATTTCATACCTTTATATATATATATATATATATATATAATCTTCACGGTTTTTTTTAAGAAAAAATAAAACATTCGCATTAAAAACTTTTTATCAGTTATGACATTTATATGCGAAAAATTATATCTGATATCGTAGCTCCACAGACGTACCCTTTTCAATGACATTTTGACATAATTGTTACACCAATGACACGAATAATTTCATCTTTCAAAGCAGCATTGATTGTGGATTGTTTTTATAAACTTGACTTTTCAAAAAGTAAGGTCCAATTACATCCATCTGATCACCATACATTACAGCTTCACCAGCAGCATTTTCAACAGTAACTCACCATCTGACCATAATGCACACCAAACACTAACTCATTTACGATGCATAGGTTTCTCATGAATAATTCGTGGATTTTCCTCACCCCAGATATGGCGATTTTGTTTATTAACATTGCCACCAACTTCAAAATGTGCCTCGTCGGAAAACATTATTTTTTGAGAAAAATCAGCTGCTTGTTCATTGATGAAATTGACAAATGAACGACGTTTTAAATGATCTAACGGCTTCAGTTCCTGTGTTATTTGAACGTTATATGTCTTCAGAGCTAAATCCTTGTGTAAAATACGCCGTGTTGTTGATCCACTAAGTCCAAATTTTTGTTAACGTCCTCTAGTGGACATTTCAGGATCTTCAGCAACACTTTCACAAACCAAACCAATATTTTCTTGTGAACGACCACTACGACTCTATATTTAATTTCCATAATCTTCCACGGAACCTGTCTATTGAAATTTTTTAATAATTCGACTAATAGTGCTTTCATATGGACGATTATGTAAACCATAAAATTCACGCAATTCTCTAAAAACTCTTTTTACAGAACGCTTTTCATAAAAAAATTCAACAATTTGAACACGTTGTTTTACCGTGTACGAAGCCATTTTTGTAAATGTCATACATCACACTTTTTAAATGCCCACATACCCAGACAAATTCAGTGAGCCATCTATATTTTATTTATTCTTAAAAAAAGCCGCGCAATTTGAAATAGCCATTATATTACTATTATTATTGTTTTATCTTGGGCTAAACTTCATCAAAGGTTTTTGTTTCAGTCACAGTGTCATTGCTATACGTATACGTATATGATTCTGGAAAGTTCATGAGACATATGTACATATATATATATATACATATGTATATATATATATATATATATATATATATATATATATATATCTATTTAAGTATATATATATGTTATGACATTATAATTGATTTGTTATTTTATTACTGAATGAAATTATTTTTATTGACACAAATAAACTGCATCCTAAATTGATATACATGCATTGAGAAGCAATTCTTTTAATTAATCCTTTTTAAGACTACTCAAAACCTGAATTGAAGTATACGAGATTGGCTGTTACAGGAACCCACATTGTATAAATTATCAAAAATATTTCTCGTACTGCCTTGTTTTATCTTCCGGTACGACCGGACGCATGACCGTTAATAAACTTTTCTCATCATTAATGTTGTCAAATGAACGAATATAATTTAAAAAATTCCAGTAGTAGATATGAATATTATATTTACATACGAATGCCTTAGTAACAAATAATTATCAGATGAATTAAAAAACTTTGTTATTATGTACATACGTACATACATATAAACAGTGTGCTGATCAAGTAGCAAGTATCAATGTTTCGAAATTTTTATTGTTAAAAACTTTAAAACCAGCAATGTAATTTCTTAGGCACATATTTCGTTTACATGTTATAAGTTTATGTAATAACTTTTGTGGCAATTTAGTAACTACCTTGACCTTTTATTTACATAGGAATAACAGAATTTGCTTCAATTTTTTGCAATTTGAACATGTCTGGTGTATCGATCAATCACGTCGCAGTTTTTTACGAACAAAAATTTTCAACTGGAAGTGATATTTTAGTACAAATTACTTTAGTCAATAATATATAACAATGAAAGAAATTATGTAACTTTAAATTGAATACACGGTTGAATCTTTGTTGATACAAGAATGGTAAAAATATTTTATTCATATCTATAAAATATATAAAATAGAATTAATTTAAATGATTTGGCTAACAAAAAATATAAATAAAATTAATCAATTAATTTACATATTATATACAAATGCATAAATATAACTAAATAAGAAATGCATCTAAATTAGAAATGAGTGAAAACACCAGACTGTATCTTAACAACATATTTGACACAACATAATGAAGTACAGTGAAACCCGCTTATTGGAATACTCATATTGTCCGCCAAAATTATTCCAATTTACGGATTATTCCATTATACGTTTTTAACTTATTTTTCCTTATTACTAGTAAGTTAAGTATGTATATACATACATACTTCGTATTCTTTATATCTGCGATTTTTAAACTATAAAATTGACTTCAGTATGATATTGTAAATTTATGTTGCGATTTTCATCAAATGTATTTAAGAATACATACAAAAGAAATAAAACACATTTCAGCGTAATACATATTTTTTAATTGATACTATTTTTTTTATTTCAAACTACACATCCTTAACAAAATAATCTGTAATTTTATTTTGTTTTCTTTCTTTACACAAAATATCAGTGATTTGGTTATCTAATGCATAGAAATGTGCAAAATTACAATCAGTTTTTGATTCTAAAAAACGACGTTAGTGTCACATGCTAATTTCACTTCTTGAGATGATAGCGCGGTTGATGGAGTATGCTTTGAATACGTATTTCCAGCATTCTTCGCGTTGCGCCTTCGTTTTTGAGTAGATTTAAAATTATCACGCCAATCACTTAAAATACTGTGTTTTCTTTTTAACAATTTATTCACTTGTGCTCGAGACACACCAAATTTTTTGGCAACATCCGACTGACTGCAAGTTGTTTCTTCTAAAAACTCAAGCAATTTTACTTTTTTCCCTCAGAGCAAGGTCTTTTTTTTTCAAGTTTGTCGAAGAAGCCATTTTTCACTCACTTTCACTCACTTTCGATTGTAATATCAAACAACAAACTGACCAGAAATATAGAAATTTCCTGCTTTTAAAACCTCGGAAAAAATTTTTATTGTATGTATGTAATTCGCACAGAATTAACCGTCATCTAAATACTATTTAAAATCACTTAGGTATAAGATTTTCTTGCAACAGATAATTATCCGAAGATTATCTGTAATTATGTACATAATAGCTTTCTAAAAGTAAAGTAAACATTCATAGTAACTTTTGGTTTACATCCACCTTTAGTTAAGCAGGTAGAGAAATTTATTCTTTTACGAAGACAAAATCGCATTAATGTTCTTAGAAAAGCCATTCCTTTATTCAATATATTCTATTAAAAGACATTCTTATAACCGAATAATAATATTTAAAGGGAAATGGTTTTGTTCTTGAGATTTTAATTCTTTTAAACGATATATTCTATTAAGAGGGTTTCCAATAACGAGTTTCATTGTATTAACCAAACTTAAAAAAATATTTTGTTTAAATTTAATAAATTACTTTTTGCTATAGTTAATATAACTTTGTAACTATAATCGTTCACTAAGTGACTAAGTGCCAAAATGTGTGAACAATAAAAGAGCGGATCTGACTAAGTCGTGTTTAATAAAAATGTTTACTGTTCTACTTAAAACACATAGAAATGATTAGCTAATTTACGTACATATATAATTTTAATCATTCACCGCCCTCCTGGGAACAATTCAAAATATCGACGTACGCTTATTGTATATGTGAATTATAAAAATTAAAAGTGTGATCACTCTTCATAATTACTGCATCGCTCTTTACATAATGTACACTATATATTTATGTTCGTACAGTGGACTATTAAATTACATAAAAAACGAAACTTGAAAAACTGTAGATATATAAATATGAGTTAAAGTGTTATAATAAATATCGAAGAAACCTCCTGATTCACAGTTGCGTACGCTGGATAGAAGCGAATTATAGTTCCTGTATATTCTAACGCAGGAAAGCCGTTTTGAAATTTATTTACATCCGTTGCAGTTAACAGTCGATCTTCGGGACGCATCTTCGCGTCAGTGACATGATTCAAGTTATCGGTAATGTCGGTAAGCGTTCGCCCTCTGTCGGTTCCTGTCGCTGTTTACCTGGAGAGTTGTTCAATCTTGGTTATAATATGATAAAATAGAAACTAATCTGTATATTAGGAACAATAAATTACACAGAACGTATTTCTCTAATATTAAGTACATAAAATATATATTTTATGACACACAATATATCTTACTAGTTCTGAGGTATCTTTCCACCATAATGTTTCTAGAAATAAGCTAACAGAGATTAGGTGCCAACACAGAAGAGAGGGACAGAAGATGAAATAATTCTTGGTGTAATTTTTAGGTAATAGTTGTAGTGTTCAATTGTCTCTGGTGTTTTCGTGATATTTTTGCTAAAATTTTGAGCATATATTCTGTAAAGAGGTGGAGTTAGTTGTAAGTGATAGCAATACTTGTGTCTTGCATGAAATAAATTTTTAAAATCTAGAAATTGTCCGTCGGTCACAGGTTAACGAGTATGGGAGGGAAAGAAAACAAGAATTTGAGAGTCTTAGGAGTCGTAAACGTTTAGAGAGGTCAAGCTCTACAACAAGAAATGACCAATTTATTAAACAATGACGGCGTAATCGTCACCTTGCAGAACTGGAGTCGTATCTGATTTCTATCGTCTGCATAGAAAGTGTGTTAGCGTCTTTACTGTTAAACGGCGTTTAGGTGAACCAGGCTATAAATTTAAATACTGTAAATACTGTAGCGAATGCAAAAAGACTTAAATAACTAAACAGCACCAAGACTGGATGGATTGTAGAAGAATGGAAGCACGTACCGTGGTCAGACAAATTCAAATTATTTGACAGACAACGATGGATATTTGTTTGCTGCCGTCCCGAAAAAGAGAAACACGAGCGAGGAAGATCCTGATTTAAGTGTGCTGTGGATATAGTCAAAATGGAAAGTTAATTAAAATAGAAGGCAAATTAGTTTAAGAAAATATTTGGTAATTGTTACAAAGAACATGTTGTCGTTAGTACCGCAACAGCTCTACAACTTTCATCGGTAAAAATAGAACCGATAAACTTTGTTAAAGCTAGGTTTCACTGCATAAAGGTTTTTATGCTTTATATAGCTAACAAAATCGATCTAGTGTGTTAAAAAATGATTTGATTATGACCAATATGTCTACTGTATTCAATTCTTACTCCCTATAAAGTCTCTTTGACGCGTGAATAACTTTATTCTGTCTCTAGCGCAATAGAAATGTAGTCACATGTATGTATATGAGAAAGGCACTGCATTCCATATGAAAACTAGCCATCGCTTTCTGGATATTTCTTATTTTTTTTACATACTCCATACAAATTCCATATAAATCCACATTTTGGTAACCTTCAAAGATTTTTATACCTTCTGTACGATTCTCCGCTATTCTTTTCTATCATGAATTAATTGTTTGCACCTATAAATTCCCATGGTTTCTATGTTTTTAACTACCTGTTTTTCCCATCTTACTTTCGTCCTTCCTTGAGGGACATTTTTAACAGGGGTCCACTTAATTATTCATCTTAGTATGTTCTTCTCTTTTGTATATATACCCAAGCCATCTTAATCCTTGTGCCTTAATTACTTTAACTATACCTTCATCATTTATTCTATTCTTTCATTCATGGTTCATTAATCTTCTAATCTTCTAATATTTAACTGTGTCATATATTTTTCCCAGGATGTTCCTCTCAAAAATCCTGTCTTTTTCGTCATTAGACGTTAAACACAACTTTTCTGATGTACATATATGCTACTGCTGGTTGAAAAGCAGCATTGTAAATTTTAATTTTTGTTTGAGTGTTTATATTTTTAGTCTTTAGTCCTCATCAGTCACATATCTTGTAAATAACTGTTCACCTTATATAATTATCATCAGTAAGTGTCACAAATTTGCTGAAGACAGTTAAAACTATATTATCAGGTTTTATGGAAATTCTGAATAGGTCAAACTGGTTTTGAAGTGTACGTTAAAGTTTTAAATCGAGTGAAAGCACATCGAAAATTACTCTGCACAAAATACAAAAATATCTTCCTTTTCCTTTGGCCAACCGGTTTTAAATAAATGTCATGTCCATATTTTAGGACAAGTTATTTGTAACAAATCTAAATTCGTTGGACTGAGTAGTTTGAAAACTGGTACCACTTCCGTTAGTTTATAAAAACTTAAATATTTTCGTCCTTACGCCAGTAGTTTTACATAAAAAGACAGTATTATTGGTGCAATATACAATACATAAATACCAAAACAAATGACTATGAAGGTAATAATCTTTTGCGATAGCATATACTATTTTATTTTAAAAAGAAAGTTTGGTATATTCAGTATGTATGGATGATTTTGTACAATTTATACAACGAATATTTATTAACGAATTTAATCCGAAAATAAAGTTTTCATAATTAAAATATTTATAGTTAGAAATTTAAAATTTCATTAATTTTCGATACTTGTAACTAATCTGTACCTTCGATACTTGGACTTGTATTACTCTGTGTTTGTTATGCAAATGATATTATTACTGTGGGTAGATATAGCCAGAAGTTTGGGATTTACATGCATAACATATCGTTGAAACTGTTTGGTTGCTTTTGTATTGTACTGGGTACAATTTCGATTGTGGTAAACTAAAAAGTATCGAATACTTTTCTGCGTCGGTGATAGTTTAGATTCCAATGAGTAAAGAGTACTATTTATCTAATAATTACTTTATGTACATCTCTACTTATAACACAGTTATTTGTTTTGCAGAAACTGGATAATGTGACTATAGAACGAAATTTTTTAAATAGTTGATACATCGCAGGAATAATTTTTTCCAACTTAGTAATTGTTGAAAAACCGGAAACACTGACACTTTTAGTGCAAGATTAAATATCTCCCTCAGCAGGACAGTGAGAACAACTGTGTAGTTCCTATCTAGTAAAGCAGAAATTTGATAATCTCCGGCTGTATGGCTATAATTAAGTTTGTCATGGACAACAAAAAATCTAGTCATATAGGCAACATTATGTTTTAATCAATAAATTGTATAATTTCAGTCATTTTGTATAGAAGGTAGTTTCTTAATCTTTTTTATTAACGAAGCTGTTAGCGGCTTATATGATTTGATATACGAATGTATCAATTTGTTTCACAGCATAGAACCTCAAATTGTAGGTTTCCCCTGTAATTTATTCTTCTCATGAAAAAGCATTTAATGCTAAAGGATTATTTTATTAAATGGAAACGCACAAAAGCTGTTCAGTATCATCTTGAGTTTTCTAGAATGCGTTTCTTTCTAAAAATAGAAACTAAATGCTTATGCGGTATATCAAATTTGTCTTGAAACTAATATTACAATTGAACCGTAACCTATCAGGTAATTTGTTAATAATAGGCATATATCTTCTAGAATTCCAGGTTCTTTAACACTAAATAACGCAAAAGCCTGAACTGGTGTCCATTAATTGCGCAATATATCACTGGACATCGTTCGGGATTTTGCTGAAACTTTTTCTAGTGTCTTCAATTCTTCCACACATCCAGAGCTTGGTAATTTTGATTTAGATCTAAATCTACTATATTTTGATGTTAGCTATTTTACAGCTACAGAAGTATTGCAAGGAATCATTAAATTATAATCTAGCATGATTTCTAAACTATCAGGTTCTTTTCTTTGAAATACTGCTCCGTATTGTCTTTCACTCACTGCAATATTTAATTTGTCAATCCATACTTTGATGGCGAAAGTACAAATACAGTATTTTTTGAAACAATTTAGGGTAAAAAATTTCAATGATTCTGTTTAGTATTCCAATGATTCTTTTGAGTATTCCAATGATTCTGTTGATTACGAAACTGCTGCGATCTGTATTTCTATTAATATTTGCTAATTTGTTAGAGTTTCTTTGAAAAACGTTTTCATGTACTTATATTGTAATTATCTTCATAATTATCAAATGTTCAGCTTTAAATCGAAAAAGTTATTTACGTATTAGCAAACTATTAAGGCAGTAGAATTATAGATATGTACGTTGATGTATAAATTACAAATTGGAATTGTACAATTGAAAATTAAAATTTTATTTTATAATCCTCAATCGAAGTTAGCTTTTAATCATAGAGTTTGAGGAATTAATTAATGAGTATGAATCCATCCTCGTTAATTAATTATAAACTCGCATCTTAGCTTTTCTGAGCATGTAAAGAGCATAACTACATCATCTTCCAGAGGTCTTGATTTGAAGGTGCTTTACGGATCTCTTGTCCGGTCCAGATTGGAATATGCTTCTGTTGTGTGGTACCCGCTTTACCATTACCAGCAGTTACTCCTGGAGCGTGTTCAATAGATGTTCCTCAAATATTTATCGTACAGGATTGATGGTCATTATCCTGACTTTGGTTCGACGTATGATGGTCTGCTTGCTAGGCACAATTTTGATTCTCTTGCTATACGCAGGGAGAAAGCTGGTGGCGATTTTCTTTTTAAATTAATAAATAATTTTATTGATTCTTCTGTGCTGTTGTCCCAGGTTGATTTCCTTGTGCCTAGTTTTGACACTAGATCATCGGCAACCTTCTCAATAGCTAGGGCAACAACCAATGTTCTCTACAAGGCTCCATTGGTACATATGTCCAGAAATACCAATGCATTATACGATTCCCTGATTTGAATCTATTATTATTAGTTCAGTTTTCTTTTTGTATGACTTGGATTACATTACTATAAGTGGGTATATTTTTTTGTTGTTAACTGAATTCTTATTTGTGATTGTTATATATTAACTGCACCTATTTTTGTTTCAATTTCAATTTTATTGATGCATTATGTCCTGTAAATGGTCTATGTAACTGTTGGGCATTAAAGATTATTATTGTTATTATTATTATTATTATTATTATAAACAGCAAATTGAAATCTTATACCATCTTCATTTAGAATCGTTTTTGATTTGAAAGAACGTATTTACCAGTGGCGGCTCGTGAGTATTTGACATGGTGAGGCAGATAGAATAATAAATATTCAAAATTGTTTACAATTGATTAATAAACTCTATATACCTACTACATATAAAAACAGTTTATATATATATAGGGCTTCCAGTACAAACCGG